>QEPC01014657.1:1953970-2039465 GCA_003113815.1 Sphenodon punctatus
GGGGCGGCAGGAAGGCCAAGCCCCAGGAGAGTCGTGGTGTCCTCGAGCGATGACAGCCGAGGATGCTGGGAGCGTATGCAGACGAGCTGCAACCTCACCAGTCCTTCTTACCAATCTCTATCATCATTGAACCTCACAGGAGTGTTGAGATTTGTAATTAGTGCTGAGCTCCTTAAATGAAAGGCTTCTTATCTGTAAAATTATCATCAATTCTCTTTTTAATATAGTAGTTATCAGTCTAAGATGAGCTCTTCTTCTGTTCCATTGGGATAAAACAGGCTGAAAGGATGCTGGCTTTGGCGCAATAATGGAAGACCAGTGGGGCAAGCTTGGCCATTTTTTGGTAGTGAAATAAATGTCTTGGAGGGCTGCAAGGTCTACTTGAGAGTGGAGGTGTAGTAGGTTGCAGGTCTGGTCGTACTCTAGGGATTTAGAAAAACTGCCCCTTTAAGAAACAGGCCAAGACGGCCCTTTAAAAGATGGAAGCTGCCCAAAAATGGTCAAGGTTAAGCAGTTTGTGGGTGGTTTGTAAGCCCAGGGGTGCAGGAGTAAGAACAGGTCTACCTGGGGAGAGAAGAGTGGTGGCTTCAAGCGAGTGAGGCGAGACTGGCGCAGGCTGGGGAACAGATAGATGCAGGCCAGGGAGTGGAGGCAACTACAATACCGCCTAGGAAATTGAAGGGGGAAAAATTGCAGTAGAGCCGAGGAAAGCAGTAGAACTCTGGAGAGAAAGCAGGGGTGTGAAAAGGACGCACCAGATACACCATAGTGGAGAAAAGCTTTGGGCCACTTGAAAGGGGTTCCCAGGCCAGAGTGAAACTGACAGCACTGGGATCTAAGTGGAGTCTAGAACTGACAAAGAGGCATTTCCCAGAGGAGACACCCAGAATCATAAGAGGATGAGAGCGCATGGCCAGAAGGTGCTTGGGACAATAGCTGGGGTGGTGAGCAAGAGCCTACCCACCTGACAATAGGCTGTTTCTGGGATGGATGAGGATACCCTGTTACAGAAGGTTTAATGGTTAAAGGTGAGGACACCTTGCAGAAGAATTACAGAATGGTGTTCAGTGTATAAATGGTGGCAGGCAGTTATAGCTGGAAGGCAGACTCACTCATTGCCAGGGCCCCGAGTCTTCTGCACTTCTGCGATTCGCGGAATTTTCGCAGAATCCTGCCCTAGGCAGGATTATCGCAGAAACTGGGAAAATCCCCGTGGAATTTCCCTTCCTTGGCGGTGAGTCAATCCAGGACCTGATTTATTCAGGTCACAAGCCAATCAGGGGCTTGCGCAGCCTTTATAAAGCAGGTCACATCAGCACATGTCACTTATGGTCCGGAATTCACTTGAGACCGCCGCTGCCGCCGAGGGACCCAACTCCAGCCGCCGCTTCTCCGGCCGCTCCGGGATCGCCGCTCCTGCTGCTGCCGCCACTGAAGGACTCCAGCCCAACCTCCAGCTGCCGCTTCTCCAGTCGCTCGAGGGATCGACGCCGCTCCAGCATAAGGTAAGTAGGTGGTTGGGGGGGGGTTCTCCTGGGGGGGCCGCTGCACGCTCTGCATTTTACAGTTTGGGGGGGAGGGGGTCCCGCTGCGCGCTCTGCATTTTACAGTTTGTGTGTGTAATGTGTGTGTAACATGGCAAAAACACACTTTGCCATGTGTTTTTGTGGGTGGGTTTCCTGCTTTGCCATGTGGTTTTTCTGGGTGGGTTTCCTGCTTTGCCATGTGAGTTGCAGAATTTTGCCATATGGGTCGCAGAATTTTCCATTTTGGGTCGCAGAATTTTGGAAAATATTTTGCAGAAGAATCGGGGCCCTGCTCATTGCTCTCTTTTTGTGGTTAGAGGGGGAGTGTGCTTGCAGTGTTGTCTACAGACGTAAGAGATGGAGACAAAGTAATTCAAATGAGATATTATAGTGGATGAACTTTTGTTGGTGAGAGTATGCAAGCTTTTGGGCCACATGGCCCCTTTCGAAGGCATGTAAGAAGTCAGAATAACATACCTGAAAATGGACTCTGTATGGCCCTAAAGCTTGCATACTCTCGCCAAAAGAAGTTGGTACAGTAAAAGATATTGTCTGAACTACTTTGTCTTCATCTCTTTGGTGTATCATACCAAGTAGCCGTATTGGTGAAATCTTTGTTCTGTTAGGATGCCAGTACAGAGACTTGATGAAGCTGCACCTGAAACTGCAGCTGGTTTACATTTGTCCTGAATGTTCATAAGGTTGGCCGGTCTTGCGACTTGGAAGGCATTGGGACACCTGTCATTGATGGGGTCCAGCTCTCTCTGATCACTCAGGTTCATAGCCTCGGAGTGATTTTGGATCCCTTGCTGTGCCTGGATTGTCAGGTGGTGGGGGTGACCAGGAGCACTTTGCACCAACTCCATCTGGTGAGGCTGTGACCTTTTCTTTCTGATTCAGATCTGGTCACTGTCATCCATGCTTTCATCACCTGAAGGCTAGATTACTACAATGCGCTCTACATGGGGATGCCTTTGATGGTTGTTTGGAAGCTGCAGCTGGTGCAGATTGAATGCGTCAGCTTGACTCTATTTGGGAACAAGACGCCAGGAGCACATTACACCAGTGCTTGAAGTCTGCACTGGCTGCTTATAGCTTTCCGGGCACAATTCAAAGTGCTGGTTTTGACCTTTAAAGCCCTAAATAGTCTGGGTCCCATATATCTGAAGGACTGCCTGTCCTTCCATGTCCCTTTTGTGGCCCCTACGGTTGACCAGGGGCACCATCCTGCGCATTCCGTCTGTTACCCTTGCCCATGGGGTGGAGGAGAGTGTTCTTGGTTGCTGCCCCTGGAACTCCCTTCCCTGGGAGGTTCGCTTGCGCCAAGCATGGCTATCTTCTGGAGGTGTGCAAAACATTTGTGAAAAAAAGCATTTGGCAGGCAGGGATAGGTGGGTTTTGGGTGGGTTTCTGGGTGGGGTAGTTGGGGGGGATGGGGGTTTAAGGGGAGGGTGGTTTTATTGTGTGAATTTTAATGTTTTTAACTGGGGTTTGTTTGTTTGTTTGGTGGATTGTGAGCCACCCTGAGCCTTGCGAGAAGGACGGCATAAAAATGCAATAAATAAATAAATAAATAAATAAATAATTGAAACGTATTTGCTTGCTTATAATAATAGCGATTTGAGGAAGGATTCTTGGAGTGAGGTTGTATAATTATGATGAACTAATGATACGCAAGGCAGAAAAGCAGTGTGCGTTAACCTGACTATATAGAGCACTACAGCTTCAGGGAATTCCCAGTATGTTACAGAGATGTTATGGCCAGAGGGGAGACCATTATGTTCATGTAGTCTGATCAGATCCCTAAGGCAAGATGAGGAATTGTGCCTAGTAATTTCTGGATCAGACCCCATAATTTCTTGTTGAACTACAGCATAGAATTTAGAGAGGTGTGAGGTCATGTCCAAGAGTACATGAAACTGACTCCAGCAAGAGTTTGTTTTTAATCATGCTTATCATTGTGGTTACAACAGTCTTGCTATCATATAATTCTGTGACGCCCCCCGCCCTCCCAACAGCAAAAGAATTGCAAAGAATCAGTGGGATGACAGGTTCATCTGTAGATGTTGCCACCCCACGTGAGTCTCAACCAATAGTTTGGAGACCCCTGGTTTATCATTTACATGGCATTTTAAGTGCTCAAAGTACTTTGCAGTCACTGACTCATTATTCCTTGCAACATCCATGGAAGTCAGGTAGGTCAGTGTTCACACTTACAGATGGAAAACGGAGGCTGAGAGACAGTGAATTTGTCCAGGGCTACCCAGTGAGAACATGATTTTGGACCCACGTGTCTCAGCCCCCATCACACACACATCTATTGGATCATGTCAGTTTTATTTCTATAATAATAATAATTAATACATTCTTTATTTTTACATAGCGCCCCCCTGTTATAGCACTTGGAGCGCTTGAGATATAAGTTTAACACAACTTTTAATCCTCACAACAATCCTGTGAGGTAGGTTAGGCCTTCTTGTGGTCCCCCGAGTTTTCTGGGGGGGTCACGTAGGGGAGGGTGTTCTCGGTGGCCGCACCGAGGCTGTGGAACTCCCTTCCAGTAGGGATGCATCTGGCCCCGGACCTTCCCTCCTTTTGAAAAAGCTGTGAGACTTGGCTGTCCATCAGGCATTTGGTGGGGGAAATGCGTAGAGGGAGAGGGATTGGGGAGGGGGGGGAGTGGTATGTTTTTATAATTTTATGGTTTTACAATTGTGTTTATGTTGTTGTAAGCCTCCCCAAGCTGCCTGTGGCAGGAGGGGCGGGATATTAAGTCTTTAGATAAATAAAATAAATAAAAATAGAGTGTGGCTGACAATGCTGTCCTCCCTGAACTGTTGACGCGATGCTGTTGCTGATGGAGATGATGGCAGTGATTATGGGAGCCCACTTTGTCCAACATCTCAGTCAGTCCTTATCTGCAAGGCACTTTGCTGACCACTCTGCCAGCTGATCTTTCCCCCCGATACACGGAGAGGCTTCCCGAGCGCTCGTTTCCACTGTCCTTGTACAGGTCCCTCATGAGATTACAAGGAGCTGGTGGCCCCTTCCACTCCTGCTGTCTCCTCAGCAGCCAACGTCTCTCCCCCGTTAGATCAACTACCCCCGCATTTCAAAAACTACAACATTCCACCCCCCACCAAGCCACAGCCTGGCTTTTTACTGGCTCACACCAGTGTACCATTTGAAGAGGGGAGGGGGAAAGAGAGTCAGAAACCCAGTCCTGGCAGCACCAACTAGATCTGCTACAATACCATTGGATGTAAAGCCTACAGTATGAATAATAAACACAAAAGGTCTTACACCTCCTCTTAAAAAAAAATATCACTATGAATGACTACTTTGTTGGCTTTGGTTGATCTTGTAAAGACTATTATCAGTCCACAGCTAGGGGTTCTGGATCTTAAAATCCAAATTGGTAACTGGTGAATGGTGAAACCTGTCATTGCTTTTATATATTGGTTGGAAGCCTTTATCCAAGATGCTACAGTATGCCAGGACAATGGCACAAAATTTCAAGGGTTGCAATAATATGGAAAACATTTTTAGATAGGTTGTTTCATGGGGACCTCTTCTTCCAGTCATGCTCCTAATAAAATGACCATTGCCATCTACAGCACTTGCTAGCAGGGGATATTAGGAAAGTGGCTATGTGATTTTGGGAAATACCTTTAAATCATTAGTTATACTGATTAATTTTCTCTTCTTGCACCTACCTTACTCCCATCGCCTTGTGTTGTGAAAGTAGTTGGTGGACCACAAGCAGATTAAGAACTTCTAGCCTAAACACGGGGGAGAGCATGTGAATTTCAGGGGCAGAGGAAATACTAAAATAATTTAGCTTGGAGGAACAAAGGGGTGGGAAAGACCATTTGGGTAGCAAGAATGTTGGTACATATTGTCACGGAGAAACATAGGGTCACACACGTGTGATACTGGCCTACATATAAACTACAAGCCTAGTAAATATATAAAGCAAACGGTTCAACATGTATGTTATGTTACAATTGAAAACTGTAAAACTCAAATCAAGACTGTGACACTGACCAAACTCCAGGAAGTAGGGACAGTTAAAAGATTGTGTATTGGCAATCCTTGCCAGGCGGAACCCTATGGAGATGCAAATGGATCTTCATGTTTGCCTGGGTTGGCTACGTGAGGAAAGACACAGGCTCATGAGCGGGAAAGCCGAGACAAAGAGATCATGAAAGGTACTTAAGCAAGGGCCATTAAGCCAGCTTTGCTATCGCTTGGCCAGAGCCATCTTGAGCACTCTCATCTGCATCCTGCATCTTGCCAGCAAGCAAGGCTGGAAGACGTGGACTGAGAGGCATGATTTTGCTTTCTAGCAACTCTGGGTGATTTCAGACGTGACGCGGTGTGATTCACCACAGTGAATTGCATCACCATGGGCCATGGTGAGCCACGCGGCCCCAACAGACGTGACATGGGTGGCACCACTGCCCGGGGCCAACCAGAGTGAACACGGGTCGGGGAAACCCGACAGATGTGACGTGGTGGTGAGAACCGTGGTGGGAGCCCCACAAGGCACCGGGGTTGCGCGGACACAAACATGGCCGCCTGTGGGCAAAAGAAGCCACAGACAGCGGAGGGCTCTGCCCATTGAAGGGAAACACGAAGGGATCCGCACAGCTCATCCCAAGTTGCACATCAGGGTGGCTGAACACCTCAGACAGGGCCGCCAGCTCAGGTCCAGGGGGGTGGGGGAGGGGGGCATGCCATAATCACCCGCAGGAGGCCAGGGCAGATGGGACAGCTCCAGCAGACAGTAGTAGGCAGCCCCGCGGGAGCATGGAAACCCACGTGCACCCTGCACGCTGATGAAGTAGGACACGGCCATGGCAGGGCCACCCTCACTCAGGTAGGTCGCATATCCCGGGAAGGCACTCACACACACAGGGCGAAGGCTGTCTCGGCGGGACTCCATGCCACAAGGCCCCCCAGAGTCGACAGCAGGTGCCCCTCAGGGAAGGGCTGTGTTCCCCCTCCTGCTGCTGCTGCTCCTCCTCCTCACCCTCTGGCTCCATCCTCCACTCCGTGTCCTCCTCCCTCCTCTCCATTGCCTGCTCCGCCACGTTTCCCTACTGCTGACTGCCCTTTAAATCTTCCTCCGTGTGCCACTTGTTGTTGGTTGCCTAGCAGCGATGCTGCGTGCTGTTACCATGTCCCGTGTTCATTTCCTAACATCGTGGCCAGGGGTTTCCCTTCAGAAGTTACTTTTCATTCACCCCTGCCGTGGTGGACATTCACCACACTTCTGGACCTCCTCCTGCCCCGACCTCACGAAGCGTGGTTAGCTTCACCCTGGGCCGCATTGGACTGTGGTGAACATCTGGATGCAAGTGAACAGACGTGCACAGCTCTTTCACACACACACACACACACACACCCCTGCATTTGACTGCGGCTGACTGCGATGAATGCCGACAATGTAATGTCTGAAATCACCCTCTAAGGCTGAAGACCCAGTTGCTTACATCAAGGACTGAGAAGAACTTATGGACCTTTGTAGGGTAAGATGCTTATTTAGGAACTCAATCAGTATAGGTTAGGAATGCGTTATATTTACCTTTGATTTCTAGTAACCACTCTGTATCAACAATCTTGCTTATATAATCAATAAACTTACTTCTTATCTTTATGAAGAAGTGTCTGTGTCTAACATTGGAACACAAGTGAGCAACAAGAGTTCTCAAGCTCTTGCGAACCCAGAGATTAAAGAGTCTGTAAACGGGAAGGATCGGGCCCTTGAGTTACAAAGGGGTTGTCCCTGTGGCAGGCTTGAATTGGCCAGAGAGAAAAACCGATTCAAGTGGGCTGTACGCGAGGGAAACTGAGTCACTCAAACCCGGTAAAGTGGGGCTGTGGACCTCCAACCCGTGACACATATACTACACAGAAAGTGGAGCAATAACATCAGACACAAAGTCAGTTTGACTTTTAGAAATACAAAAAACATACAAACTTACACATGTACTAAAATAATGTAACCTTCAAATCTCTTCTAAAAACCTATCTATTCCATCAGGTTTTCTTTAGCTCTTCAGCCCTGTAGATTGCACATTTATGCTTCTTGTACTGTCTTATTCTCCAGGATCCCCCTCCTCACCTTGTAACCAAGCTAGGTACAACATGCACTGACAATTTTTCAACTCCATGAATCTCCCTGTGTTCTTCTCTCATCCATCCTAGAACGTAAACCCCTCAGGACAGGGGACAGTCTCTAATCGTGATTGGTCAGCACAAGATACATTACTGGTGCTATATAAATAATAATTTGTGCTATGACTTTAATCCACTGTAATTGGGTGTTTTCAGATGTGACAGTGGCCAGCGTTAGCATGCTTTTGCATGGATTATTCCGGGGAGCTGCTGTCACAATGAAATGCACCTGCCAGAAGTTTCCCAGGTTGGATCCCGTCTGTGGTGGCAGCTAGCTTGAGTTGTGACTCTGGGAGTCATAGCCCAGGATAGCCGCCGCCACGGTCAAGCTCCGACCACCAGACCCTGAGTAAAGCGGGCTTTGACATCTGAAAGCCCACTTTACTCACTGCCGTCTGGAGTGGCAGGGGGTGTGTCCCATGGCGGCTGTCATGGCTGCTTATCAGGGAGGGGGGCAGGCCACTGCACACAGTGTGGGGGTAGGGGCAGGCAGACACACGTCCACCTGGCCCCACCCTGCGCCTAGGCTCCCATCGCATCATTTCAGGGGCCTGGCTGATTCCCGGCCTTGGTAGTGGCTCAACCCCTGACCAGGTACGTCCGTGGCGGAACTCTGGCACCATCACATGTGAAAGTATCCATTATTTCTCAGCTTACTGTAAAGCTATTCAACTTCTCCAGTGGCTGGCAGAAGGTGTATGGAAAATACTTTTAGCAGGAAGGATGCCCACTATCCCTTGGCATCATCTCTTCAGCGGACAGGCCCTCCCTAAATATGGCCCCTTGTGACTCTTGTAGCAACTCCCTAAACCATTCACTCCCCCATTGATATTTGAATTTCCCAACAGCTGCTAAGAGGGTGGACCTACTGCTACATTGGGGGCTAAGGTATTTGGGAGAAAAGCTGCACCCCCTCCGACTTTGTACAGTTGCTACTTACTTCCCTGGTTCTAAATCAAGTCGAACAACAGTGAGAATGCAGCCATCTTAGCCATTATGGTTGAATGCCTTAGACCAGGGGTGTGTTATCGATCACAATTGACATTCTGGGGAATTCCAAGTTCTGTGGCACATTTATGGGGTTTGTGGGGGAAAGGAGCTTTGCCCCACCCCTTTCAGCACTGTCATGCCCCTGCCTTTTCCAAGGGTTGTGATGTCATGACACTTTGAAAAGGGGTGTGGCCACAGCTAAAAGGGGAAGGATAAAGGAATTCTTTCACCCTTTCCAGCAAAGTCACCCTCCCTTTTCTGAGTGCCATGACATCACAGGTGGATGTGAACCAGAACACTAGCTTGCAGCATCTTCTGGAGATTCTGATCCAGATGTAAAATATGGTGTTAAGGATGCATATTACATTGATGTAGGTACAGGATTTCTTTAAACTGCTTTTCTGAAAAGTAACTGTAATGCTGTAAAATATTCATATTAGTTAATATATAACTGTAGTTTAGTTTATTAATCAAGCACGGTGCGTTTCAAAGGAATCCATTTGGCAATAGTCTTAAAGTAGTTCTCCATGAAGTGTCATTTTTCTCCTGACCTGAAAACTGAAAATTCATTTATAAATGTGTACATCTTCCTAGAATATAGCTTCAAAGACAGGCAATCCGTGCCAAATCTTGGAGGCTAATGCAGCTAAACCGTCTGCTAATGCTCTGTGTAAATCTCATTATGATATGTTCTTTCCAGATGTCAAAAACCTGATTGGCTGTGCCTCTGTTTGTAAATTATGCTTTCAAGTTGACATGAAAATCTGTTCCATCAGTTCATTCACTACAGCATGGGGGCTGGCCAAATTTCCATGCTCTGGTAGGGATCTTCTTGGAGATGACTAGGAATGTCACCATTACTGATGTTTTCATCAAAGATTGAAGCCATAAGAGCAAGGCTCAGAATAGGTAAAGAAAGAATATATTCTGCAAGTGTCCCAGTGTCAAGGATACTGTGTGTGTATGTGTGTTCCTACCACCTTACTATTTCTAGACAATGAAAATGGCATGTGCTCTGTGGCCCTGCAATGGGACTTGAGTCATGCTAGCAGGAGCAGGAACATTTATTTTGCTGTGTGGGGAGCAAAGAGCAAAAGATTGTATTAATCTGCAAGACCAGACTAACATTAGCTTTTGAGCAAACAACACGTATACTAGTGCCTAGTGTGAGTCCCATTCACTTCAATAGAATTCATGCTCCCTCTCACAGGTGACACCAGGGTTATCCGCTTTGAGGATCGTGCTATAAATCTGTCTTCTGTGTTGCTACAGAAGGCAGGCCTAGAAATAAGGGGCTCAAGTTACAGGAAGGTAGATCTTGGTTAAATATCAGGAAAAGCATCCTACCAGTAAGAGCTGGGCAGGAATGGAACAAGTTGCTGAGCGTGGCTCTCTGTTACTGGAGGTTTTAAAAAATGCTGAACAGCCATCTGTCAAGAGGTATTTTAATTGTAGTCATCCCACATCTAAGCAGGAGATTGGACTAGGAGACCCTCGAGGTCGTCCTTCCAACTCTGATCCCTCTATTTATCAAGACTAATTGGGAAATTCCTCATTCTCCTGAAATGGAATGAGGAATTCCATTGTGTTAGAGGTTTTCCTTTTTATAGAAGCCTGGGAAAGATATTGTCTTTGGGCTCAGAATCAGCATATTTTAAAATGGGTCTCTAGTGCATGATTTTGTGGTTAGTGAGGTTTTTGCGGTTGGGAGCGGAATAAGAATGCAAGAAAAACTACAGGTGCAAGTGAGAATGAGAGTCTTGTGGGACAGGATGGCAGCAGGATTTAAAACTATTCCCATGCAGGTAATATGCACCTAGCTGATTTGGCACTAGTATTATCCCGAGCAGTTTTCATGTAGCGAAGTAGAGCTTCCACAAATCTGGATTGAACATCCACAATTTTAAACTATTGTCATAAGTTAAATTAAAACAACTAGATACAAAGCACATCCAAGTTGGGAGAGTTTGAAACCTGGAACAGGTTTGAATTCAGTGGCTCAAGCCCTTCTTTAATAAAATGACAATTCTTCTATAGCCTTTATCACTCTAATAACAAAAATATTTTATGATGGTGCATTATGCAATGCGACTCTTGATAGTTAGGCGGTTCCTTGCACTTTTCTTGTCGTCTCCTCAGAGACAGGCTATGCTTTTAGGGCAGTGTGTAATTTGATAGGATTTTGTTTGTTTGTTAGGGATTCCCCTCCCTCCCCACTTCTACAAACATGTCCCAGGAGTTTGTGTTAGCAAAGGCCAGGGAGAAGAATCACACCCTAGTGCTAAGAGTGGAATGTGGCAAGAGGTGTAAGGGTTCCTAATTGTTGTTTATCATAATTTATCATTGATATAGCACTTTGTGTCAGAGTGCTTTACAGTCCTTAACTGTTATACCCTCACGACAAGTCTGTCAGGTAAGTCATTATTATTCCCATTTTACAGATGGGGAATGAAGTATGAGTGATAATGACTTGTCCAAGGCTACTCAGTGAGTTCACGATTAAAGATGGGATTTGAGCCTAGGTCCAAGTCTAATACTTTATTCACTCGGCTACAATTGCTACAACTACTATTTCCTGTGAAAATGTGTTCCATGTCTCAGGCTCTATCTCCCATGGGGCTTATCTTTATCCTGGGTGTGAGCAGTTCCATTATTTTTCAGGAGCAAAGTTGTTGACAACAGTCCTCGTCCTGAAGGTTTAGATAACCTTTCAGACCTTTTCTCCACATGATGTTGACTAGCAACCATCCTTGTCCTCACTATTAACGTCCTTATGGACCCTCTGCAAATTTTCTCTAAGTAGTCAATTTGGTTTCACTTTAAACTGAAGCAGTTGACTAGCAGCACCAGCAGGGACTTCCAATGTTGCTCTGAGGTTTGAATGTGGCAGAGCTTCAATATCTTTTATGGTGTGGAAGGCTGCCATTAAATTTTGGTTGCACCTGATCTTATCTACACCTGGTTTGATATGGCAATTGCTGATAGGCCTAACCGCTGGATGGCCAAGGTTCCGCGCAGAGTGAATCGTATGGGTTTCTCTATTCTGTATTTGTTTGCCATGGGGTACCTTAAGGCTAAATTCAAATTAAACCTAAGGTTATCTGATTTGCAAGACTAGGAAGACCTGACTAAA
Organism: Sphenodon punctatus; assembly: GCA_003113815.1. NCBI lineage: Eukaryota > Metazoa > Chordata > Lepidosauria > Sphenodontia > Sphenodontidae > Sphenodon > Sphenodon punctatus. The sequence goes on from QEPC01014657.1 coordinate 1,965,803, forward strand.
TTAAATGCAGTCTCTTTCCTCTCTTTGTACCCCTCGATTCTACCACCAAAGGACTCAGCTGCCTCATACCTAGTGAATCTCACTGTTACTAATCACATATATTTATTTTTTTGAGCTTGTATGAATGTTCTTCCTACTGTGGTGCACGAGGGGCGATATAGAGCAACTCCCTTGTCTGCCCCTGTGGCTCGGGAGAAGTCAAATCACTGCAGCATGTTCTGCTGTATTGCTGACTATATGTGCAAGTAAGAAATGAAATTATTTGCCCTACGCTGAAGTCCTTGCCTGGAAGATCTGTGGAGTACCACCTTCGATTCCTCCTGGGGGATTATGACAGACAGAGGACACTGTCTGTGGCCAAATATTTGGCCCATGCAGTGAAAATTAGATCTGGTTGGCTGGGTGATTATGCCATTAGCATATAGGGAGTATCATATTGGTGCATTACCTTAAGCCATAATTCCTACAGATTATTGTTATTGCCATTGTTATCCTTCTGCAGAGATGTTTTTGGTATTTTGTTACTATGTTGTTTTGTTATGTTATGATTAGTTTGTATGTTTGCAAAGACCAATGGCCACGCAAAAAGCCTGCTATTTGAGATGATCTCCTATAGCAACTACTCTGTAGAGTTCAGTTAAGCAACAGAGGGAGACTTGACCAGAGAATCATCAGGAAAGATTCCCTTCTGGTATTTATTAGGGGTGGGAATTTTGGTTTTGGATAGAACCAAAATGGCCCAAAAATGGCTGTTTTGGTTTAAAAAACATAAACCGAAATTGCGGTTCATTTTTGGTTCCGGCATCTTGGGTTTTTTTCTTTGATTTTTTCCCCCCCTGGTTCTGGAAAATCCATTGAAGTTTAAGGGGGTAAAAACAGGAAAAAAATAAATGCAAAAAACAACAAAAACAAAATAAGATCCAAAAATCATGAAGAACCGAAATTCTACCTGGAGCCCCATCCCTAGTATATCTGGACAGGGTACCCTGGGAGTTACCCCAGACTGCTACTCCATGAGGAGTGGAACAAACGTAAAACCCAAACAAGTTGCGTCAGCATTACACCTGACCCACCCAGATCAGATACTTTAACTTGGGTCCTGTTGGGTTTGTAGAGTCCGCAGAGCCTGTTGGGTTTTCAGAGGGCTGTAGAGTCTTTATCAGAACTCTATATGCAATTGGAGCCTAACGTAGACAGCAGAGCACAGGCTGGATGCATTCAGGGTAGCTTTTGTTGCTGGGGTGACATGCTACTGTATACAGCAGATTGTATATGGGATTCATCTTTCTCCTGAAGGTTCTACAAGAGATTTTGCCCATCTCTGTTGGTGTAAAAGCCACACCTTGTGTACATTGGGATTATAGTCCTCATTCTGGTTTGAATTTTTGGTTCTGTCTTATTTCCTTCAAATCATGTGAATGTCTGGGGTTAGAGGGAAGGTGAGTCTCCTTAATATGATTACATTTCAGTTTGAGGTCACCCAGTGGCCTATGATCTTGATCTATGAAACTGAGTTACTTGGGACTATTCAATTGCTTAAAATTAAGTCCATGCTCTAAATTTTGTCTTAATTCTCCTCCTCCCTCCGTCTGACTGGATGTCACTTTCATTCTAGTAGTCTTGCTTACCTAATATTTTTTTAGTGCAGGTTTTTGAAATTCACTTTATTTTTTATCAGTTTGGTGTGGGCATGGGTCATAATCACATCTGTAATGATTTACAACCAACCCCCCCCCCCCCCCCAAACCCGTACATTACCCCTGTGTAAGTAATCTACGCCTCGGTGTCCACATGATTTTTTTTTACCCCTGGGTAAAATTTGTGTTGCAGGCTGGTGGGAGTTGGAAAACTTATCCCATGATGCTTGATTCCAGAATTCTTCGCTGTGCATGCTACTCCACTTTCCCTTGCTATGTTATGGCCATGAGGGATTCTGGGATGCCTGTGGGAATGACTGGAGGACTTCTTACCACAAACCCAGTGTCCAGACACACCCAGGAATAAACTAAGTCCTGTGGTGGTTAATAATAATAATTGTTATTATTATAAACATTTATATAGTGTAGCAATGTACCTGGCGCTTTACAAAAAAACTCGTATTACCCCAAAGGGACCTCTTAGGCTTCTTACTCCAAACTTTACCAGAACACCCGCAAACTGCTCATGCGGCCTCTGCAGGGTTAACCCAGGGCAGAGGCAATATACCTGGAGGTTAGCATTTTGTGTGAACAGGCAATTAAAAAGCAAACCACTTTTGAGATGCTTCCTGTGCTCTCAAACTGGGTGGTTTTTGACCACTTCAACAGTGCCCAAAAACATACTGCAAGATGATGCTACTGAAATTTTTGAGGGGACCACTTTCAGCATTGAAAGCTTAGAGAAAAGAAGATGGACATCTGAGCAGTTTTCAAATATGCTGCTTTAAGTAATATGGGACTCAGTTCTTCGCTGTTGCCTCGGAGGGTGGTCTATAGGCAATAGATTTACTTTGAAGGAAAGAAGATTTAAGCTAAAGAGCAGAAAGGATTTTCTAACCAAAGAAAGAACGGTTAGGCTGCAGAACAGATTACCAACTGAGGCAGTGCAATCCCCAACCCCTTGCTGGAAGTTTTTTTACAGTAAGTTGGATAAACACCTCTTCAAGTGTTAGAAAACAGGGGTCCTTTGAGCCTTGAACGTAGTTCTGTGGCCCCTGCCACTGTGAGTGTCTTTAGACATAATGTCAATGGGTGTCTGAATGTGTGTTTTGACCTTGGTATGAACACTGGTTTGGCCCTGTGTTCACCATGTGGTGCTGCTTAGACACAGAGCCCATCTTGGAGCAAATCAGTGTTTTGCTTGCCACCCCATCTCAGCACACAAGCGCTTCCGCCTCGTTCCCTGTGTTGTACTTGCTAACACGCCACGTGATATCATTAGACACAATGTTGGCCACAGGTTCAGCTGGAACATGCAAATTGTCCTTGTCGACGCACCCCCCAAATGAGGCACGAAACAAAAGAAGTGGGTTTAAACGGCTGCACTCTTTATTCAAATTATAAATTAAGTTCAAATCGGAATGGTCGGGGCAATCACGCATGTGAATTGGGTCCAGCAACCCTAATAAACACAAACAAAACTTAGGGATTGGCCCGATATACCATCGGGTACCAACCCCTAATAACTGCACAATGTCTCCCCTCCCCGCTAACGTGCTATTGGGAGGGGGACAGGACCCCTTTTTTGAGCTGGGGGAAGGAGGATAGTGCCCTCGAGCCGGGGACAGTACGTATCCCTACGGCCCTCGCAGTCACTTCTCCCAGGGGTTTGACTCAGCCGCTTGCCATACCCTGCAATTGAGGCTGTAGTCACCCCCCATCTCTTATGGAGATGGCCCATTATAACTTCTAACCTACCTAACTCTGGTGCTGGACCCCTGAAGAGTGTGACAAATTAAACAAGTAGCCATTCCTAAACCTAAGGGTTAACTTGCCAATCAACCAAATAGCTCCAACACTATGAGGAAGGCGAACAAACAAGCAGCAATAGGCCAATTGCGTTGACTCGCCAAAAATTCCTTTCTGGCCCGACTACGCGACCTATCTTACCATAGTGCTGAATGGGCGGGTGGGTGGGTGCTGCTCTGATCGCTGCTGCCTCCTGACTGAGGAGGCAAGTGGCGCACACACACACAACACTGCCCCCCTTGAGTGGTGCACCAATCACTAGGTGCGCTTTTTGTGCCCTCGGGATTGTTCATCCCTGTGCGGCCGCTTGGTTTGCTCTCTTCCCCGCGGACGGCTCGGGCGCCGCATGGGGAACGCCTTCAACTGGGGACAGAAGAGGAGAGACCCCTCTCTACCCCTTTCAGAAGTCCTGCCCCACTTTGCCCAGGGAGCGTGACAAATTGGCCATTGCAGCCCATTTGGGGCGACGAAGGGGCAATTGTGATGCAATGGTGTTCATGTTCACACTGCGTGTTCAATGGGTGGCCAAATTGGTGTTGGGATTGTTATGGTGTTTCTTACACACAATGGCCAAACACATGCTTAGGGGTTTTGAAACCCGATCTTTGTGCTACATGGGGAATTTGCTTTGTCCTATAGCACTAGATCTAGCAAGGCTCAAACCCTGGAGGAGGAACCCCGCCCATAGAATCTCAGATTGCCTGGTTTCTGCTTCAGCTCTGATTGGCCAAGGCCACTATATAATGTCTGGGCTGTTTGCACCACATGACAGCTCCTCACTGATCTGGACTCTGCTGAATCTCCACCCTCTATGCCCCATGCTCTCCACTCCCTTCCCTTTTTTTTTCTAGTCTCGTGCTCTTTCCTCCTGGAATCCTGCCTTGATCCTGCCCTACCTTTGCTCTCAGCTACCTGCCACAACGCAGCCCTCCTTTCTTCTAGCTCTGCTCCTTGTCTGCTTGCCTAGCTGCTTTTCCAGCCCTTGTTCTTCATCTCTGCATCTGTCTATTCAGCTCTGGTTTCTGGCTTAAGATTCCGGCTTTGTGCTACTGTCTCTTGATCCGACATTGAGCTACCTGGCTCCTGACTTGTCCCTTTGGCTCTTGATTTTTGCTTTACCTCTGGCTCTGGACACAAGTTCTAATCACCTGGCTACTGACTCGGCATAACTACCTGACTCCTGCTTTATAGCTCTGCCTTGGCTCCAGCTGCCAGCATTGCTGGCTGGCTCCTGATGCAGGGATGGTCTCGGTACAGCTAGCTGGTCCTGCTGAGGGGCAAGGGAGGGTGGACTAGATAACCTGTTAAGATATCTCCCAACTTTAAGGTTCTACAGTTGTGCCTAGAAAATCCAAAAATCAGCATAAGTACTGAAGAGGAAGTTAAATATTAACACAGATTCCATTTAAATAGTTGCAAGTGAAGTTTGTAACCCAAAGTAAAAAATAAATAAATTAAAAACTCAGCCCTTCTGCGTTTGCTCTGTACTCTTTGTGAGAGAGTAAAGGAAAGGTCCTTCAACATCTTTTTTGGATGGGGAGGGGGAAACTAAATTTAAAAGCCAACTCTTCCAGGAGTGTAATAGACTAGAAAGCATCAGGAAGTCTCTGGTAGGAGAGGAGGGGGAGTTATGAATGGAGACCTCTAAAAGGCTGGGAGAGCAGGAAGGCGGAGCAGAAAGTGCAGATGGGAAAATGGCATGTTTTGAAATTTTAAGAGAGACTGTGAATCTCGTTGTGTTAATGGGAGAAGTAGTTGGATTTCCGCTCCTTGGAGGTTGGCTGTGGGAGAGAGATGGCCAAGCTGGGCTGTAAATGTTTAAGACTTAGAGGAGACGGCCTGAGGAATACTAATGAGGAGCTAAGAATAGATCCAGTAGGAAAATACTGACAACCAGACTGTCCAGCATAACAATAATGCTGTGATCATGAGCTCTTGCCAGTCGGGGATGGAAGACACGGCATGAAAAAAACCTTTTTTTATTCACATCTAAGAGTTAAAACAGCCAGAGTGGAAACAGATGTTCTCTGGAACACTGAGTTTTAACAAATCAGACAACAGCCCGCTGGAGTCTGGGTTCAGTCCATGCAGCCCCCACTCAGCTCCCTACTCATGTGATTAGTGTGTAGAGCCTAATAAACAGGCAGCCCCAGCTTGTATTTCTTCTGTGTTCAGGCAGCCCCCACTCACAGGTTTAGTGGGACAAACCTTAATACATGGATACTCATTCTTCATCCCTGTGCTCCACCCATCAACCCCCTCCTTCCCAGTATCCTGCCCTGTGTCATGACTCTCAGCCACGGCAAACTATGGGAACAAGAAGCCGCACCAGCAGTTTTTTTCTTCCGGGCTATTATGACTCTGGTGCCTGCTATTCCCACCCACCCACAGAGGTGCATACCTGGGTTTACATCTGCCAGCACTTGGTGGCTGGAAGTAACTTTTTACTATGCACAGAATGCTGAGTTGGTTGAGCAAATCCCATACCTTAAGTGCCTATAGCAGGGGTGGGGACCTCAAACTTGAAAGCAAAAGTAAAAAATAAAAGTGAAAGCTATCAGTCCAACCAATCAGTCTTTGCACATTCTCAGCTTGTCTCACAACCATAGTTCGGAGCACAGTTCACAGCGCACTGGCAGGTAGCAGCATGTAGTTTTATTGGGGTTTCACATGTTATGGGGTTGGAAATCCCACCTGGTTCACATAAAACCCCCAGTCAAACATGTGCCTCTTGTGTCTGCCCTTCAGCATCACCATATAGTTGGAGCTGAAAACATCTCTGCTTGCCAAGGTGCTCTGCACTTCTCTGGTTGTCCAAACCTCGTATATGGCAGGAAGCTCTCCATCAGTGGGTTCACATTTCCTATACCCCAAGCCACTTGTTTCCTCCAAGAGATTCAGCTCCACCATCTGATTGAGGCACCCCTGATAGCCCCATGGGTAGCCTCTTGTCATCAGAGCAGCAATGAGGAAAAACAGCAGGGAAGGTCCAGCCTCCATTGGCTAGTTACTTCTGGCTGTGCACAGATGTCCAGAAACGTCACGGTCTCAGTCTCATCCCATTCTCGCAACTCGTCTGGGGCTTCCACTCTTCCATGCTGCTGAACTTTGAACTGCAGCAGGGTTGCACAGTGTCTGCTCTCCATCATGCATACATGGAACCCCATTGTGTACATGTGCCACCCTATGAGCTCATAGCCAGCCTCGAGGATGGGTTTGACAGATCTCTCTCTACATCAGGCCATCCTAAACATCAGCAAAGGCCAGGGTATCCAATAACCCCCCAACATCTCTGGACCCTGGGCAACTACAGTACTCAAGCCAAAGCCATTGGGCTTTCCCTAGGAAGCAACAGATTTCTGTGTTGTCATCTCTCATGCTCATTGCAAGCTGAAAATGGTTACTTTCAAAAGATAAGGCATACAGGAGTAGCTTTTAACCAATAAACACCTCTGCTCCCGCATATATTCTGAGCACAGTGACCTTCACTGCCTTGCAGGTCTGCCCCACCTGCCCATTTCTTAACATTCGGAGGTTCCCCACCCCAATTAAAAAATGCCATGATTCATTGGTGGTAACAGCTGTAACATTTTTACATGACTGGTGTGGTCACTGACATGCCTGTTGAATGCATTAGCAATGGCAGTGCAACACACAAGCACACCCAGCTTTGCAAAAATGTTTTCAGCCATAGCTGAGCCTGCAGCTGGTCCTGTGATGACACATGGCCAATAGTGGATAGTAATTGCTCACGTGCGATGTGCAGCCAGTCCTAACTAGGCAGCCACCCAGCTGTGTAAACTTTTTAAAACATTTGGCGCGAGGTTCTTCCAACTTCACGGATGCCTGTAATGCAGCCATGGATCCCAAGAACTTCCCGGTGCTTGTTGTTGTGCTCCAGGTGTTTCTTACCACTGTGTGCAGAATCTGCAAGTGATCCAGCAGATCCAAACTGTCTACTGTCGTTGACTTGATCAGATTGCAAACTACTGAGCTTTCACTCAGTCTGTGGCTGGGATAGTGGTGCACACCACATCAAGGAGATGGCTCCTGCTTTCCTCTGGTGACAAAGGACCATGCTGGGGAGGACTGAAGCCCTTCAAAGGGAGCTGATGCATGCTGAGAGGTATCTGTCAGGAGACACGGTTTCAGTCACCAAGGCCCTGTCCATGGCTGTGCCCACCAAGAGGCTTGTGTGGGTCAAGGAGAAAAACAAAGTTTGGTGGGTGAAAGTGCTGCCCTTTTGGCAAGATGCCAAGTGGCTCTGTAACTTTAGGATGTCCTGCAAATAGCCGAGATCCTCAGGCCGTGACTGGGGAAACAGAATGTGGTGATGCAGTCACCCATCTTGGTGGAAAAAGCTCATGACCATCACCATATGGAAGCTCACCACTCCAGACTCCTGTCACTCTGTTGCCCAGCAATTTGGTGTTGGAATCTCTATGGTGGGTGACCTCCTCATCAAAGTTTTATATGGCAATAGTGGAAGTGCTGCTGGACCGGGTGGTGCTGTTAGCTGACCCTATGGTGGCGATGGAGTGAGGGCTTTTGGAGGGAAGGGTTTTGGACTGTGTGACACCAAGGACTTTGGCCGCTTTTAGACGAGCGGCGCTCCAGTTCACGTCGGCGGCGCGCATATTTTGAAACTTCCGCCTGGTCTAATTAGACGAGACGGAAGTGGCTTAATATGCGCATATTACGGCGCAGGCGCATTTTTTAAGTGCGCTAATTAAATACCTCATAATCGAGGTATTTAATTCGCGCACTTAAAAAATGCGCCTCCGCCGTAATATGCGCATATTAAGCCACTTCCGTCTCGTCTAATTAGACCAGGCGGAAGTTTCAAAATATGCGCGCCGCCGACGCGAAACGGACCGCCGCTCGTCTAAAAGCGGCCTTTTATTTAACTTTATATTAACTATATAGTAAAGGTTTTTTTAGTGCCTTCCCCTTTTTGGTGCAGCTGGGCATACTCACTTGGGTTGGAGTAATAGTGGGGTGATGTCCTCCTCTCACAGATCTGCATGTAGAGGCTGAGGAGGAGTGGGAGGAGGTGGCGTGTTAAACTTGCTGGTCTTGCGGGAGCCATGTCTAGAACAGGGTGGGTTGACCTGTGCAAGTGCAGGGCATGGCCAACTAATTATTTTCTCTACAGGATTTAATGTTGGGGAAACCAGAGCTGGCGGAATCCAGGTGGGATGGCGTGAACTACCAAAGGGGCACCTGCCCCTGTGCTTGCAGCAGCTACACCGTGGAGAAGGGAGGTCTGGATTTGGAGAGACTGGGACAACAGATCTCCCATCTCCTTGCTCACCTTCTGCAACATGCTGTCAGAGTGCTCCAACAGCTTCCAGAGGCGTTGCTGCTGGGGAAGCTGCTGTTGTGGGATCCAAGTGGCAAGTGGTTATCCTCCCGCAATCACAGGGGAGGGAAGAACATACAGGAATCAAGCACCACCATTAGCGCCCTCACCCTCTTTCCTCCATGCCTGCCATTTTGGTTTCCTTTCCACACCCCCTAAGCCCGCTGTCCCACCATTGTGCCTCACCCCTCCCCTCCAGTTCGCATTGTGCCTTCCCACCCACTTCCCGTGCATACAGTTTACCTCCAGTTCTGCTGGCGGACCCAGTGCCTGTCCTCCTGTGATGAAAGCCTTGGTCTCTTCCTCAGTCCTGGTGGGCAGATTTGTAGGCAGGATACATCTCTCGTGGGTGGATTTGTATGCAGAGAGTGCCTGGGATGAAACACCCACTGGTGGTGGTTGCCTGTGAATACAGTAAAGGAAAACCTCCATATAATTAGATAGCAATAAACAGAAGCATGTATTGTGCAGCTGTGTAAATGCAGCTCCCCCATCCCAGGTGCATTAACTTACCATAGTTGACTGACTGTTGTTTTGAGCTGTGGCCACGGCGATGGGACGTCTGTGGACATTGCTCCTTAGAATGTATCGGCTCGGGAAGAGCGAGTATTGGGTGCGTGCTGGAAACCAGGGCAACCTGGGACAACGTGCATTTGAATCTGGCATGTTGTCCTTTTAAGGCGGATGTAGAGTGAGAGTGGCGAGAGAGACAGAAAACGGTCACTCCTTGGAACGTTTTAGGCTTTTCACCTGCTACTCTATGATGCTGACAGACCTCAACACATGCAGGGCTACACACAACTTAATTGATGGGACACAGACATGTGGGTTCATAGTAGCCTGCATTTGCCTGCACAGCAGACTCCGCATGCTCCAAGACCCCACCATGAGTGGGGATGCATGTCCAGTGGGTGGTGGCTACGTGGCCGGTGGAGGTGAACACCTAATAACCAAGCAGGTAGACACTCGCCTGGTGTAGTCTACAGAATGATAGAGTTCAAAGGGTCCTTGGAGGTCCTTTAATACAACCCCCTGCTCAGTGCAGAAAATCCACAGCTACAGCATCCCCAACAGCGAGCGAAGGAAAGCTCACCACCTCCGTAGACAACTTGTTCCACTGCTGAACAGTTCTTACCGTTAGGAAGTTCTTCCTAAAATTTAGCCAAAATCTACTTTCTTCTAATTTGAACCCATTATTTCCAGTGTTGCTTTCAGGGACAACAGAGACCAACTACAGTCCCCAGGTCATTTTCACATGTATTGCTGCCAAGCCAGGTATCCCCCATCCTGTATAGTGTGCATTTGATTTTTCTTACCTAAATGCAGAACTTTACATTTGTCTTCATTGAACTTCATTTTATTAAGTTTCAGCCCAGTTTTCCAACTTAGAAGACAGAAATAAAATTCAGAAGGATCTTGATAAGGTGTTAGCTATTCCTCCCAGTTTTGTGTCATCTCTAAATTTAATAAGCATTCCCTCAACTCCTTCATCTAAGTCATTAATAAAGATATTGAACAGTACCTCCCTCCGGCGCTATTGTCTCATTCGTTAACACCCACTGTGTCAGAATAATTCAAGCAACATCCAGTTGTCACAGATGCTGAACAGATATTTCATACCTAGAACAGGTATAAATATACCTTGAGTGAAAAGGGTTTCTTCTTGAAAAAAGGCCCCTGTTAAGGCTAAAGCTGTCAACCATGTCAATTTTGTTTTTTCAATTCTATCCCCCCTCCCCCTTAATTGAAACCATCCTCGCTCTTCAGGAATTGTTCACCAAAAGGGCAGAGTGAGAAGCTTGTGGGTGGTTTAGTTTCCATTGGGCTGTACTTGCAACATACTACTTCTGTTCTCTGATAACATGAATATATCTTACTGGGGTTGAGATAAGTTCAGACAAGTTGACATCAAGCTTGGTGAGAAGCAGCACAATGTAAACTATGTTTCTTCTTCAGTGAGGAACTAAAGAGAGAGCTGGCTCCGACCTAGAAGTCTCTTGTGTACTGTTTATTAACTTCGTTTTTAATCCTATCTGCTAACTGGAGAACAAAGATCCCTGAGCTCAGCATCTCAACACTGTGGTCAATTCCCCTGCCTGAGTACTTGCATGCAGGAGATAACACTCCTTACCTGCAAATCTTGGGTAGTGCTTGCTTAAAGCTGGAGGCACGTTGAAAATTCCAGTACATGCTCATTGCAGGATTGCTGGGGTCCCTTTACTGTAGCTCATTCCACAGAATCGGGCCAGAGCCAGGAGAGGGAAGTAGCCCTTGTTCTGTCCCTGGCTGTGTTTGGCAACTGAGGAGAGAGTGAGGCTTCTGAGGGCCATGCACCTCCTCCGCTCTTATGCCCCCTTGTGGTCTGTAAGGTCAGCCGAGAGCACTCTTTTGCAAGTTCCATCATGCACCCGGTCCATATGACACGTGCAAACAGAGAGGCATTCTTGGAAGCTGCTGCACAGCTCTGGAACTCTTGTCCCTTAGAGGTTCACCAAAGTCCTAGCCTGACCATCTTCTGGAGGCAATGTAAGACCGATTTATTTGGCCAGGCATTCAACAGGGTTAGGATTTGGGGGTTTTATGGGTATTTTGTATGTGGTTTTATGGGTTTCATTTTGGTATTTTATATGTATGTTTTTATGATGCTGCTACCCACCTTTGCCTTTTGGGAAGGCAGGGATACATATCTAAATAAATAAATGTTGGAGGCCCACCATTTCCTCTTCAGCAAAATTCCGGCAGTGACATGGATTTGTATTATTAAAGGATCCAGCATAGCTAAGCCAGCTCCGGAAGGAAGCTTTACTGGCCAAGGCTTCTTGGCATGGAGACTCCTGCTTGACATGATTCCAAACGCCGCTCATACATTCCTCACCTTGAGCAAATCTCAAGGGCTCTTGCAAAGCATTCTACACCTAAGCCCCGCCCCATAGCAAAGTAGGGCTCAGTGAGGCATGCCTCGCAAAGCAGAGCCATTCCTGGCACACCCAACAGCGGGAGCAAATTATCAGCAGGCAAGGGGGCTTTGTCATGCTTGGGAATCCTGGCAGGCAGGGGCAGGTGGCAGCAAGTGGGAGAATCTGGAGACAGGCTCTTTGTAACTGTCAAGAGCCAGAATGCTCACCCTGGGCTCGCGTGAGGAACGCTCGGGTTCCAAGGGAACAAGACTCCTGTTTGGACCAGAGTAAAAAGCTGACTACATAGGAGGAATCGGGAGAGGTCCTGGTCCCTCTGCATGGGTGCTGGACACTGTGCTGGAGGCTGAGCAAATCTCTGGCTTTATTGCACACTTTGTAACCCTTCGCCGCCGCCTCTAGCGGTGAAGGGCGATTGTCTCGCCCCCCCCCCTCCACCACGAGGGACGGTGAGCTGGGGGATCATCCCCTGAAGCCCGCAGCTGGAGGATGCACTCCCCACCCCCCTTCGCCGCCGCAGTCAGCAAGAGGCTCTGCGGTGGACGAGTGGAAGGGGGGGAGGGGCCGAAGAGCGGCACAACTGCCCGCATGGCGGGAATCCTCTCCGGACCCGGCGAGGGTTGCTAGGCAGCCCTGGCCGGGAGAAGCGCTGGAGCGCAAGCTGATTGGTGCACCGCCCAGAAGGGGCGGTGCAATGAAAGAATTTTGCCGCTCGTCTCCTCAGTTGGAAATGGGCGGCGATCAGAGCAGCAGCACGCCGACGTGCAGAGACAGGCAGAGTTCCTGAGTCGGCGGCAGCACGCGGTAGGATAGGGGTAGCAAGGAGAGAGGCCGTTAGGGATACCACAGCTCCCCACCTCACTTCACCCCGCGATCGCCCACAGGGGAATCAATAACACAGGATGGGGGCCAGAAAAAAGAAGGGGAAGCGGGGTGGGGTCCGTGGAGAGAACTGTCCCTCCCCAGGACCAGAAGAGGTGGGAGAAGCCCCAGGGGGTCTTGGGCCAGCAAATCAGGCCGGAGGGTCGGAGCGAGAGCCTCCGGAGTTTGAGGAAGCGGCAGGGGGTCCCACACAAATTCCCATGGGCCAAGGCAGTGCTCACCAGGAGGAGGAACGACCGGGCCCCTCATCTCAGGAGGAGCCCTCCCTGAGACAAAGGTTGGAGGGGTGTGAGGCCCTCCTGCGTAGCATGGGGGGAGGCGGTGATAACATCTTGCAAGCTCTGGGAGCAGGGCAGGGAGCTGCTCCGGCAGCCCTAGAGCCTCCACCACCACCGAGGCGGGGCGGGCGCAGAACGAAGCCCCCAGCCAGGTACATAGAGGATACTCCAGCACCTAGGCGGGCACGGGTGGAGGGGCAGGAGCATGCCCCCAGTTGCACCCCAGTGATGCCCGGGGGAGGAGGGAATCAGGAGGGGGCTGGGATAGCTGGGGGTAGGGTCCCCTATCCCAGCGGTTCTTGGATCTGAGGCGCTCGGGGCACCCATGCAAGGGATCATGAGTCCACACAACCCGGGAAGCGCAGGGCCATGGCAAATGATTCCGGCAGCGCAGGGGTCCACATGGCCTGGATTACAGGTACCAGGGACCCCCCAAATACCTTTGGGGAACGAGGCGGGGCCGGCATGGGGGCCGGCTTTCCCTTCGAGTCCACCCAGTGCACTAGTGCAAGGGGGGGGGGATGGGAGTAGGCTGGGGCCTCCCCCCTCCCCCTCCGCAATCTTTTGAATACAGGGCCACTGGACACCAGAACCCCATAGCCAGACCGCATCCGCCCGAGGAGGAAGACGACGACCTGCGGCAGAGAGTGATGTTTTTGGAGCAGGCTATCCGAGGCATGACGCAGCAAAGAGGAGGCGGAGCAACCGGAGCCATCGCACCAGGGGTTGGGCCACCTCCCCCGGGTACGGTAGGAGCGGTGCAGCCTGCACCGGCAGCAGTTTCAGGGGGCGGGGGGTACCCCGGGGTAGGATGGGGACTTAACCCCGCAAGGGTATGGGAGTTCAATCCCAGTGCAGGGACACAAGTTGTGGGAGCCTCCCCGCAGGCAGGGACAGTCCTAGGACAACAAGGGACACCCCAAGCAGGAGTGGGGGGCGAAGCAAACATACAGTTAGTCTGGTGGAACGGGGCCTGGGTACCAGCATACCGCCCTCCTCCCCCAGCGGGGAATTGGCAGCCCCCTAACATGGTACTGCCCCCTGTGCAGGCCAGCCAGGCGCTTCAGGTTTGGGGAGGCAGCGGGGCCCACCCGGCCCAGGGTTGCCCTCTAAGCAATGAAATGCCACAGTATATGCCGCCAGGGGTGGGCTACGCTGCAGTGTCAACCCCCATGGGAGCTCACCTCCTGCCAGCCACGAGGGAGAGGATATGGAAAGGGGAGTTCATAGATCTCTTCGCCCTCCTCTTCAGGGACCCACTGGTAGATCCAGCGGGTACCGAGGACAACAAGGATAAGGAGCGCTTCAAGCGCCCAAAGGCCGACAGAAACTGGACCAATTGGACAGCGGCCTTTGCGATTTATCAAGGGGTGGTGATACAGGCGTACCCGGCCCGGGCTCCTGAGCTACTCAAGTACGCGGACATCGTCCGCCGAGCATACGAGTCAGGGCCACCAGGTGCTTGGCTCCGGTATGATGAGGAGTTCCGTCATCGGGCAGCTTTTACACCGGGTTTGCGTTGGGACACCCACGCACCCGACCTGTGGTTGGACTGCATGGTAGATGCAGCAAGAGCACCAAGGTCGCACAGCGGGCACCTGTTAGCAAAGGGGGGGGTGGCACCTGCCAGTGACCTTTTTCGTGGCGAAGGCAGAAGGCCCCCAGCGAACCAGTCAAACCAATGCTTTGAATTTGAGCGCTCGGGGAAATGCTCCCGGGCGACATGCAGATTCAAGCATTCGTGTCCCAATTGTGCCGGACTGCACAATGCTGCGGCATGCCCCAGGGCCAAGTCGGGTAACAAAGGTAGGGCGCAGCCGGGGTTATCAGCCAGAGGGGGAGCAGGGGGACAGGCCGCTCCACCAAAGGGCCCCAACACCAATTAGGGTGGGGCGCTTGGCCGCTGCTCTCGCACCTCACCCCAATAGAGACGAGGTCGACTACGTCGTGAAGGGTTTTAGAGAGGGATTTCGGATTCCGGCGGGGGAGGTATACCCGCACCAAGGGGCACCCAACTTAAAATCAATAAGAGGCCTAGAAGCAATCGTAGGCAAGAAGATTGAGAAGGAGTGTGCTGAAGGCCGATTTGCCGGCCCTTATTCTTATCCACCATTTCCTGACCTGGTTGTCTCCCCATTGGGAGTGGTCCCTAAGAAAACCCCGGGGGAATACCGTATGATTCACCACCTATCATACCCGAGAGGGAGGTCAGTTAACGATGCCATCCCCAAGGAACTGGCCACTGTCAAGT
The DNA here is from genome assembly GCA_003113815.1 of Sphenodon punctatus. Taxonomy (NCBI): domain Eukaryota; kingdom Metazoa; phylum Chordata; class Lepidosauria; order Sphenodontia; family Sphenodontidae; genus Sphenodon; species Sphenodon punctatus. Next base: position 1,980,937 of record QEPC01014657.1, read on the forward strand.
ATGCTTCCTTTGATACAGCCGTAGACCTGGTAAGGCGTCAGGGACCTGGTGCCCTCTTGGCAAAGTGTGACGTGAAGTCTGCTTTTCGCCTGTTGCCAGTGCATCCAGAGAATTTCCATCTCCTTGGTTTGGCATTTCAGGGGCAGTTTTACTTCGACAAGGCGATGCCCATGGGATGCGCAATCTCCTGCTCGGCATTCGAGCGTTTTAGCACACTCGTAGAGTGGCTGATTCGGCAGCGGGCCGACGGGGGAGACATCACCAAATATTTGGATGATTTCCTCTTCATCGGTCGCGCAGGCACGGACGAGTGCCGGAGGCTAATGGACTCCTTTCAAGAGCTGGCGGACGAATTGGGCATCCCATTGGCACCAGAAAAATCAGTAGGCCCAGATACCACTTTACAGTACTTGGGGATCGAACTAGACACAGAGAAAGGGGTGTCCAGGCTCCCGGCCGACAAACTGGCTGACTTGAGAGCAAAAATCTCCGATTGTAGGTCAGCCCGCAAGGTGACAGTACGGCAGCTCCAATCCTTGATTGGCAGCTTGAATTTTGCTTGCAGGGTGGTGGCCCCAGGGAGAGCCTTTTTGTCACGGCTGTATGCCAAGCTGGCTGGTTCCCCACAACAACATTACCACGTGAGGGTCACCCGGGATATGAAAGACGACCTGGATATTTGGTCCGCATTCCTGGCTGACTTCAACGGTGTGGCTGTGTGGCGGGATCAACTCCTAGTAGAAGCAGAACTGCAGGTCCACTCAGACGCTGCAGGGGGGATGGGTTTCGGAGTAATATTCAGGGACCGGTGGTGCGGGGCCCCTTGGCCAACCGAATGGATCGAACAGAGTGTGATTAAGGACCTCACGTTCTTGGAACTCTTTCCAATAGTATTGGCTGTACACCTTTGGACGGATTGTTTTGCCAATCATACAGTAATATTTTGGTGCGACAACCAGGCTGTGGTCCATATAATCAATGCTCAATCGTCACGGTCGCCCAGGGTCATGGGGCTCATTAGGACATTTGTGCTGGTGTGCCTACGGAACAACATTGTATTTAGGGCCCGTCATGTACCGGGAGTGGACAACGGGGTGGCTGACGCCATATCTCGCTTCCAGATGGAGCGGTTTCGCTCGCTCGCACCTGGAGCCAGGCGGGACCCGGAGCCCTTACCCCGATGGGCGTGGAACCTTGGATCGTAGAACTCTATAACACCGTCCAGGGATCCTTGGCCCCGCGTACCAGAGTCGCATATCACAGGGCGTTCAACGAGTTCCAGGGTTTTCGTTCTTCCCAGGGTTGGCACACGGGTTTCCCTATCCCTGAACCGCAGATTCTCAAATTTATGCTGGCAATTAGACAGCAAGGCTTAGCCGTAGGTACCATCAGGGTTAAAATTGCTGCAGTCGCATTCATGAGTCGCTTGGCAGGTCACTCCCCGCCTGATCGGGGATTCTTTGCCAAACGCATGTTAGAATCATGGGCCAGGGAAAATAGTGCACCACTAGACTGTAGACCTCCCATTACCCCACAGCTGCTCGCAACAATGTGCAGTGTGTTGCCACGAGTATGCTCATCCAACGGGGAAGCGAAGCTGTTCACAGCTGCATTCACGGTGGCCTTTTTCGGGGCATTTAGGGTTGGAGAGCTAGTGGTCGATTCAGCCAGTGATAGGGCTAACCGGGCACTCGCCATCGGGGATGTGCAGATTGGGGATCAAGAGGTGTCTCTGCGATTGCGCAGATCAAAAACAGACCAACGGGGGAGAGGAGTCACTGTCACCCTGTCCAGGGCGGGGAGTCCACAAATCTGCCCTGTGGGAGCCCTTCTGGGATACCTGGCCACACGGCCTCGGGTCCCTGGAGCACTATTCTGTCACCATGATGGGAGCCCCCTTACCAGATTCCAGTTTATGACAGTCATGCGGGCTTCCCTTACTGCCCTTAATCTCCCAGCCGGTTTATTCGGAACGCATTCCTTCCGTATCGGGGCCGCCAGTTTCGCTACAGCAGCAGGCCTCAGGGAGCAGGAGGTACAGGGCATAGGCAGATGGCGTAGCAGGGCATATAAGGCATATGTCAGGCCCGCACTGGCCAAGTAGCGTGAATAATTATTTCTATCTTCTCAGGTCCTAGATGTCAGGCGAAGTGTACAGTTTGGATCGTGGGGCATAGCCTGGTGCGATGGGCCGGCAAGACGGCGAACATCACCCATTGGGGAACGCAGCTAGGCTTATCCGCCTACGCCCAAATCAGGTGGATGGGCCGAGGAGGCATGCGCTGGCATCAGTTGATTTCCACGTTGAGTAAAGAAAGAGGACCTGGGCCTGACATACTAGTGTTACACGTGGGAGAGAATGACTTAGTTGAGACAAAAGGGGTCCAAATGTTGAAGATGATTAAAAGCGACATTTGGTCAATTAAGGGCATGTTCCCCGGAGTAATCATCCTGTGGAATGACTGGGTGGAAAGGATATCCTGGGGAGTCGGGGTACCTCCATATAAGATCAATAAGACCAGGAAAACGGTGAATAGGGAAATAGGGAAATGGTTGAGTGGCATAGGCGGAGTAGTGATTCCTCATCAAGCCATCACCCATAGAAGGCCGGATCTCTACAGACCAGATGGCGTCCATCTATCGCCCATGGGGAATGAATGGTACTTGGCAGCGGTACAAGAAAAGTTAAGAGATGTACTAGTAAATATGGTTTAAGGGGTGGGGGGTCGGGCCTGTCCAGAAATACCTGGCAGCCCCTAGGTGGCAGGGGTCCAGCACCTGGGTTAGGTAGGTTAGGAATCTTGATTGGGCATCTCCATAAGAGATGAGGGGAGCTCAGCCGCAATGGCATGTTATGGCAAGCGGAGGAGTCAACCCCTTGGGAGAGGGGACCGCGAAGGCCGTAGGGACATGTACTGACCCCGGCTTGAGGGTACTCTTCTCCTTCCCAGGCCCAAGGGCCCTGGTCCCCTTCTCATGAATTCCGTAGTGAGAAGGGGAGACGTTCATAAAGTTAAGAGGGATTGGTACCTGATGGTATATTGGGCCAATCCCAGAGTTGTAGTGATAACTTCGTTAAGGGTGCTGGACCCAATTCACTTGAGCGAATTTCCCCCCACCATTACAATTTCGGACAGAGAATTGATTAAATAAAGAGTGCGGCCTTTTAAAATCCAACCTTGGTTGTCGTGTCATCTTTGGGGGGGGTGCGCCGACAAGTGCCAATTGGTCACACTGGGAAGGGCTAGAGGTAAAGCAAGCTCTGGAGTTTGTCCATACCTTTGCACGCTAAAGACTGGCTGCTGTGGCCCCAGCCTGGCACTTGATTATTGTGTCTGAAGTAGCCTGAGTTAATTCACCTCCAGACTGCAGGGCAAGACTTGTTTCTTCTGCTGCGTGGAAGGAGCTGGCATGTGGGGCTGAGAATCAAGGGAGTCAATAAATTTATCTCGTATTCAGAGTTGGAGTCATCTTTGATGGTGGCCTGGGACTGATAATTTTGGGTGACCTCTTTGTGCGGTACGGTAGGTTCTTAAGGCAGAACTTGAGAGTGATGATTGTCTGTTAGAGGTTTTGTCGAAACTCTGTCCCTAGAGCAGAAGTGGGGCTCATGTGCCAAATCTGACCCACTGCTGTTTTTTTATTCCGTCCTTTCCAATTCCCAGATCTGGCCTATGGATCCAGTCTGATGTTCAAGTACTGAAGTTCATGAAGAGGGGATGGAGATGAATGCATGCACTTAAGGATGGGGCTGGATCTGTGATCTGGCTCTCATCCTCTCTCCACCTCAGTCCACCCTTTGAGCACCTCCACCATCTACTCCTCTCTGACTTGCAGAGCTTGTACTAATTTTCAAAGCGACCTGCAGAATGGAAAAGGTTCCCCCACCCTCCGTCCTAGAGTCTGTCTCTTGGTATCTGGCAGCGACTGTTCCTTCAGGGAAAATGTAGCAACATTAATCATTCTACATGGCTAGGGCGAGCTGATGAACAAGAAAGCTTTTAAAGTTATGTCATCCTTCCACTCTTTGCATATTTGGCTTTCAAGCAATCATGGGCGTGGAGGGTACATCTGCCAAACAGCTGTTTGGATGCCAGAGTGTTTTGCTGTTGAACAGCGGCCAGAGCAGCTCCGACCCTGGAAGCTGAGGCTGCCCTAGGAGACCCCAGGGGTCCAAGCAGAAGCCCTTCACACCCCTGTGTTAATTTGGCCCTGTTTCTATCTCACGCTTTGGCTTGTGTATTTATGTGGAACTTCCCTGCTCACCAGGATGCTCTGTACTTCTCTGCTTGTCCAAACTTCATATAGGGCAAGAAGCTCTCCATCAGTGGGTTCACATTCCCTGTACCCTGAGCCATTATTTTCCCCTACGAGATTCAGCTCCATCATCTGATCGAGGCACTCCTGATGGCCCCGCAGGTGTTCTCTCACTGTCATCAGGGCAGTGATAAAGAAAAATGGCAGCGAAGGTTCGCCTTCTGTCAGCGACTTCATTCCTTCTGCCAGTGCACAAGAGTGACGAAAAGCTGTGGTCGTGATCTCATCCCACTCTCGCAACTCGTCCAGGACTCCCACTCTTCCAAGTTGCTGAACTTTGAACTGCAGCAGGGTTGGTGGTGCCTGCTCTCCTGGGCCCCCTACCCTGGCTGGCCATAGCACCCACAGACAAAAGCAGAAGCCACGATTTGGCTTTCCCTGGCACATACATTCCATGTGCAGTGACCTTTACTGCCTTGGCCTTGCAGATCCCCCTGCAAGGAAATGTGAACCTGCCCATTTTTTGTAGCTCTCCCCATATCCGAGACCAATTTAAAAATTCCATGCTTCCATGTGGCATAAGAACATAAGTAGTGCCATACAGGGTTAGACCAATGGGCCATCAAGCCCAGCATCCTGTCTCCGACAGTGGCCAATCTGTTTCTCTTTGGAGAAGTACCCAATAGGTCACAATGGGCGATCATTCCCTGTTGTTCCAGCCCCCAATAGCAAGAAGTTACGTTCCCAAAACCTACTTGGATAATAACCATTAATGGACCTACTCTCCAATGCATTTTTAAAACTAGCTATACTACCAGCCATGACCACTTTCTCTGGCAGTAAGTTCCACGAGTTAACTGTGTGCTGAGTGAAAAAATATTTTCTCTTATTTGTTTTAACTCTGCTACCAGTTAATTTCATGCAGTGTCCCCTTGTTCTAGTACTCTCAGAGAGGATAAATAACCACTCCCTATTTTCATGTTCCACACTGCTCATGACTTTATCCACTTCTATCATATCCCCTCGCAATCGTCTATTCTCCAAGCTGAAGAGCCCTAACCTATCAAGCCTCTCCTCATACAGGAGCCATTCCATACCTGTGATCATTTTTGTTGCCCTTCTCTGTATCTTTTCATAGTTCTACTATGTTGTTTTTGAGATGGGGCAACCAGAACTGCACACAAGACTCCAGGTGCGGTCACACCATAGATCTATATAGAGGCATTGCGATATTTTCAGTTTTATTCTCTAGCCCTTCCTGAATAATCCTAACCTTCTGTTCACTTTTTTGACTGCTGCTGCACGCTGAGCTGAAGATTTCAATGTATTGTCCACAATGACTCCAAGATTCCTTTCCTGAGTGGTAACTCCTAATTTAGAACCCAGCATTGTATACATATAGTTTGGGTTATTTTTCCCTATGCCCACTTTGCACTTGTCCACATTAAATTTCATCTGCAATTTGGATGCCCAGTAACCCAGTCTTGCAAGATCGTCTTGCAGTTCTTCAGTCTGCTTGGGTTTTAACTTTATTACATTACATGGTGTGTGCCCTGCAATGCCTGTTACAAGCATTAGCAGTGCCCGTGCAACACACAAACACACAGAGCTTTGCAAAACCCTTTTTAACCATAGTAGCCAATAGCTGGGCACACAGCTGGTCCTGTGATGACATATGGCCAATAGTCGATAGTTCTTGCTTACCTGAAGTATGTAGCAAATTCTATCTAGGCAGCCACCCAGCTGTGTAAACTCTTCAAAACGTTTGGCGCGTGGTCTGCCAACTTCATGGACACCTGTAACGGAGCTGTGGATCCTGAGAACTTTATGGCGCGTGTTATGGCACTCCAGGTCTTCATGACTGTTGCTCAGCATAACATGCGAGCCATACAGCAGATCCAAACCTTCAGGGATTGAAGCCCTGCAAGGGGACCTGATGCATGCTGAGAGGTACCTGACAGAATATGCAGTTTCAGTCACCAATGCCCTGAACCTGGCTGTACACACCAAGAGTCTTGTGTGGGTCAAGGAGAAAAGCACAGACTGGTGGGAAAATGTGCTGTTCTCTTGGTGAGACACTGAGTGAATCTCTAACTTCAGGATGCCCCGTCGCCTCTGAGATGTCCTGCAGATAGCTGAGATGGAGAAATAGAGCACGGTGGTGTGCTCGCCCATCCCAGTGGACAGACTCCTGCTACTATGGCCGCTTTTAGACGAGCGGTGCGCGATTGCACATTGTGATTGTGCATAATTAGAACCGGCCGCATGTATTAATTACACGAGACGGAAGCAGGGTATTATGCGCATATTATGGCGGTTGCATATTTTTAAAGTCCGCGAATTAAATACCTCGATTGTGAGGTATTTAATTTGCGGACTTTTGCTCATCTAAAAGCGGCCTATGCTGGCCAGCAATTTGGCATTGGAACTTCCACGGTGAGCGACATCCTTGTCGATGTTTGCACAGCAATAGTGGAAGGTGATGCAGTCGGCTTACCCCACGGAGGTGATGGAGGGCTTTCAGAAGAAGGGGTTCCCAAAAAGCACAGGAACAATTGATGGGAGCCATATCGCCATCATCTTCCCACCCCATAGCAAGGTCGACTAATTGTGGTTGCAAGGGGTTCTTCTCTATGGAGAGAAGGCCACAGTGGATCACAGTGCCCGGTTCATGGATGTCCTGGCTGGGTGGTCCGGAAGGAACTATGATGCCAGCATCTTCCGCCAGCCCTTCTCTTTGGGCGCATGTACACCAGGGACTTTGGACCCACCACGGAAACCGGCATTGAGGGGGTGCTCATGCAGTCTGTTGTTCTGGGGGACTCTGCCTAACCACTGAAAACCTGACTTATGAAGGCCTACAGCATTAACCACATAATTAATTAATTAATTAATTCAAACATTTTTACCCCACCCCTCCTGCTCCAGGCAGCTCAGGGCAGCTTACAATACAGTAAACAATATAACAAACTAAAAGTAACACAATTAAAACGCATTAACACATTAAAAAGGAAAACACTAAACAACAAACCCTCCCCCTTTCCCTAACCCACTCCCCCCCACGCCCTTCACCGGGTACACCCCATCTCCCTCGCCAAAATCCAGGCAGAACAGCCAGGTTTTACACATACGACGGAAGGAGGGGAGATCTGGGGCCACCTGGGCCTCCACCATGGAGCAAAGTTACTTCAACAGGGGTGCGCTAAGTGTTACTGGCTCTGTTGTAGAGAAGGTTTTGGGGCTTTTGAAGCAGCACTAGAGAGCAATCGCAGCCAGGATTGATTTCCAGTTGGAAACTGCTCCCCTGCTAACCACTGCCATCTGTGTTCTCCCCAACATCTGTGAGACCAGTGGGACTTGCTGCTCTAGGCTGCCACCTGCAACTCTGTGGGGTTGCTTGAGGCAATAGCCATCTGAGAGGGAGTTGCTATGCAGATGGACAGTGGCTCTGCCTCTGGTGGCCAATGCCCCAGGTTTGGGTGACCCGCTCCACTACTGGTGATCCGGGATGTTCCAGAGCACTGAGAGTGGGGCTGGAGCAGAGCAGGCAGCGCCTGTTCTGCCTCTGCTCCACTTGCACATCTGGCAGCCTGCCTTTACATGGACCGGCCACCTGGGGGTGAGGTGTATCGGAGGCGGGGCTGCTTTCTGTCTGTTTACACCAATTGTCACAACACTCTACAAAGGGCAGAGCCATATTGGGAAAGGCATGGGAGAGCGTCTTTATTCCTCCTTCTAATGCGGCTCCACCCTGGTGTCTCGGATAATCTGGAGAAATAGAGGCTTCACTTGGAGCCCAAAAACTCTGGATCAAAACCTGGATTCTCCAGGTCAAACTCTGAGGGTTGGTGACCCTAGTTCATGTATTGGGGTGGGGAACCTCTTTCTCTCCTGTGGCCCACTTTGAAAATCAGCACAAGTTCTGTTGGCCAGAGAGGAGCTGGAGGGGGTGCAGAGGTGATTTAAAGGGTTTATTCAAAGATGGGGGAAGGAAGGAGATGGTCCAGAACATGGATCTATGCCATGGATCCACCTCTTTTCCTTAAGTTTATGCCCTCATCTCCACTCTCTTCCCCTGAATACTCGTTCAGTGCTTGAGAATACAGTCTGGATCCATGGGCCAGATCCAGGAGTTGGAAAGGGACCAAATAAAAAACAGCCTTGTTCTGGATTTGGCCCACGGGTTGCATGTTCCCCACCCCTGTGCTATGTAAAGAGCAGAGACTAACATGGTAGGCCAGGAGTGGGGGACCTTTTCTATCACAGGGCCACTTTGACAGTTAATACAAGCTCTGAGAGCCACATACAAGTTGGGGGCAGGCGTGCTTATGGGGTGTACTCAGGGCCCATATCATGTATCAGTGCCATGGATCTGTCCCCTATCCTTGTGTGCATGCCCTCATTTTTGCCCCCTTCCCTATAGCTCAGTTTTTCAGTGGTTAGAGGTAGGAACTGAATCCAGAGGGCAGATTCAGGAATTGGAAAGGGGCAACATAAAAACTTGTTGTGGGGGCTGCATTTGGCCCCCGAGCCTGAAGTACCTTCACCCCTGCTGTAGGCGTCTCTCAGACTCTTACTAATGCTTGTGAAAGGAGAATTATCTCCATTGTCTTGCCTTTTCTAGATTGTAAGTCCCTTGGGGGTAGGACCCTGTCTCTAATGATTGTACAATGCCAGGTACATTGCAGGTGCTATATAAATAATAATATTAATCTGGAGAGCTTATATACAGACTCTATGGGTGTTACATTTCTATATTGTTTTAGGAGAAACTTAGAGGAAATAAGCTGTACCAAAAAAAACAAACCCTTAATGCAAAGAGAACATTCAGCTGAGGCTAAAGCATCTACATGCTTCTATTTCTGTTCAAAACCCCAGGCGCTATAAATACAATTGCACGGCACTTGCCAAACTGCAAGGTTTTTAAGAACTCTCAGGAGAAAACATCACACCAAATTAATCTGCTGTCAAGTGGAAATTCTATATTGTTTGCGTTTGCCAATGGACTGTATGGAGTTGTAATTGCAGCCGAGTAAATATCTGCTTGGAGTTCTTCATGAGATTAAATGTGGTCAATTGGGCATAAAAGGGAAATCTGAATGCAGGGCTGCTCACGGCGGCAACTGTGGATTTGTTATGTGCATGGCTCATTTTTACGCTGATGTGACACTAGTCTCTCCAGTTACTGCTTTCCAGTTTAAAAAGCAACAGCACTGTGGTCGTGGCATTCTTAGCTTTGATTGGTTGCATGTCAACAGATGGTATATTAAACAGCTCTGTGCCTCAGTTTCCCCATCTGTGTAAAAGGGGATGATAATTATCTTCTTCCCACTGGGAGGGGAAGGCTTGGCTATTCATTTATAAAGTGCTTTTTCATATGCTTGGAATAAAAGCCTTATGGAGTTGGCAAATATTACTACTGGTGTATTAAAAAGATCTAAACCAGAGGGACACAAACTATAGATCTGGGACCCTAAGAGGACATGCTATCTGTGGATGGGATCATGGTTCAAACTGATCTTTGATATCCTCCGCACACCGTTGCATTTTGAGGTCACGGGATTGTGTATTAAATCTTAAAACGGCTCATAGAAGAAAACAACTCAGGAATCATGGACTGTGGTTGTGGTCTCTACAACGAGGTGGCCTTAATGATGTCAGAGGCCTACATGGACTTCCAGTTTTGGCCTGCTGGGGTGTGTTGAGGCAAGTAAGTCCTCTGCTGTGGTCTAAGGGATGGGGGAAGAGGAATGAATCACTAAGGTTAAGCACTCCCTCCCCCCAATTCAAGCACTGAAGTTCAGAGGGGGCCTGGATTCCCTGATCAATAGCCAAGGAGCAGGAAGCCCTGTTCTTTAGCTATAGATTGGGGAAGAGCCAACACTTCCTCCCAGACACTGAAATGGTCTAGAATATCTGTCATGGGTTGGAAGTCCGCACCCCACTTTACCGGGTTTGAGTGACTCAGTTTCCCTCGCGTACAGCCCACTTGAATCAGTTTTTCTCTCTGGCCAATTCAAGCCTGCCGCAGGAACAACCCCTTTGTCACCCAAGGGCCCGATCCTTCCTGTTTACAGACTCTTTAATCTCTGGGTTCGCAAGAGCTTGAGAGCCCTTGTTGCTCAATTGTGTTCCAATGTTAGACACAGACACTTCTTCATAAAGATAAGAAGTAAGTTTATTGATTACATAAGCAAGATAGTTGATACAGAGTGGTTACTAGAAATCAAAGGTAAATATAACGCATTCCTGATCTATACTGGTTGAGTTCCTAAATAAGCATCTTACCCTACAAAGGTCCATAAGTTCCTCTCAGTCCTTGATGTAAGCGACTGGGCCTTCTGCCTTAGAGTTGCTAGAGAGCAAAGTCCTGTCTCTCAGTTCATGGTTTCCAGCCTTGCTGGCTGCAAGATGGTGAGTGAGTTCCTGATAGTCCCTGCCCCCTCTGGGGTACAACTCCTTATATCCCCAGGAGGAAACTCCTCGTATCTTCTCGAGGCTTCTAGAATTCCTTTTGTTCTCTTTATCAGCTTTCTCTGTCTCTTGCATGTAGGCAATGGCTGCCTGCATTAGCATATTAAATGTCTCTGGCCATCCGTCTGGGGTGAATCAACAAACTGTCTTTCCATTTCCTGGAGCTTGGTCAAGTGTCACAGTCCTGATTTGGGTTTTACAGTTCTCAATTGTAACATTACATACATGTTGAACCTTTTGCTTTACATATTTACTAGACTTGTAGTCTACATGTAGGCCAGTATCACATGTGTGTGACCCTATGTTCCTCCATGACTGCCCCCCCCGTAAGACAGCATGTGCAGTGGGCACGAGAGTTCCGTAACATGCTTAGACTGGTGTGTCCTACCTGTGTGTGTAGGGATATGCAACCGCCCTACCTCATTTCCATGTGTTTGAATCCTATTAGAGTTAGACCTTTGGTTTTCCAAACCCTCTGTCAGCCCTGTGGGGCTATCATGTTCACGTGTTTTCCACCATGTCGTAGTGGAGTGATTCTCAGGATTCAGTATTTCTGGGTTCAATCTCTTGTAGGGGTATACCCTGAGGTGTCTGAATAAGACTGTGACAAATGGGTGGGAACGCCATGTTAACAACATTTGCTCCCCAGTTATAAACTTTGGCCATGTTTCCAGATTATCTGACAGCCTGTTTGTTATTGGATGTATGTCTGTTCACCATGTCATAACTTCTTTGTCTGATTTACCTGGGCTATCCAGACTGTAGATCAGAAGTATTATTAGGAGACACAAGAGGGAGTGTGGAGTAAGTGTGGTACCTTTCACACTACTGAGCACCCCCCTTTTGTTGTCTGTGTAACTCTTCATTTGAAAACACTTTTCATCAGGAGTAATGCTGTAATTCCCAGTGAGGAGACTGTTGTCCTTTGGCATTTGCATTTCCCCCATGACTGTGATGCTGTGTGTGGATATCTTTGCATTCAAATCAATCACACAGCCAAAAACCGCTTCTTTGAAGGGGCTATTGTCAGCAGCCTCTCTTGTGCCCTGCCCCCAAGTTCTGTTTGTACCTCCAGGATCCCCTGGGTCCATATAACCATGTATTTCTTCTTCTTGGGAGTCTGACTTTGTGACATGGGTGTGAGAACCCCCAAGTGTCCCTTCAGACCTCCCCACACAAAACTCTTGAGGATTCAGTTTACCAAGTGCAGCGGCTTGACCCTGGACGCTCTTAACCATTTCCTCCCCTCCAGTCTCTACTTCAGCAGCGTTTTTCTGCTCCTTCTTAGGTAAGACAAAGGCGCACAGTTCAGTCTTCGACTGATGCTCCTGGCCTTTTAGGACTACAGGGTGGTGCATTTCTATCCCTGGGGGAAGAGACACCCATCGTTCCGCCCTCCATCCTGAGAAAGGTTTCCTGTACCTTCTCGCCTTCTCTCAAGGTAGAATCCTCCACCTCCCGGCTTGCCTGTAACCCCTTGGGTTCAGTTAGCTGCTTCCTCCCTTCTCTTAGGGTAGGACAACAGACCTCCAGGCCTTTCTGCAACCCCCTGGGTTGAGTAGGGGCGTCTGCAGCCTCTAACTCTCCCCCTGCGGTGGTTACTCAGTTTGATTCTGCAGAATTTGGTCCCTCCTGTGTAAGGTGGGGTGCCAAGTCCTGGGCTTCAGAATCAGGTTGACCCGTTGGCTTAACTCCCTTCAGTTCCCCATGTGAGACAGGAACATGCAGTTCACTCCCCGAGTCTTGTCCTCCCCTGCCTTCTGGCTGGTTTGGGGACTCCTCTTTGGGGTTTTCCTGTCCCTGAGCGGAGTTCACAGGTTGGGATGCAGGATCTGTAAGGCTGCTAGAGCCTTCCTGTAACCCTTCCCCTCCACTAGGGTTGCTCTCTGTCTCCCCATGTTCCAGGGGTAGAGGTGCAACTTGTTTAGGCCTCTCTGAGTCTTGTTGCCCCTCACCCTCCCTTCCCGGGTTGCTCTCCGGCTCCTCGTGTTCCTGAAATTGGACTTTTTCCACCCTCCCGTCCAGCATCCATTTGTTTATAGCATTCTCCACCAACATTTCATTTTGTGCCTTTCTGGGGAGTACCGTCACCTGGATAGGTCCTTTTGAGCCCTCCCATTCTAAATCTACAGTTGCTGTGGGCAAAATATTCTTGATTTCCGTTGCCAGGGATACCACAACCTTTCTATGAGTGTTTATTTTATGTTTTGGGATCAAGTCCTCCCATACCATAACCATGTGTGCCCCATTGTCTAATCTCCCCACACAGTTTACCCTGTTAACCTTAGCAGGTTTTCGCAGCAACTGATCCCCTGTGGGTGGGTTAGGAATAATATAGCAATCATCAACACCTCTTGGGACAGGTTGAAGTACAGACACAAAATTCACACTGACAGTCCCAACAATCTCGTCAGACTCCCCTTTAGGGCCATGAAACTCCCTTTTTGGGGGGCAGTCTTGTACCATATGCCCTGTTTGCTTACAGTTATAGCACTGTCTTGGATCATTATTAGAGGATTGGGAGGTGTGTGTTCTTTGGAGTCTGGGTGATCCCTGTCTCCCCCCACCCCCATTCTCGTTTGGTTTGTTCTGGGTCAAGTTTCCTTGTTCAGATTGTGGGGTTTTATACAGATTCTGCTTATGGTAAGGCCCCTGCTTGTTCTTTTCCCCATTATTTGGCTTTCTTTCCCCATAAGCTGAGATAGCATTTGCAATAAATTCATCTGCCCTCCTCCCAGCCTGTTTGACATTCATGATCCCCTGATTAAGCAAGTGTGATTTGATATTAGGGGTACAATTATTTAGGAATTGCTCAAGGATTACAAGGTCCATTACTTGCTCCTTTGTAGCCTTCCCTTGTGCATCTAACCATTTCACCCCATACTGATTTAACATTTCCCCCATATCTGCATATGACATACCATCTCCCTTCTTAAAGTTGCGTAGTTTTAGGTGAAACGTTTCTTGAGTGATTCTGTACTCCTCAAGAACTGCTTTTTTGAATTCCTCAAAAGTCAGTGCTTGATTTTCCTCCAGCTTTGCATTGAAACACATCTCTTGCTTTCTCGGGGATCTTGGGTATCACCAGATTGATCCACAAATTCTCTGGAATCTTTTCTCGTTGAAACATGTGCTGGGCAGTTGTGAAAAATTTATCAATGCATTCACTTTCTTTGTATAGGGGCAGAAGTGCTGAACTGTCTCTGATCAGATGTCTTCTGTCTTTTTCTTGGCTGCTTCCAAAGGGTAGTGTGGGTTGGATTCCTGCCTCTGTCTGTATTTTCAGGAGTTCCAGTTGATGTTTTCGTTCTTTGTCATTTTCCTCCCTCCCTCTCTCTCTCTCTCTCTCTCCCTTTGTCTCTCTGGTTTTTTTCTTGTTTCATTCTCTCCAGTCTGAGCTCATGTTCCATTCTTAGTCTGACTATCTCGAGTTCAGGGTTTGAGCCTTGTTCCCCTGGTTGCAGATCAGTTGGAAGGGGGTTTTGAAGCACATTTGGCAGCGCATCTCCATCTCCTGGTTGCTGGTCAGGTGGAGAGGGGTTTGGAGGGGGATTTGCTGCCCCCGCTCCATTCCCATCCGTTCCATTCATGCTCATTTCAAATTCTCGTATCAGCTGCTTCAATTGCTGTTTAGTTTTCCCTTCTGCTTCGAGACCTCTCTTTCGGGCTTCCCTGCTCAGCTCTGACCTTCTCAGGTGGTGAAAGTGCTTTGGGAGCCCTATTTTGTTTACTGTCCCTGACCCGAAATTAAAACTAAAACAACAAATTCAGCGCACTCTGTTCCAGGATCTGCTTGTTCCACCCTCTCAGAGCTGAGTTCCAGGCTCCTGAGACTCTGTCTCTGCAGGTATGGGATTTACTCCCCTCAGAGGATTCCAGTCACCTGGCTATCCTCCTCTACTTTCTACACATTGGTCCACAAACTGAGCTTGACCCTTCTCGTTGGGTGCCACTGTCATGGGTTGGAGGTCTGCACCCCCACTTTACCGGGTTTGAGTGACTCAGTTTCCCTCGCGTACAGCCCACTTGAATCAGTTTTTCTCTCTGACCGATTCAAGCCTGCTGCAGGGACAACCCCTTTGTCACCCAAGGGCCCGATCCTTCCTGTTTACAGACTCCTTAATCTCTGGGTTTGCAAGAGCTTGAGAGCCCTTGTTGCTCAATTGTGTTCCAACGTTAAGACACAGACACTTCTTCATAAAGATAAGAAGTAAGTTTATTGATTACATAAGTAAGATTGTTGATACAGAGTGGTTACTAGAAATCAAAGGTAAATATAACGCATTCCTAACCTATACTGATTGAGTTCCTAAATAAGCATCTTACCCTACCAAGGTCCATAAGTTCTTCTCAGCCCTTGATGTGAGCGACTGGGTCTTCAGTCTTAGAGTTGCTAGAAAGCAAAGTCATGCCTCTCAGTCCATGGTTCAGCTGAGTCCTCCAGGCTACAAGAAGTTGAGTGAGTTCCCGATAGTCCCCTTTCCCCCTCTGGGGTACAGCTCCTTATATCCCCCCAATATCTTTGGCTCATAGTCAGTTCCTAATCAATTTCACAGTTCAATTTCCCACCTGCTGGCAGTTCTTGGGGTGCGTGTGTGTGTTTGTGTGTGTGCTCAAATGTCAACCCTGAGGGAGGTAAATGCAAGGCCGACATCATTTTACCATGTCTTTTACATTTGCTGCTTTGGCTGTTGCATACCTCTGCTTAGTGGCAAATCTGGGCCTGCCCTTCAAGCTGCCTCCAGATTTCTCAACTCTTCTCCCCCCACTTCTCTATTTAAATTTTTTAGTATCTTATCTGTCTTCCAGTTTCTGAGTCCTTATACTATATTGCAGTCAGATTTCAGGCTTTTCTCTACAGCCATCAGTTCTAGAAACTCACTGTAACCCCTACCCCACCCCCTTCTTCCTCTGGAAAGCTGAGAACCTGATGATTTTGGCAGCTGTACCTTGAAGAAACCACTGAAAATCATGAAACCTGTGACCAAAATGTGAGTATTTGCAACTCAGCTTCTTTCTGCCGTTCTCCTGGGTTTTCCACACTGATCCGTGTAGCTATAATGGTGGAGGCAGTGTTGCTACATGGGCCCATTCCAACTTAATCCAGGGGCCAGCTCCAGGAACTGGAAAGGGGTCAAATAAAAACTAACCACAGACCACATTTGACCCTCAGGCCTCAGGTTCCCCCACCCCTGCCTTAAAAGGACGTAAGAGTAGCCGAGCACTTACACTCTGAAAATCAGGCCCATCCAGCACAGGTGGACCTTTGGTTCCTCAGCAGCTCTCAGAAGGCCTTTCAGCATCTCTGATTTGCCACTGTTTCAGGAAACTCAGCAGGAAGGCATGGGTGAGCCAGAGGACAGTGTGACTGCAGCAGTGTAGTCAAATGTGACCTTGGACTAGAGCTGCCCCAATGGAGACTGGCTAGGGTATTAATGCTGCAATTTTTTTATGCTTGCACCAGTGCCATATCACCACTTTGATTGCTGCTATTTAGTTCTGGGCAGCCCTGTACTCCAAGGCCTCCTCCAGGACAAGCCCTGTTGGAGTGAATTACGTGTTTGTAGGCAGAGAGCCTTACGAACTGGAGGCCCCGTGCAGTGCCACAACATGATTTGATCCCTTTAAGTAGCTGGGGCCCAGCCACACCATGCTACTGGTGATGCTTCCCTCATCAGTAAGGGGAATTGTAAGCCAGACACTGGGCTGTTCATAGGGATAGACTGACAGGATGAGGCATCAGACAAGAAGGGCCCAAGGCTCTAGGGCAAGGGAGAAGAAAACAAAGACACAGGGTCAGAAACAGATTGACCTAGAAGTCTCAGGACTCATGGTGGATCCTCTCTTTCCCCAGGTTATCAATGGCATTGGGGAAGGCCACATTGGAAAGGAGGGGAGGCTCAGAGCCTGTCCCATCACCTTTCTGATGTCACCCCACCCACTGTGGGAGCATCCTGATACTGTGATATTCCAAAGAGGGCAAGGCCACATTGGACAGTGGGTGAAAGAGTTCTTTTGTCCTTCCCCCCCCCTTTCAGCACCACCTCACCCCTTTAGAGTCGAAGCACCCTGAAAGTGGCACCGCTAGACACAGGCCTGAAAGGGCTTTGTATCTTTCAGGAAGGAAGTCTTGATGTAGAGGCTTTGGGAACCGCTGAGGAACTATGTGGGAACTCCAACTTGGGAATGGGGGAAACTCTAAAGAACATGACTGGGACTGGGAGGAAGCCATTGTAGGGTCTAATTCCTTACTACACTGGCATTTGGTCAGGTGAACATCCTCAAGAAAGAGGGTGGGATCTCTGGTACTGTGGTATTATACCCAAGCATGATGCTGAGCCAGCAGAACTACCTTGCTTCAAGGGGAAATGCATCAGAAACAAGTGGTCTTGAAGATTTATTACTTGAACACCCCAGGAAGGGAACTGAGTGAAACCAGACTAGCTCAGGCCACTTTTAGACGTGCACTGCGAACATCGAGGTATTTAATTTGAGGCTTTAACAGGACATGCAACCAGCTTTAACACGCGAAATGTCACATCTAAATCCCACATACAGCATATTTACATGCAGCATGATTTCATGCGTGTTCGTCGTGCACGTCTAAAAGCAGCCTTCTAGACCTCACTTGGGGAATCGTACAAGAAGAGTGAGGAGCTGACGAAGGGCAATGCAACTGCTACACTGGGGAAATGTCCAGATCCAAGCCGCTACTCTGTGAGCAAGGAAGAGAAGCTCCTGAAGCAGGAAGGGCAGTGGATGGTCAAATTTGCTACCACATGGAAGAAAAGTCCCCGTCAGCTGTATTTCTTGAACATGTAGAAAATTCTGTGTTTTGGACCAGGGGCGAGATCCATGGATTCCATAAGAAGATGCCTAGAGATGGACACTGCCCATGTAAGGTGGATATACTCTGGACCTGATCTTTGTTTTGCTGCTTGAGATGGGTGGACCTGAACAAATTTGTCAGGCTTTATCCCTAACCCCATATTTGCTGTTTGTTTACTCTCTGCATTTCATACTGTGAAATTGCTCTGACTCCCCATCTGGTCCCCCAGCAACCATGCTCTTCACACTACTGCAAAGAGAGGTTAAATCCAGCTCTTGAAAAGTCCACTTCTTTTTCAATGAAACACTGAGTCAATCTATGCTTTTGAATTCACCTATAGTTAATTTCTCTCCCTTCTCTTTCCTGTATACGTCGGTTCAATGAAAAGCCCCTTTAATCATGAGTCAAGGCCTGCAGTTTCCCCACATCTCACACAATGTGTATATACAATATCAACTATTGAGAGACCTTTTAGTCTGCACTAATTTGAATAGCTTTTTATTTGTTTTCCTTTCGAATTGGTAGGCACACCATTGTTTTCTATATAAGCCAGCCTTTTCCCTTACACAGAAAATGGATTTTCCCTACGCAGCTATAATAAAATCTGAGCTTGTATTTTGCTCACAAATATTCTACTTGTTCCTCTTGGTCTATAATTGAACCATTCAAAGTTTGAGGGCATTTCTCCATCCTCCTCCACCTCCTCTTTCCTTCACTAGCCGGATGTCCAGCTCCCGAAGTTGGTTGAGGAAGCCGGAGTTTGGACACACCCCTCTGTGTTCACGCACAGTCTGTAGCGCATCAACAAGGGTCATGTTTTCACAGATCATCAAGAAAGCCAGGACGAGAGTCGCTGATCGGCTGATCCCCATTGCACAGTGAACCAATACTTTACCTGAAAATAAGAAAACAGAACAGGGCAAGTATGACAACTGTACTGTATTTAGTATTTTATTGATTACGGCATTGGCTTTCGCCATAGCCAAAGAAAGTTCAATCGCATAATACATATATCATATAACAGAGGAAAGCCTTACAAATCCATAGGAAACAGAGGAAAGCCTTACAAAACATAAGAATATATAAAATAAGAAATCTAAAACTAACATATAAATATAAGCGAACCCATTCCACCATACAGGTGAAATAGTCAATGAAGTATAAAATATACAATTACACGAGTCGGGTAATTCAAAATCAATAAAGACCTATGGTATTACATCTCTAGCTACCCAGCCAAATTAATTGACTTGTGATTAGTAAGCAGAGGAAAATATAAACCTGGGATTTGCATCCGGATCAACTGTCTCTTTTAGGAGCTAATTTTCTCATATTAATATTTATTTCAGCCAGCATTTACCACTCAAGACCAGCAGACAAAATACAATTATAACATAATCTAATACGGAAGTGTATACAATTCAGCACCATCCTCAGTCCGACCATTTACGCACTCACTAGAGCAAAAGCCTTGCTCTTATGTGGGGCGTACCTCGGCAAAGCTTGACCCCTGAGAAACCCCTTCACACTGGGAGAGCTAAAGCCGACCCAGCAGTTACCCTGGCCCCGAAGGCCATGACTGCTCTAGAGTGGCTGGAGTCCTCCCCGTTCATCAGTAGCTGTATCCTCAACTCATCCACCACAAAGCGAGGCATTGCCTCTATATAATTTTCCAACAATTTCACCCTCAAACTATTATGGCTGGGGCAGTGTAGCAGGATGTGCGCCGTTGATTCAGGGACAGCCCAGTCACATCTCCGGCACACCCTAAGATTTTTTGGGATTTTGAGATATCTCCCCTCCACCACCGCCAAGGGAAAGAGGTTACATCTCAGGAGCGTTAACGCTCTCCTCTGCTGGGCATTGAGCCAGGAGAGGTATTCTGGGAGAGTTCTGTTCAAGCAAAACAGATGGTAATCTGGGGCTATCCCCTGGGCGGATAAAGCCGCTGATTCCAGTTGGATCTCCTGATCCAAAAGCCTCTGCTTGATTTCGGCAACAGCCTGGCTGCACTCTAAGGACCTTAAGCGATCATTTGCCAAGCCCAATTTAACATATGACTTTTCGATGGACTGAGACCAAAGAACCAAGAACCTTTCTTCAGCTATAAGGGCTAGGAGAGATTGGGGTGCCGGAGGAAATACAGCTACTCTAAACCAAAATTTTAATAAAGCTAGCGTAGCCTGCACCCTTATAGTTCTCATAGCTGTTTCAACCCTCAAGATCACTTGTGGGGCACACTTGGGTAGACCCAGTATAATCCGCAAGAAGCTGTTCTGGGGAAGTTCAAGTCTGGCCAACAGCTCACTACCCCACACAGGTACAGCATAAAGCAGCTGTGGTATTACTTTAGCCTTAAAAAGGCGGAGTGCCGGATGAACCAATTTCCCTCCCTGGGAGAAATAGAATTTCACCAATGCCTTAGATGAACTCTGGGCTTGATGCATGACATTAAGGTGGGGTGTCCAGCTACCTGAGGAGGCAAAAATGATCCCCAAATATTTGAATAGACGTACCTGTTCGATACCTACATCATTGATAAACCATCGGTGCTGGGTTTTGGATCTGCCTGCCACTAAGACCTTAGTCTTCTCATAGTTTATACACAAATTTTCCTGTCTGCAGTACTGGGTGAACCTCTGCATGCCCCGTCTCAAGCCTACCTGTGACATGGATAGCAACACAGAATCGTCTGCGTATAACAGCAGGGCCAGCTTCCTTGAACCCAGTTTGGGTGCATGAAGGTCAGCCCCCTCCATGAATGGGATTAAATCGTTCAGGTAAAAGTTAAAGAGAGCCGGCGCTAGAAGGCAGCCATGGCGGATGCCCCTTTCTACCCCTATGGCCTTAGATAGAGGGTGGCCCATGCCAGACTGAACCTGTAAAGTGTTGTTATTGTGGAGCTTTATTATTAGAAAGAGCAAACGCCCATCGATAGAGGTGCCTCCGAGTTTAAACCAGAGGCGCTCTCTATCGATAGAATCAAAGGCGGCCCGTAGGTCCACAAGGCAACAATATAAACAAGAAGACTTTATTTGAGCCCAAGCATACTTACTAAACAACAGTTTGAGCACAAATGCTTGATCTATCATCGACTGGCTGGCTCTAAAGCCAGCCTGCTCTGGGTAAATAACTCCATTCCCATCGAGCCATGCCATAAGCTTGCCCAAGAGGAACTTGGCATATAGTTTCCCAATTATAGATAATAGGCTAATGGGCCTATAATTAGCAGGGTCCAATGGATCCCCTTTTTTAAAGATAGGAACCACAGTGCTTTGAAGCCAGTACTTGGGAATCTTACCCGAGGAGTTGATTGTCGAAAAGAGCGGTGCCAGTAGCCCCGCCCACCATTCTGGGCTAGGCCTTAACAGCTCCGGGGGATGAAATCGCTACCCGGAGCCTTTCCCTCTTTAAGAGAAACGATCAGCTCGCATATTTCCTCTACCGTAACCGGCGGCCACTCCTGAAACCTGTTCTCTGGTTGAATCTCTACTATAATGGTGAGTGAATTAGACCGTGCAAACAAAGCTGCAAAATGGAGCTCCCACTTAGCTAGTGGGGGTGACATCTCCTGTTTCGACCCTTTACTGCCCAGGGCTCCTGCAATCAGCACCCAGAATTTCCTACTGTCTTTGGCCTGCGCCGCCTGATGTAACAGAGTCCATTGGGACACACAATGATCTAATTTTTTCCTCCGCAATAATTGCTTATACAGTTTTCTTTCGAGGCTAACCACACATCTGTTAATCTTGGATGGGGACTGTTTCATCTGCCTAATTGCCCGCCGCAAGGCCTTCCTTGCTCTAACAAAAGAGGCATCAAACCAAACCTCTTGAGACTTAAGGGAAGCCCTGCCCCATGAATTGTAGGCCAGAAGCTGCACGAAAAACTCGGACGGGGTTTCAAAAGCTGCCACAGCCCCCCTAGGGGAGCACAAAACTTGTTCTCTTAACTCCCAGGCCAATTCCGATTCCATGAGTTCCAAACAATCACTTAGCACTTCCGGGGACCATTTTTTACGAATCAGACCCTGTATCTCTTTAACTTGTAACTGTTCACCAGACAACCGTCCAAAGCCTCCCTCATCTGGGGAGAAGCCACTGACCCTAAGTGCCAGGGGCAAATGTTCTGTTTCCAAGGAGGCTAGAATTCTAAGCTCAAGACCATCTGTCACAAAGCGTTCTTGTGTCAGAAAATAATCTATCACGCTAACTCCGATCATTGAAAAAAAGGTAAAATCGCCCTCGAGGTCCCTCGGTACCATCCCATTCAGTATTACCAAGCCCAGGGCCCTAAGGAACTGGCGAAAAATCGGAGTCCTGGGGCATGAAGTCTTGTCTTCGAATGCCGAATATTATTAAATGGGGGAATTATAGTGGCATCTAAGCACAGAGCACTCCCGTCTAATGCGGGGTTACCTACACGCGAGTTCAAATCCCCCCCAAAGATCAACATCACCCCTGGAAATCTGACATACGCACCCTGGATAGCTTCCTCCATCCGCTCCCAGATGTCAGAAGAATAGTATACTGAAGAGGAGGGGGGCGTATGCACGCGTTAGTCACTAGTATCTCCTTACCCTCTAAAGTTGCACAGTGCCATAAACTAAATTGAGACTCCACTGATGTGAGTGATTCCACCCTTGCAAATAGTGAGTTACGGAACAGAAGGGCTAGGCCTCCACTAAGCCTCCCTTTGGTCTTAAAAGACCTGGCCGGTGTTACATGCGCCTCAAATCCATAACATGCGATAGGTTGGTCCGTCCATGTTTCCTGCAAAAGCAGGATGTCACAACTCCTGGCCAGGGCCTTAAAATCCAGGTCATACTGGCGCTCCTTCCAGCCTGATATGTTCCAACTCAGAATCCTCAAGGCGGAGACAACTGTACTGTGGAGTTCATCCAGCCCTAGCTTGGATGAACACTCCCCACAGAGATGAGCCTCCAGAATTGTACAAGCAGACCCGGCACAATATGTTGGAGAGAGCATGCCTTCTGGCTAGGAAGAAGGTTTCATTGGCTTATTGTGAGATTGGGGGAAATCACTTAGATCCAGATTTTCAGAGGAACTCGGGTCAGATTTCCAGTATTTAACTTTTAGATGGATTTTCCAGAAACCTCAAGTACCCAAATAAGGGTCAAGATTTCATAAGTAGCTCCATTGGTATTATCAATGGCCACTTTGTTAAAGTAGCTTGGCATGCTGGTAAACAGAAGCTGAGAGAGACTTTTTGAAAATTGAGTGCCAGCAATGAAGGATGAACACATCTGATTTTGAGTGGTAAACCCTATGAAACATGACAGGGGAGACCCTGGAGCAACTTGCCATCGATTTATTTGTTACATGTGAACTTGGTAAAGCAAATCTGCAGTCAATTCACCTGTGGGGTTTTCTGTGAGCTTTACCCCTTGAAATCATCACAGGGGAAAAATCCTTTGTTGTTCATTTCAGAGTCTGGGTGTGTAGGTAGTAGGTGAGGGAACATGAACTGCAGTATTTCCCATTTGCTGGCCCACACACCCGTGTTATGTGCTCCCTGCCTCAACAGCTATTTTTTTAAGGGCTCCAGAGGCTGCAGGTGAGTGGCTGACAAAAAGCAGCACCTAAGGGTGCTGTCCGTTAGGCAGCCATTTGACAGCATTCGTTACTTGAGGCTAGTTGTCTTGCATCTGTGGCAGCAACACACGGCCCTGTGGAGGTCCTTCCTCATTATCCTCCACTCCTCTCTGTTGTTTTTTAAATGATGGTTTAGTATTTGATGTTTTCATAAGGGAGGTTGAGAGTGATGGAGGGGAGGGTGTGTATGCCATGACCCCCACCCCTCCCCTTTGGATTCCTCAACCAACTTGGGGAGTTGGACATCTGACTAGTGAAGGAAAGAGGGGGATACAGGCATAGACGGGACGGTTGGGTTTATGCCATGGCCATGGTGGGAAGGGGCATGGGGGTTATACCATGACTCCCTGTGAGAAGGGGGTTTACACCATGATACCCCCTGTGAGAGGGGGAGTACTGGCATGGGGGAAGGGGCTTATGTCATGACCCCTGTGTGTGTGTGTGTGTGTGTGTGTGTGTGTGTCATGGGAATGAAAGTGAATGGATTTGTATGGAGGAACTAAAGTAGTGGGGAGGGGCTGGTTAGGGGCTTGGTAGCTGGGACTGTTTTATTGTATTGGAGCTAAGTGAATAGAATTTGAAAGTCTTAACAGATTCTGATGTGAGGAGTGGGAGAGTGGATGTGAAGGGAGTTTGGGGGCTGAGTGAGTACTAGGAATGTTATATGTATTTTTACTCTGTGAGTCACCCCGAGTCCTTTTGTGGAGAAGGTAAACAAATAAATCTAAAGTAACAATAAAATAATAGTTATCCCAGCCATATAGAGGAGCCAAAGAAGAGCCACAGGAATCAGTTACACTTTACACCCAGAAGAAACATCTGATGTGGATGGGACCAGGGCCAGCCCAACCAGGGGCAAGTGGGATAGTTGTCCAGGACAGTGACCTCCTGGGGTGGCATTGCTGCCTAGCTGTGGGCATTGGTGCAGCATTTCCTAGTTCGTCTGAGGCAACCTTGTACCCTGATTCCTGCAGTCATTGCGTTGCACTTTCAAACTGCTGTGGCAGTGCACTGGACTGCTTCAGCTCCTTTAGTCCCACAACACCCCACCCCTGTTTCAATAGAGGGTGCTATAAAGAGTGATGTGCTGCTGCCCTGGAAGCTGCTCCAAGCAGGCTGAGGGAGATCAGGGAGCTGGGCGCTCCAGTCGTGTGGCTCCATGATACTATGGTGCTGACTCACCCTCAGGACTTCAGGCAAGCAGTGTAGCAGCAGGATTATAGTGAAGGAAAGGGGTTGGGGATGGTGTACGGGCATGGGCAGGAAGCCAGTGCTTCATTTAAAAAGTTTTATTTTATTTAAAAAAAGAAAAGGTGCCAACACTCGAGCCTGCTCCAGGAGACCTACCCCTTTGACCCCAGATGTGTGTGTGGGGGGGGGGGAGGGAGTGGTGTTCTAAGAGACTAGTGGAAATTTGCTACTAGCACCTCCTCACCTCTGCTTTAGCTCCATCAGCCCCTGGCTGCTACCACCCCTACTTTGTCAGCCCTTGCTCAGGGCTGGATTAAGTTTGACCAGGGCCAGGGCTGGCACTACTGCTGCTGACCAGCTGTTTGGTGATCCCAATCACCCCCAACCCCGTTGGGGAGAGCTTGTGGCTGAGGCTGGTTCTTCTGCATCCAAGTGTGGGTGGGGTCATGAAGGGTAGTAGCAGGGTCTGGAAAAGGTGCTGGAGCCGAGCACTAGCAAACCCTGGTGCAAAGTCAGCCTTGCCAGCTGCACTGGGCACCCCTTGAACCTCAGAGGAGAGGGGTATTGTGCCCAGTTTCCAGACAAGCTTGGCAGAGTCATTAGACTGGTTTACTTGCCAGTGCCTGGCAGGTTCAGGCCAAAATAGCGCTTAGTGTCAGACCTTGGTGGGAGAAAACGATCCCATTTTGTGTTTCCCGGGAGGCCCTAGGAAGGTATTTCTGTTTGCTGAGAGGCATTGTGAGATGTGATCCCTGCTTGTCAGGGTTTAAATGCTTGTTTTGTTTGTACTAACAGCACCTCGGTGTGTGTATTAGCAGGGATCAGGATGCAGGCCCCCGTGTTTGGGTGATGACTCTATATCTGTCCAGGGACACCTGATTGCTGCCTCTGTCAGTCTGGGTGTTAATCCCAGCTACTTTGGGCAATAGCTTTCATCGTGTATCCCAGGCCAATTGTGACACAGCTTTTATTTAAGGAGCTGTAGCTGTGGGTCCAGTTCTAAATAATAGCGACCTCATAGTCACATGAGAGTGTTTTTCAGGTCAGCTGGGTGACAAGAGGTTTAATTCGACAATGACCTGTGCAATTGCACAACCAGCCTCTGCTGTCCTGGCATGAGAAACCGGAGGAGCCCCATCTCTCTATATAGGCACATTTCCAATACAGAGGACAAATATAGACAACCAGGAAGTAATAAAAACTCAACTTTTTCAATAGCTGAGATTCTCAAGGGGACCCGTTTCCCTCCTGTGGGCCACTCTGAAAAGTATTACAAGCTCTCTGGTCTGCACAGCAGTTGGGAGTGTCAGAGGTGTGCTCAGGATGGAGGGGACTGAAGGATGGGAACCTCTGGTCTGCAGTCCTTTTCTGACCCCTTCGGGCTCCCCTTCCCCTCTTCCCCCCAGCCGTGCTGCAACCTGCTATCTGCACGCTGTGGGCCACCAGGGCACCGCCAGTTGCTGGTCAACCATGGGGAGTTTATTCTGGCCTAGTGGCCCTGCCCCCCCTCTAGCCTGCACAACACAGTTCTGGCCCCTGATAGGGTGAAGGTTTCCCATTCCTGGTCTAAATGATGGGTCGATATCATGGTTCCATCCCTTATCCTTGAGTGCATGTGCTCCTCTCTCTTTTCCCTTCCCCTGAACTCATTCTTTCAGTGCTTAAGTATAAGGACTGGAGCCACAGGATGGAACCAGGAATAGGAAAGGGGCAATGCCCTATGCAATGGTTTTCAAACTTCTTGCCTTGTGGCCCACTTTTGAAACTTAAATATAATCGTGCAACTCCAGGCAGTAGTGAAAATAAGCCAAGTATATCAATTGAAATTACCAACCCCCTCCCAGCTGTGCTTGTTTATCCTTATCCACCACCAGATTCTGCCACTACAGCTGTCTTGGCAGAGTCAGGTTAAAATCCAACTCCTTTCCTTTTTCTGACTAGACCTGGACTAGATTTTGTGTCCATGTCAGTTACTGGTTTGGTTTCTGAAGGCTTCCCACCTGTGCTTGAGACAAGGTCATTGAAAAGAGATGAGAGCAGCACATGGGCTGTATGTGGCCCCATGATGAGTTGTGTGGGGAGAGGAGATTGGTGCTGCATCCTTACCCACCACTGGGGGCACTATAGAGCATCAACCAGAAGCAGCAGAAACGTGGCCACAATTGCTGTTGAGCACAGCTGGTCAAACCATGTGATGGGGCTGCAGTCATGTGGCCTTAGAGTGATGCTATCCTCTGCTCGCCTCCCAGAGCAGTCAAAACATTGGAAACTACTTACTACTTGTGCTGGACTCCCACTGTCCAGCAGTGCCATCAGGCAACTTTCCTAGGGGCATTTTGGCAAATATTTATTTATTTGCATTTCGTAGCCGTCCCCTCATGCCTACGGCATCTCGGGGCAGCTTACAAAAAGAATAAAAATATACAATATTAAAATTCACTAAAAAGCATAAAAAGAATTTAAACAAAATTTAAAATAACTCCTTCCAACTACCCCACCCTCCCACCCTCCCCTCCGAAGGCCTGGGTGAACAGCCAGGTTTTGCAAGCTCGGCGGAAAGCCAGCAGACTTGGGGCCAGGCAGGCTTCCTCCGGGAGGAAGTTCCAAACTTGCGGTATGGCCACTGAGAATGCCCTCTCCATGGTCGCCCCCCATTTTACATGGGGGACCTCCAAAAAGGCGCCCCAGGCGGACTGAAGGGGTCCCTCTGAGATGCGGAGGGCGAGGTGGTGCCTGAGATATGTGGGGCTCAGACTGTATAGGGCTTTATAGGCCAAAACCAACACCTTGAATCTGGCTCGGTACGCTATCGGCAACTAGTGCAGAGCACTAGCTGCAGCCTCCGAACCAGCGTCAAAGGAAGCCTCACGTAGAGCGCGTTGCAGTAATCTAGCCTCGAGGTGATGAAGGCATGAATGAGGGTGGCCAGTTCAGGCCTGGAAATGTATGGGCACAGCTTCTGCACCAGATACAACTGGTGGAAAGCGGCTTTAGCCACCGCCTCCACCTGTCGATCCAGGCGAAGGCCCGAATCCAATAACACCCCCAGACTCCAAGTCTACTGGGCTACCTGAGGACGGACCCCCTCTACGAGGGGAGCCAATACCTCTGTCGCCCTACCCACCATCATCACCTCCGTCTTATTGGGATTAAGCTTCAGTCTGCTCTGCCGCATCCAATCCGCCACAGCCTCCAAACATTGGGAAAGTACTGAGATGGCAGGACCTGGGTCGGTTGAAAATGAGAGGTACAGCTGAGTATTATTAGCATATTGGTGACAACGCACCCCAAACCCCCTCACGATCTCCCCCAAGGGCTGCATATACACATTAAACAATAATGGAGACCAGATTGAACCTTGAGGAATGCCACAATCCAGGGCCTAGATGTTTCAGCCCCCAGCACAACCCGCTGGCTTCTTCCTGAGAGGAATGAGCAGAACCACCCAAGAACAGTCCCGTCCAGACCCCTCAGGACTCGCAGTCGTCTCAACAGCAGCCCATGGTCCACTGTATCAAAAGCGGCCAAGAGATCTAGCAGGACCAGAAATGTTGAACGTCCTGCATCCACCTCCCGGCGGAGATAGTCCACCAAGGCCACCAATGCTGTCTCTGTACCATAGTCAGGGCGGAACCCAGACTGAAAAGGGTCAAGGAAACCAATGCTGTCTAGATGTGCCTGGAGCTGCAGTGCCACCGCCGTTTCAATAATCTTCCCTAAAAAGGGGAGATTAGAGACAGGTTGGTATGGCTTGTGGCTTGTGACTGTTTTAATGGAGGACTTGTGACCCTTGGGCATGTATGGGTGCCAGTTTTCTGGCCTGTTCAATAGCCAAGATTGTCCACAAGTCCACCTGCTATTGTGCTACATAGTATAAAGGCCTGAGTCCTCAGGCGTTTGCCTCCTTGCTGGCTGTGGTGCCTATTCCAGGCTGTTCTCCTTTGTTACAGAGTGCTGTGACTGGGAAGGAACACTCTCTGTTGACAAGAAGGTGATTGCTGCAGATACATCATTCATGGGAAATTGTTTAATTGATGTTAAATGGTTGTAGTGAAAGGAGGATTTTAAATTTACAATCTGATTATTTTGCAGCAAATAAATGAATGGTAAACTGGAGGGAAATTAACAAAAGCCACTTCACTCTGATGCCTTTCCGGCATTTGGTGATGTAAATAGAGGAAATGACCCCTGGACCCACATTAACGGATAGGAAGCAAAGAGTAGGACTAAATGGTCAGTTTTCACAATGGAGAGATGTAAAAAGTGGTGTGCCCCAGGGATCTGTATTTGGACACGTTCTGTTTAATGTATTCATTAATGATCTGGAAAAGGGCATTAAGAGTGAGGTGATCAAATTTGCAAATGACACCAAGTTATTAAGGGTAGTTAAAACACAAGCAGACTGTGAAGAACTGCAACAGGATCTTACAAAACTGGGTGCCTGGGTATCTAAATGGCAGATGAGAGTTAATATGGACAAGTGGAAAGTGATGCACATAGGGAAAAATAACCAAAATTAGGAGTACACTGCTGGGTATTAAGTGAGGAGTTACCACTCAGGAAAAGGATCTGGGAGTGATCATGGACAATACACTGAAATCCTCAGCCCAGTGAGCAGCAGCAGTCAAAACAGCAAACAGAATGTTAGGAGTTATTTGCAGAGGGATAGAGAATAAAATTGAGGATGTCATGATGCCTCTATACAAATCAATGGTGCGACAGCACCTGAAATATTGTGTGCAGTTCTGGTCGCCCCATCTCAAAAAAGACATAGCTGAAACTGATATGGAACGGCTTCCATACAAAGAGAGGCTTGACAAGCTGGGTCTCTTCAGCTTTGAGAAGAGAAGACTGAGAGGGGACATGATACAGGTTTATAAAATCTTGAGTGGTGTGGAACAGTTACCCTCTCAAATAGTACTAGAACTAGGGGACACTCCATGAAACTAGCTGCCAGCAGATTTAAAACAAATATAAGGAAGTACTTTTTCACTCAACGCATAATTAACTTATGGAATTTACTGCCAGAGGACGTTGTCAAGGCCAGTAGTATAGCTGGGTTTAAAAAAGAACTGGATAAGTTCTTGGAGAGTAGGTCCATTAATGGCTATTAACCAAGTAGCTTATGGGATGAACATCTTACTGTCGGGAGCTGGGAGTGAGATTGGTCACTCTTGGAGGACAGGATACTGGGTTTGATGGATCATTGGTCTGACTCAGTATGCCACTACTGATGTTCTTATCAGCGGGCTGCCCTGCTATTTATCAATGGGTATGTACAGATGTGGCAGGCATCAACGTTCTGGGGGAGAAGAGCTGTCTGGGGCAGGGAAGTAACTACTAGTCAAAAGCCTAGTATCCATGCTCCATGTCCCCAACCACAAAGCAAAATCAGGAAGGGCCAGATGTATCCAAGCTCCAGCAAATGGCTGCTGACACACCTGTGATGTATTCTCCAGGAGGGGAGTTTTTTATGCCTTCCTTTCAGTAGTCAAGTGGAGGACCCCTGGGCATGTGGATTTAGTGAGAAATGGTCTTTATGGATTTGTTACGATTTAGGTCAAAGTTAATGCCTGGGGCCCCTTGTCAGTGATCCGGAAAAAGAATAAGGCGGTGATGGACAATAAGCAATTGAGAAGGAATCTTTTGAGCGGCTGAGAGGTGGCGGTGCCTGTTCCTTGCCTGGGATGGGGTGGTTGTGATAAGGAGATACTGGGCTACATGTAGACTACAGGTCTAACCAATAAGTAAAGGTAAAGGGTAAACATGCAATTCTCCAGGTAAAAAGCTTACAAATGCTAACAGCAGAGATGAGCCTTTTAAATTGCAGAGTAACACCGACAGTGTGATGGGGGTAGGAGACATTTGCCCCAAGGTACAGACCAAGCTTACATTCTCTCCTGTTACCTCTGTAAGAGATTGTACAAGGGATAAACTTTTCCATGTTATGGGAGAAACAACTGTTGAACTTGCAGAAATAGACACTGAACTGAGAAATGCAAATGATTTGATACCTACTGCATACTCTCTCTCTTGTTTTCTACTTATGTTTATGATCTACAGTCTGAACAGTCCAGGTAGATCAGGCAAAGAAGTTGGGACATGGAGAAAAGACATCAGTGAGAAACTATGGTAACCTTACCTATACTAGCATTCAATTTGGGAACATGGCCAACTTTTGTAACAGGGGAACAAATGATGTTGATATGGCATTGTCACCCATTTGACACATTTTTGTGCAAAGACCTAAGAACCCCTACATCCGCACTGATACATCTTGAAGGTTATGTGCAAGGGGAACCCTACATGCAATGGGGGGCAGAGGGACATAGACATCTCGGTGTATACCCCTACAAAATATTGAACTCAGAGTGAATCCAGACGATCACTTCACTGTACAATGGTTGAAAACAAGTGAACGTGATAACCTCACAATGCTAACAGAGTGTTTGAAGCAACACATGTATAACTTGAACATGAATTGAGCAAAGGGAAATAAGGTGGAGGTGGCATATCCTTTCTCCCACCAACACAACAGACCACCCACTCTAACATGTTCTGGATACAGGTTGTTTTCTGCATCCTTCACGTGTTTTAGAAGGGGTGGGGGAGCTGTGATAAGGAGATATACTGGGCTACATGTAAACTACAGGTCTAACCAATATGTAAAGGTAAAGGTTAAACATGTATGTAATGTGAAAGCTGAGAACTGGAAACTCATTTCATGCAATGGGGAAATGCTAAGTCATGACCTTGAGTGAGTGTGTAATCAGAAAAAGCCTAACACTTCTGCAGACACTAGTAGTAGGCCATTGAGTTGTAAATAGATCTCTTCCTGTGGACATGACTGAAAGCACAGAGTCACCTGGCGGGAAAATCAAACAAAGGACCCTGGAAAAGTACTTAAGGGGAGAGGCAAGGCAAAGGAGGAGGCTTTAACCTGAGCTTCATCTGCATCAGAGCTTCATCTTCATCATCACATCTTATCAGCCAGAGAAGGGCTGATAAGAAAAACTATGAAGTAAGGATCTTGGAAACTCTAAGACTTGTACCCAGCCAAGCTTTCCACTGCTGGCTGTGACATGAACTGAAATACCCTTGGACCTTGATTAGGGTAAGTCTAAGTTAGGAGAATCCAAGTACAGATAGGGATGCGTTATTGGTTATGTTATTTTGATTTCTGCACTCTCGAGTATAATCTTGTACTGAATGCTTATTCATGTTTTATTCATTAAACTACTTTTAACTGAACTTATTATGGTCCAGTGGAATTGCTAATTCTAACATTGGTGGGACACAGTTTGGGGTTAATACTGTGTTTAGAAACACAGGTGAACCTAGAGAGAGAGAGAGCCTGTGCTGGGAAACTGTGGCTGAAAAGGTGACAAGAAGGTTCACCTGTTGCAGGCTCAATCAGTTCTAGTGAGAGAGCTGACCCAGTGGGAGCCAGGGAAACTGAGTTATGACAGCCTAGAGTGGAGCAGTGAGACCCCAATCCCATGACAGTGGTGTTACCTGGCAGCCGGGCAGGGGTTTGCTGGGCTTGCCTGGCCAGTGTGTAGCATTGGTCCCTCCTTATTTAACACTGTTTTGGTCACTCCTACCCTGGGTGGTGGGGTAACAAATGCTTGGTGTTGTCCAGGCTAGATGTGTTCAGTCCTGCCACCTAGTTGGCTATCATTCATAGATCCAGTGGCTGGCTGGTCATGCAACCCACAATAAGGTAGGCTCTATGTCAGAGGTCAAACCATTCAACTTAGGGTTGCTGTACCTCCCCTTTAATCCAGGATGCTTATAAAAAATACATGGTGGAGGGCTGCATTGGTTCCAATTGGAACCAATATGTGCACCATGTATTTTTCATAAGCATCCTGGATTAAAGTGGAGGTATGGCAACCCTACTTGAAGTGCCATCGATCCGGGGGGCTGCGTAATCCTGGGCTGGCTGAGGAACTGCTTGCTGTGTGGGGTGCCCTCTTGTGGGTGAATTGGCAAACTCCTAGTGTAATTCTAATCCTGTCTCCATGTCTTCCTTCCACCTGCCTGCTGTGACAAACACATGTGGTGTTTAGTTGAAGGGGGAGAGGCAGGGCTGGATCCTGACAAGTGCAGATGGTGTGACCAGGTGTTGGGGGTGGCCCTAGGGAGGTCTCCGGTATATGAGCTCCATGAATAAAATGTGCCTACAGGACCGCAGATGTGTGGAACCCCATTCTATGGAGGTCCCATGGTAATTCAGGAGGGGGACCCATGGGTAAACTAGAAACAGCAACCTGTGTGTAATATACAGCCCAAAGGGTCTGCAATGCAGGGAGCCCCAGCTCCTGAAGGGGGTATTAAGAGAACATCACAAATAATTTTAAGTTTTCTGTTTCTGATGGGTGAGTCTGGACATGGTCATCAAACATTTCTACACTAGGAAGAGACTCATGTCACTATTTTGCACCAGACCTCAACTTCCCTGGATCTGGCATTGGGGGGAAGGTTGTGTTTCGACAGCCAACAAAGTACCCCACGTCTTGCACTCAATACTTCCAGTCCAGCTTTACTCACCCCTTGTTTTAAATCTGTGCTTCAAAAAGTCACTGAACTTATTTCTCTCCAAAGGTAAGACTATAGTCCTCTTACAGTGAGCATAGTTTTTGAGAGCCGATTAGATTTTGTCATCTTAGACTTAGGATTGGTGTTTATTCAGGGGTGGTGGTGGAGGATTTGGAGGTCTGTCCTATCTGGGCACTCAGACTGTGTGCTGTGATTGCTCCTTCTGACACTGGATTCTGCTTCTTGCTGTAAGCATAAAGAGTCAGCAGAAGAGGAGAGAGGTCTCTTTCCTTCTGCTCTCACTAAACCTTTCATTTCACGGTTGAAATGGTGCACAGAGCATCCCTCCTGAACTGGCTGCTCTTAGGAGAGGCAGACAATAACTGTCATCTGGTTGGGACTTGCATTGAGCAGTAATGCTGCCTGGGTACCAATGGACTGTGGATTCTGGATCAAATTCATCCCTGGTGCAACAGTACTGGCTTTAAAGAACCTTCGCCAGGGATGAATTTGGCAAGTGCAACTTTGTTGGCCAAACTCAAGCTTCCGAATTCAATGTTGTTGAACAAATTAGCCATTAAGACACATAAGAGCTTATTGTCCTTTTGCCACCCATCATTAACTGAGCTAAATGCCTTGAACTGGCTGTCATTCCCTCTCTGGAGACAGTACATGTAGAGAAAGATGATGGGCCATTTCCTCTGCTGGTGTAAACTGGTGTGGTTTCCTTGAATTCTCTGAAGCTGCACCAATGTACACCAGAGAAGTATCTGGCCCAATGTAGACATCTGTGAGTTTTCTCACTTGCCTTTGTTTATCTCATCAGTTTTATTTTCACCTCCCCAATAGGACTCTGAGCAACGTAACCCATCAAGCTTCTCTGTTACCAGCTGGATAATAGCACAAACCAACCCAAACATCCACATGCTATAAAGAATCCACTTCCTTCACCCAAGTGGTTTCACACTGTGAGCAGATGGAGGAGGTGAAAAGTTAAGTCACAGTCCCAATATCCCAAAATGTGGCAAAGCCGAGTGAGAGCCCTTTGTTCCTTCGCTCCTCAAAGCAGAACCTGTAGGAGAGTGGTGCTGTGTACCCAATCCACTGAGCAGAAGGAAGGAGCTGTGAGAGCTCAGCTGGAAAAAATGTGAAAAGGGCACCAGCTCATGGAGTGACATTCAGAGCCCCAGGCACCCAATAAATCCCACTCTTGTGCTCCTCCATAGGCTGCTCCCACCCCATGTCCTCTGCTCCCATTGGGGGGGGGGGGAATTATCCTCTGCTTCTGCTGTGATGGTGCAGCTCAGGTGGAATTCCTTGTTCCTGTTGCTGCTACCTCTGCTTTGGCAGGGTCAGGGAAAACTCCTATTTGCAAGCACAGGAAGAGATAGAGCTGTTTTCCTCTCCTGATTATAGTCCATCTCCACCTTCACCATCACTATCAGGCTCCGGCTCTGCATGAGGAGAGAGCGAATCCCAAGTTCCCTCTGGTCCTCTTCCCAGTAGCCTCACTTAGCTGTCAGTTCTGCTCTCCCTCTCCCTCCCTTCTCCCTGCTGCAGGTCCCTCACCAGGGCAGAGTTCAGCCTCTCACTGGGGGGTGAGGGTGGGCTGTGGCCAAGGAAGGGGACAGAGCAGTCTCCCCAGTGCCCCTGGGGAAATCTCCCATGTTCCCACACCCACACCTATTATGTTACTACTAGTTGGAGCCTCTGTGCTCTCT
This sequence comes from Sphenodon punctatus, assembly GCA_003113815.1. Taxonomy (NCBI): domain Eukaryota; kingdom Metazoa; phylum Chordata; class Lepidosauria; order Sphenodontia; family Sphenodontidae; genus Sphenodon; species Sphenodon punctatus. Next base: position 2,015,565 of record QEPC01014657.1, read on the forward strand.
AGCTCAAGTAGCAAAAGCTCCAGATCTTTTAGTCTGGAGGCCCCCAGGGTCATACCTCAGTCTGTGGGCTAGGTAGGGGCAATAGCAAAAGCACTGGCTTGCTGTCTCCCTTAAAGGGAAGTGTAAAGAGGAGATCTCTTGCAGAGCCAGTTTGGGGTGCCTCATTTTAGGAAGGCCAATGACAAATTGGAGCAGGTTCAGAGGAAGGCAACAAAGATGATAAAAGGTCTGGAGAGCAAGTCTTAGGAGAAAAAGTTGAAGGTGCCAGGTATGTTCAGCCTAGCGAAGAGGAGATTGGAGACATGATAGCAATCTTCAAATATCTAGAGGGCTGCCACAAAGAAGATGGCAGTGAACTGTTTGGCGTCGCTACCGACGGCAGGACTAGAAATAATGGGCTCAAGCTACAGGAAGGGAGATTTTGGTTAAATAGCAGGAAAACTTCCTGACAGTAAGAGCTGTGCATCAATGGAACAAGTTGGCTAGGTGGTTGTAGGCTCTCCATCACTGGAGGTATTCAGAAAGAGGCTGGACAGCCATATGTTGGGAATGCTGTAGCTTTTGTTATCCTGCATCCAAGCAGAGGGGGTTGGAGTACATGACCCTTGATGTTCCTTCCAATTCTAAGATTCTATGTTTACCAACTCAGTCTAACCTTTCGGAGTTACATGTGGTATTACATTTACCCTAAAGGGACAGTCTGCACCAGACAGATTCTAGGCAAAAAAGTCTGGGCAAATCACTGGTAAATGAGAGCCAGTGTAGCCTAGAGTATGAAGTGTTGGACTTGGGAGATTAGGGTTCAAATCCTGTCTTAGCTACTAACCCACAGAGTGGCCTTGGGCAAGTTGCTCTCTCAGCCTCGGTTCCCCATCTGTAAAACGGGAATAAAACCACCACCACCACCACCGAGTGGTTGTAACAATGAGTATTTTTACATGGGCCCCCAGGTCTGCTCTGGTGCCGAGGGGTTAAACGAAGGTCGCCACCGCCACAGATCACAGTCTGGCCCATGTGCCTGTCCCTCCCCCGCACCATAGAGCTGTGGGTGAATCAGCAGGTATTCTAGGCTGCTGCCTGCAGCTCTATGCCGGTTGCCGGGCCAACTTGAGACTGGTAGTGGAGCTGCAGTGGCCGTCCACCCTTTAGATGGACCACTGCCCCACCCCCAGCCAGTGCTTGGGGTTTGGGCTGCCCACTCCACTCACGGTGCTCCAGGATGCCTGGTCTGGAACGCTGCCTCACCCCAGGGTAGCTTGTCTTTCCACAGACGGGTCACCCGGGGGTGGGCCGCAGCAGTCTAAAGACACCCAATTAAATAGATAAGGTCTGAAAGGTATTTTGAACCCTGTAAGTACTATTAAAATTATAAATAATAACAGGCCTCCCTTCCACTCAAACTCTCTGCTTTAAGGCTCCTTTAAGAACCCACCAAGTACCTCGGAAGGTTGGTGGTTTTCTGTGGGACATTGAAAGAATGGCTGCTGTCAGAGTTCCCAATCCTGATGGTTTTTATCTACCTTTAAAAAATATGCACAGATCAATAAAAGGAGTGAAGCCCCGTTTTGCTAGCCTCTCTCTGTGTATGGAGCCAGTCTAGCCATTTCTCAGGCACTCCTGTCAGTGACAGCTGCAGATAATTTCCTCCCCTCTGCTCAGACGTTATCAGAACCTGCAGATTTGCATTCACGCTTGGTTGTACTCTGACAAAATGCAAATGTGCACCTTTCCCATTCAATGGACCAGCATTGCTATTCAGAGTGTCGCTGTCCCCTAGTGGCTTCTCCTGCCTGAGCTAAACATGGATCAGCCAAGAATACTTCTGGCAGCCTGGATTAGTCTGCTTGGGGAAGAGACTCATCACTTAGGGTCCCTGCTTGATCCCTAAAGAGGGATTCTCAAAGGGCTGCGCAGTTCCATGCTCAGTGGAAGCAAATGGCTGTCATTCGGCCAGGCAGAAGCTGGAAGGTAGCATGTGCTTGCATGGCTTGGCAACAACAGCCTCAGGACTCCTGCTCCCTGCTCTGCATGAAACAAAATGAGTCTTTGCAGAGTCAGAACTGACACCTTTCTACTTTTTCCTGAAAGATGACTCTGGAACAATTTTCTTTCCTCATGTAATTCATTGGCCAAGTGCCCATACTACCACCATGTAGTGTAGCCTAGTGGGTAATATGTTGGACCTGGACCTTGGGAGACCAGGGTTTCTTCCTGTCTAAACCATGAACTCTCTTGGGTGGCCTTGGGCAAAGCACTATCTCTCAGCCTCAGTTTTCCATATGCAAAATGGTTATAATAATCATCTACCTCACAGAGGGTAGAGGATGAAGTAGGTGAAAGATTGTAAAGCACTTGGAACACTGAAAGTGCTCTAGCAGTGATTCATAATTATTATGATTAGCAGTGAATAATAGTAATAATAATTAATATAACATCCTGTAGTCTATGTGTAATAGGATGGCTTCCTGCATCCAGAAAGCCCCTATTACTGTGGAGCCTAACAGACCTAGGCTAGACACAGGTAGCTGTGGAGCATGCCCAGTTAGGCTACAAAACTGGGATTTGCTCCAAGTCCTCTGATATGCTTAGTGGGCTGTGTGAAACTGAGCTTATTCTTAGAATGGGGTGGCCATGGAGGAAGGAGCTTCTCACTGAGCGTTCTCCTCTGGAAACCTGCCAGTGGACCCCCCTGGACCTAGCCTGCAAGACCTGTGATGAGGAACAGGAGGCAGCAGAGACCAGGTGGGATTTGCCCAAGTTGGCCACCAGGACATATATGAACCCTATGCTCAGGGAGGACTTTATTGAACCCTAGAGGGTTAAAGACACTAAAAGGGTAAAAAAAACCAAATACTGAAGTGCACTATTTTGGAGGTGTAGGCCTTGGCTGTGAGGGGTGGTAGGAGGCCAAGGGTGGGACCCCTACAGGGGTACCCCACTTAGTGCAACCCACTTGGGATACAGCCAAGTCAAGGGCTGAACAGGCGTAGCAGAGGGGTTTGCCAATTACCCAAAGATACCCCAGCACCCCTATGTGGCCCTGGAAGACCCCCTGCTACATATGGGTCACTGTCCTTTTCCTGGGCCTGTTCCCCTCTGGGCTCCAAATCTTCTGGGCTTTTTTCTTTGCAACAAGACACTCCCTGGGCTGCCAGTCTACCCGGTGACCATGAAAGGAGAGTCTGAGAAATTATCAGAATGCAATTATGAGAAATGTGCAGAGAGAGGGGCTTGCAATATGCAGCATTTTCCTTTTATTGATCTATGCAAAGTAGTTAGCTGGGGCACTGTTGGAATGCCGTTACCTACTGTTCACTAGTGTGTGTACAGCAGGGGATGGGAAACCTTTTTCCTTCTGGGGGCTACTTGAAAATGAGTACAGGCCCTGCCACCCTTTTCTGACATGGTCATGCTCCTATGGAATGCCACGATGTCATGGCGCTTCATAGGGGGTGTGGTCTCCCACAGCTGAGGGGTTTGGCTAAGGCAAAGGGTATTTTCAGATGCTACGTTACCACGCTCAACCATGGTGAATCCCCACATGGTGATCGTGGACACGTAACATCTGTTGGGCTGGAAAGAGATTCCCGCCAGATGTTCACCCCCGTGAATCACTGGCGGGAATCTCTTTGACCATGCTTCCTGCTCTCCAACCACCCGGAGCTCAGGAAGCATGGTCAAAGAGATTCCCACCAGAAGTGAACACCGGCAGGATTCTCATTTTCAGCCCAACAGACGTTACGCCTCCATGGTCACCCACGGGGGATTCACCATGGTTGAGTGTGGTAATGTAACGTCTGTTACCACACCACGGCCCGGAATCGGCAGCCGTGACCGCCGCTGATTCCGGGCCATGGTCAATGCCCTGGGGGGCGGGCGGGCGCTGCATTGGCTGCTGCGCCCACCCGTCTCCCAGAGGGTGGGCAGCTTAGGAAGCGTGGGGGAGGGGCGGGGTTGTGCGGCCGCACGTTGAGATGCGCAGCCCCGCCCCTTCCCCCAATTCCCCTCCGGAATCGACCAGCACGTCTGTTGACGGGCCGTTTTGATTCCGGAGGGGAATCAAATGGTGATTCCGTGCCGGGACCAATGGGCGCTCCGGCACGTCTGAAATCACCCAAACACCCAATCTGACAAATCCAGTGGGAATGGTAAGGAACCCAACAGGAGTTGGGTTCTTGTTAGGCCAAAGCCTCTGGTCCTGAGCATTTCATTTAGTTAGATATTACTGGACAACAACTGACTGCTTATTCCACTTCCCTGAGTGCTGAAGCCATTTCACGTGCAATGCCCATGGCGTTACCTTTGGGAGAGTTCAGTGCTGCGCGTATGTATCTAGCAGCTGGGTGGAAGTAGATGCTGAGATTAAAATTTGGATCATCGTCCGCTTCTACTCCATAGTAATCGATCGGCAGGTCTTTGTAGTACTTGGCTCCGGTATTTATGTGAAACCTGCCAGCAGCAGCATTGACGATATGGGTGATGCCCATTTGACGGAGCTGCTCTCGGTCCTGGGCTATATACCTGTGAGATGATGAATGTTTTAATTAGCCAGGCTGCTTGAGTCACTGCTCCCAGGCTGGGATAGAGCAGAAGGTAACAGGCTGGGTGGTTATTGCAATGCCAGTGCTGTGCTAGGAGCTCTGAAATACTAGCCACCCCGATGCTTGAGGGAGCAAATGCTTTAGTGATAAGTGAGTTCTGATCCAGCCACTCAGCAAGAGAGAGGTGAGAGTCCGCCAGCACAGGGAATCTTGTGATGGCTATTTCACACTAGCATTCTGTTCTGCCCTTAACCTCACCCACAGACAGAGATACGGCCTGACTAACCAGTACCTGATCATGCTATAAAGTAAAGTGTAATCCTCTCAGATTTGTTCCCCTCACCTTATCAGCGGTACACGTTTTATTTATATATATGTGTTCATTATTCATTCATTCAAATTTTTATTCCACCCAATCTCAAGGGCTCAGGGCAGGTTACAAACCATAAATACATACATAAAATGTACAAATAAAAACATATTAAAATCTGCTATCCCAAATCCCACAGACCCTATACTGACCTGCCAGATGCCTGGCTAAATAGAAAAGGCTTATGTTGCTTCTGGAAGTTGAGTGGGCTTGGGTTTAAATGAACCTCCAAGGGAAGGGAGTTCCATAATTGTGGGGCAGCCACCAAGACCCACTTCTCTGTTCTCTGTGAGTAGTTTGTAACCAACTTATGCTATACATTTATTTTGATGATGGAGACACGGTCAGGTGATAAGTTTTACTGAACCAACTTAATTCATGTGCAGAACGTGGTGGTCTGTCTTCTGTCAGAGGCAGGTCGCCGAGAGCACACTACACCAGTGCTTCAGAGTCTGCACTGGCTGCCAGTAACGTTCCAGGCACAATTCAGGGTTCTGGGTTTGACCTATAAAGCCCTAAATGGCTTGGGCCCCAGGTATCTGAAAGACCACCATCTCCCTCATGTCCCATTGTGGCCTCTGAGATCACCCGGGAGTGCCTTCTTGCAGATACCATCTACCTGTGAAGTTTCTACAACAAGGGCACAGAGAGGCGTTCTTGGTGGTTGCCCCACGATTATGGAACTCCCTCCTATTGGAGGTTCATCTAAATCTGAGCCTGTTCATCTTCAAGGAATGATGCAAGACCTTTTTATTTGGCCAGGTGTTTGGCAGGCAGGGATAGGGTTTGGCATGATTGGGTAGGGGGATTAGGGGAGGGGTGAGAGGTTAAGGGGACTTTTAAAATTGATTTGTAATACTTTTATTATTGTTTTTATTGATTGTAAGCCACCCTAGCCTTATTGGGAAGGGCAGCATTTAAATTTAAATAAATAAATATTCCAGAATAGCTCGGATGGATTAAAGGATTGGCCCTGTTATCAATGGATGTCTCCCCAGACAGTTAAGTAATTATGTCAGAAAGCCTCTTTGTCCATTGTCTAGCTCTCATCTTAATTTTAAAGGCAGGGTTTGCTGGGAGAATTCTTACTGAACACCAGTGTAACCTCTCCGATCTAGTATTGCTCCTAACTAGGAAGATGGGTGTGGGGTAAGAGGTCCAGGGCCTTGGGGATTAATCTTTTTCCTCCTTTGCCTGGTTCACAACTCTCCCCAAACTATTGGATCCACAGGTGTCTTCAGACCCAAAAGAGATCAGACAAGTCACCATCTCTCCTCTTGCAGGTTCTGGGGGCTGGTGCTGATCACAGCTTGACAGGAGAGATTCCTAAGAAGTAGGAAAGACCTTGTCCCTATAAGCTCGCTTCCCCTGAAACCCAGCATCTTCTCTCTTCTCCAAGCAGAGGCCTGTGTGTTACAGCCATCACTACCACATCTCCCTTCTCCACAGCATCCTCCACACCACCACAAGGATTGCCACTTTTGCAGGTTTTGACCCAGAGTCTCCAGGCTTGGTTGCTTATTTTTTTATTTTATTTTATTTTTAAAATATATTATCCCGCCCCTCCTGCCTCAGGCAGCTCGGGGTGGATCGCATAATACAAAATATAAAAACACTGAAAACAACTTTAAAAGGAGGTACCAAATACCCACCCCCACTCCAGGCTTAGGGGGAGCCCTGATTTCTCTGCGTCAGCTGTGGGCATCAATAGCTAACCCAGAGAATTGGGGGTTCCAGGCGTGACAGGGAGCAAGCCATACAGACTTTCCTGTTCCCTTTCTGATGTGGTTTCCCTATGGAGCTTGGCAAAGGCGGGATTATGTCTGAACCCTCATGGCAGTCCCTTTGTCCTATCCCTTCTGACATGATCACACCCCCTTCGCTCGAGCTTTCCTCCTGGGGGGAGGTGGGCAACCCCACTGGAAGGGGAGCTATACTGCCGTAGCCCTCTCACTTACAAATCTCCAATGTAGAGGTTGGGCCAGACTTCATTCACGTTGCCACTGCAGGGTTTGTAGGCCCACAGGGAGTGCTGGATCTCCCCCAACGATGGTGTCTCATACTTGCTTTGGCTGCTGGCAGTGGGGCGTGAAGTGCTGCGTATCCTAGGGCGCAGCAAATTGTCTTTGAACGAATCCCAAGCCATTCTGAAAAGCAGACCAAAAATGAATTTCTCACCTCAGTGTCACAATGCTTTGCTCTGCCTCCCTCTCCCAAAGACTCACCTGCAGTTACAATAATTGCATTAAGCAGGAAGACGACAACGTGCAGTCTAGTTCTTCCCAACAGTAACTAATGGCCTCACTCACCACCCTAGTGGCAAACTCCCATGACAGTGAGGAACCGCATGAGCAGGATAGAATGACTCTAACTGATCAATAACTTTGCAGGCACTCAGACATTAGCACTTTGGAGATCATTAACTTTATCTGACTCGTTTCTCTCCATTTTGCACTCTCCTCTTCCCCCTAGACCTCAGCCGCTAACCTTGAAATAAATGTTGGAATAGAAAATATAAAACCAAATAGCAGGCTTTCAATTTATTCATTTCCTATGTGGTGCATTTTCCCTAGAATAGTGGCTCTTCTGCTAGGCAGGGATCTGAGCTTTTCATGAGGAGAAAGAAACTGAGACACTTGGCTGCCATTCTCATTATGTGTGATTTAACTTATTGTAGCAGTGCCACAAAAATGTGTTGGAATTAAGAGCGCTCTCTTTCTCTCTCTATCCTGGCTGACAACTAAGCTTCCTGGGTCAGTGGCCCATAATAGCTGCTAGCTCATCAGCAGCCAATTTTAAATTTGGGTTGACCTGCTTTGGCCATGCAGCCAGGGTCACCGTGTATGCTGTTCAAATGCACAGTTGCAACTGCGCTTTGGTTAGGGTTGCTAGATGTCCCTTACTCTAAAGGAACATCCCTTATTTCAGAGCCTTTGAGGTGAAGGAGGCTACTGGAGCCAAAAAGGTATCCTTTAAAAAATGGAAAGAGCATCCCAATGAGTTAAATAGGGCATAAGCATTGCCAAAGTAGGTACAAAAAGTTAATAAGGCAGGTCAAAAAGGAATTTGAGGAGCAACTTGCTAAAGATGCTAAAACGAATAATAAAAACTTTCCCAAGTACATCAGAAGCAGGAAGCCTGCTAGAGAGTCAGTTGGGTCGTTAGATGACCAGGGGAGTGAAAGGGGTGCTTAGGGAGGAAAAGGACATTTTAGAAAAGCTGAATGCGTTCTTTGCTCTCTGGTCTTCACTGCAGAGGATGTTGGGGAGATACCCATGCTGGAACCTTACTTTGTGGGTGATGAACTGGAAGAGCTGTCACAAATCAACGTGACTCTGGAGGAAGTTCTAGAGCAAATTGACAAACTAAATACTAACAAACCACCAGGACCAGATGGTATTCACCCCCAGAGTTCTGGAGGAACTCAAATATGAAATAGCAGACCTACTGTTAGTATTTGCAACCTATCACTAACAATTGCTTTATTGACGCTGTCGGCGCTGCATAGTAGAGCCTAAGAAGACCTCCCACAATTTGCTTTACTTTGATAATTTGCCTGTTGTTATTCTTATACCAACAATTCCAAGAGGCGAATACTACCCCTAGGTATGTATATTGCTGTACTACAGTTAACTCTTGTCCTCCCAAATACCATTTGTATTTAATACGGGGATTCCCAAAAACCATAACATTGGATTTACCCATATTTACAGAAAGTGTATTTGCTTGGCAATAAGTATACAATGATGTAAGCATCTGTTGTAAGCTCCGCCTGGTCTGTGAGAAAATGACAATGTCATCTGCATACATTAGACAAGAAACCGGCCGTTCTCGAATTCGTGGCGGCGTTGTATTAACTGCCGAGAGTACCGGAGCCAGAGCGTCAAATTAGAGGTTAAAAAGAAGAGGGGTAAGGAGACAACCTTGCCTCACTCCCTGACGCAGAGAGAACTCTCTCGTGTGGCTACCCTGTGAATTTAGCCTCACTACTGCCTTAGAAACTTGATGTAATTGAAATATTAGCTCTAAGAGATCTCTCGGCATCCCCATCTTGTTCAACTTAGCCCACAGTCATTCTCAGTTAACTGAATCGAATGCTTTCGAAAGGTCAATAAAAGCTGCAAAGAAGTTCCCGCGTCTTATAACAGTGTACTTATCAATAAGGTGCTGTAAGACAAAACAATTATGCATAGTGGAACAAGCCCACTTGTTCCTCACTTAATGGGTGGTCCACTTCAATCAACTTTTCTAATGCAGCCAAGAGTACCCTAGTATACAATTTGCCCAAAACAGAAAGAAGGCTAATCGGTCTGTAGCAGGTCCAGTCTATTGCCTTTCTTAAAAATTGGTATTATAACCGCTACAGCCCATTCGTGCGGGATCTTCTTCGTTTGATTAATCAGCGTAAAAAATCTTGCTAAAAATGGGATCCACCAGCTCACAAAACTTTTAAATAATTCAGGGGGTATTCCATCTTTCCCTGGGGCCTTTCCTATGGACATCTTACTCACTGCTAGAGCCACATCCTCTTCTGTCACTAATGGAACAAACGTATAGGTATCGCCTCCTACTCTCACGAACACCATCTTGTAGTCTCCCCCTGTGGCCAAAGTCTCCATACCGTGGTACATGGCAGAGAAAAACATGAGCCACACCTCCTGAATTATGGGCATAGACCCCGCACTCCTCTTTGGGGCATGCCAACTATTAACCAGGCTCCAAAACCTCTTTGAATTATTGGTTTGAGCTGCCACCTGGATTTCTGCCCATAAGGTCATAGCCCTCAGCTTCCTCTGTCACTGGATACAAGAGTAACATGGAGATTCCCCAGAACCATTTCCTACAGATAATTCTGGGAGCCCCTATGGCAACCCCTCTCCCAATGCTTCGGTTGGAGACAGGAATGTTAACTGTATTGGTCCAACTGAACCTCAGATTTTTCAATTTTGGGGATAATGTGGCGAGAGGAGAAGCAGGTTTAGCACAGTGCTGTTATTTTGAACAGAAGGAATACCGTCATATCCATGGATTGCCCATTTACGGAAGTTAACTAGTGCAATCTCTCTTCCAACAGTGGATGATGGGATCCTGGATCATAGCCTGTCCAAGCAAGATCTTAGACTGCGTGTGAAAACATGGGCTTATAAACTTGATTTTTAATTATTCACACTCAATAAAATTTCATACTACTATCCTAGGGTTAAAACAGAGGCTAGGTTGGAGCCAGACTTGCAGCAGATCCAAGACTTAGGAGAATGGTGTTGGTGTGCCGTTTCAACCTTTTTGAGACAGCGGAAGTTAGAGGAAGGATAGAAGGGATCCCTAGGGAAGAAAGAACTTGTAAGACCTGCCCAAATACAATTGAGACCCTCCCCCATGCCCTTTTTCAGTGTCCACACTATGTTGCCCTGTGGGAGCTATGGCTAAACTCTGTAACTATTCTAGGATCATTTACGCCTGAGAATTATTAATTTTTATTGACTTCTGCAGATATGTCTATACTTAAAAATGTGGTAATGTTTTTGCTGATGGTGGAATGGGAGAATAGAGTTGTGTAGATGACGTGAGCCCATCTGGGCCAGTATTGTTCCAGGGTCACTTGTATAATATGGATTTATTGCTGTATGGAATATCAGATTTTGTGTTTTAATTTTTATTTGGTTTTAAATTTTGTATTAATAGCAAATTTGCTGAAATAAATTCATTCATTAATTCACCTATCACTAGAATCTGCCACTGTATCTGAGGACTGGAGGGTGACAAATGTAACCCCGATATTTAAAAAGGGATTCAGAGGTGATCCTGGAAACTTCAGACCAGTAAGCTTGACGTCTGTGCCGGGCAAAATGGTGGAAAGTATCGTTAAGAACAGAATCACTGGGCATGTTGATAAAAATGACTTAATGGAGAAGAGTCAACATGAATTTAGCAAAGGTAAATCATGCCTCACTAATCTGTTGGAATTCTTTGAGGGTGCAAATAAGCATGTGGACAAGGAAGACCCAGTAGATATAGTGTACCTGGATTTCCAGAAAGCATTTGATAAGGTCCCACATAAAAGACTCTTGAAAAAATTAAAAAGTCATGGGATAGGAGGTAGTGTCTTACTATGGATCAGCAACTTGTTAAAGGATAGGAAGCAGAGTAGGACTAAATGGTCAGTTTTCACAATGGAGAGATGTAAAAAGTGGTGTGCCCAAGGGATCTGTATTGGGACTGGGTGCTATTTAATGTATTAATTAATGATCTGGAAAAGGGCGTTAAGAGTGAAGTGATCAAATTTGCAGATGACAGCAAGTTATTCAAGGTAGTTAAAACATGAGCAGTCTGTGAAAAAATGCAACAGGATCTTACGAGACTGGGTGCCTGGGTATCTAAATGGTAGATGAGATTTAATGTGGACAAGTGCAAAGTGATGCACATAGGGAAAAATAACCCAAACTATGAGTACACACAGTGCTGGGTACTAAGCTAGGAGTTACCACTCAGGAAAAGGATCTGGGAGTGATTGTGGAGAATACACTGAAATCTTCAGCTCAGTGTGCAGCAGCAGTCAAAAAAGCAAACAGAATGTTAGGAGTTATTCACAAAGGGATAGAGAATAAAATTGAGGATGTCATAATGCCTCTATACAAATCGATGGTGCGACCGCACCTGAAATATTGTGTGCAGTTCTGGTCACCCTATGTAAAAAAAGACACAGCTGAATTAGAAAAGATACAGAGAAGGGCAACGAGAATGATAAAGGGTATGGAACGGCTTCAGTTCAAAGAGAGGCTTGACAAGCTGGGTCTCTTCAGCTTAGAGAAGAGAAGACTGAGAGGAGACATAATAGAGGTTTATAAAATCTTGAGTGGTGTGGAACGAGTAGATAGGGAATGGTTATTTACCCTCTCAAATAGTACTAGAACTAAGGGACACTCCATGAAACTAGGTGCTGGCAGATTTAAAACAAATAAAAGGAAATACTTTTTCACTCAATGCATAATTAACGTGTGGAATTTGTTGCCAGAGGATGTTGTCAAGGTCAGTAGTATAGCTGGGTTTAAAAAGGGACTGGATAAGTTCTTGGAGAGTAGGTCCATTAATGGCTATTAACCAAGTGGCTTATGGGATTAACTTCTTACTGTCAGGAGCTGGGAGTGAACAACGAGGAATGGATTGCCCATTGTGACTGTTGGTTCTTCTCCCATGCGATCAAGATTGGTCAATGGCCACTGTCGGAGGACTGGATGCTGGGCTTGATGGACCATTGGTCTGACTCAGTATGGCACTACTTATGTTCTTATGTTCCTAGGACATTATGGACATCCCTTGTTTTCACAATGGATGCATCTAAGGCTGCTTTTAAATGAGGGCGCGCTGAAGCGCCTCCCAAACGCTGCATTAAAGGAAAGCCGCCGGAAGTGACGTTCTCCTCGTTGCCGCCGGTGGCGGCGGCTGGAGACACGGGGCTTTGGAGCAGCGCGTTCTTAAGCCAGATAATTGAACTCTTAAGAACGCGCCGCTGCAAAGCCCCGTGTCTCCAGCCGCCGCCGCCGCTGGCAACGGGGAGAACGTCACTTCCGGCGACTTTCCTTTAATGCGGCGTTTGGGAGGCACTTCAGCGCGCCCTCGTTTAAAAGCAGCCTTATTCTTGAACACCACAGTTCCATGGGACATAATTTAAGCATCCTCCTCTATAGTGTGCCTTATTTTAGAAGTTTTGATTTAACAACCTTAGGTTTGGTGCATGGAAAGGTGTCCCTAATCTCTTATCTGTGGCCTCCAGAGAGCTGCTCAGTTTCACATAGAGGACATTGTTACAATAAAGTCTGCAGCAGAAAGAGAACCAACATTTCCTACTATCTGTTGAGTTACAACCAGCAAGACTAAGGGATGAGGAGGGGAAGAAACTCTGTCCCTTCGAAGCTCCACCCCCAGATGCCTTGCCTCTCCCATCCCCAGGCCATGGTGCCCCCACCTGCTCCCAACGGGCAGCCCGCTTGCCCAACAAACCTGCTGAGGTAAGGAGGTGCTTTCCTGTACATGCACAAGGCACTCACAGATGTGTAGTCAGCTCTCCTCTCAGCAGCTTTGTCAGGAGCACGGGTGGGGGTGGTGGCCGTATCCCAAGGCCTGCAGCAGAACCAGGCTGATGTTATCTAGGAAAGCATAGAAAGTCACATGGGGAGGCTTGCGGTTTTGTTGGTGCTCTACCCACTCTACTGATAACGGTTCACTTGTTCCACTGTTGTTTGCCTGAAACCTCTCTGTATCAGGTTTGTTTATGTGTGGGGCATACACATACACACACACACACACACACACACATCCACACACACACAAGGTGAACAACAGTATACTCCTTCAACTCTCATCCAGCTGGGATGCTCAGGATGTTGTTTCATATAAAGCATTCCTGGTCTTTGCCCTCCTGAAATTGAAATCACAAATAATTACCCAACCGTGCTAATGAGAAATGTTAGCACTTTGCTTAGCTTAATTTTCAGCTGCTTTTATATTGGAGCTGGCAATTCTAGCACAACTGTGTGAGACAATTTAATTAAATATCAAAGAATAAATGTGGCCAGGAGCTGGAGTATTGCAATCGGGCAAGTCTTTCAAGCCAAAAGCAACTATTCTGCCTCTAGCCTGACTTTTCTAGAGAACCTATTGATGTGTGTAGCAAACATTCATATTGCTGCAGCTCCTGGAGCAGAGGTTGCCAAACTATGGGCTGGGACTCCAAGTGGGGTTATGAGACCTTGTGGAGTCATGATCCAGATGATTTTGTCCATTTTACATGGCTTTGTTACTGTTTGAAGTCACGGAATTATGTGTACATCTCAAAATGGGTCACATGTCTGAAAAGCTGAGGATCCACTGAAGCCTTATGCTGGGTCCCATCATCTTACAGGCTTCCAAGATATACACTACCCTAACTGTATAAGGCCACAGTCTCCTAACCAACTGTGCAGAACAGCAGTAAGAAAGACAGTAGCAAAGTACCTGAAATACCAGAATAACAGAAATACCAAATCAAAATAAATAAAATAGTAGAGGAGTGCACCAGGGGCCCATGTCATTTTCGTTGCCCATTGGTTTCAGTAGAAAACACATTTTCAGCTGTACCTTTTTTGTTTTCCACTATATGTGGCTGAAACGTAGTGTGCATATACCTCCAGAGGAAGACATTATGTGTACCAGATTTCAAAACGATTGAATAATTTTAGAAGCAGTTGAATTATTTTATTTTGCAAAATTCTTCATATACATTCTTAGCTGTTACTTCTTTGCCTCACATCTAATGTAGATGAAACATGGCAAGTTTACACCCCTTCCCATATTTACTATCTTTGCCAATTTTCAGAAGGATTGGATAAAGGATCCTGGTGGTAAAAGCAATTAACATATAAATGTATGTCTGTAACATCTTTGTAGTCCAACCAGTGTACATGAACTTTGGCAGGGCTGTATATCACACTTTCATGATCATCTCTGCCAAATATCAGAAAAATATTATAAAGGGTCCCAATTTTATATGCCTCCACAGCATATGCAGAGAACGAGCCTATGCCAGGGATTCTCTTACATGTCACTGTGGTATAAGATTGGTTTGTGATGCCAACTGGCCAGCAGAAAGGTCAACCAAATATCCTCATTCTGTTCTGTGACCATCCCAACATCTCTCCCCTACTTGTTACTGGGAAGTCAGGTGCATTTGTTTAGGAAAGAGTCAATCGAGATTTTTATTATAAGCATGTATATATAGCGCCAGAAATGTACCTGGCGCTTTACAGAGAATAAAATATGTTCTCTGTCACAGTGCTGAAGAATGTGATTGTGATGATTATTGGCCAGCCTGGATGTGTAAACTGTGTCTCCTGATTGCTGGGATGCTATCCCCAAAGTCCCAGTTATGTCCCTTATGCCCGCCTCAGGGCCGCCCCCTATGCCCGCCTCAAAACCACTACCAATTGGTCCTGTAAAGCTAGAAGCATGCAGTAATGTGTTTGGCCAGTGAATGTCAGTCTTTTGGGTTGCGCCACATTCTCCCTCTACAGTCTCTCTCCCCCTGCCATGCAGGGTGCCTGCCTCTGACTGGCACTGAATGTGCTGCTATTTATCTGAATAATGGTCTTCACGGGGACAACATCAATTGCTTATAAAATTGGGTCCCTTTATCAAATTGTCCTGTAGTTGGGAAGGTATGTAATACATTCCTGCCAAATATCTTGTAGATAGGATGAAATATACAAATGTTACAGCTGGAAGTGTATTTTCAAGTTAATGTCTTATACCATCAGGACCCTTTATCTTAGCTTTCTGAAAATTGGGAGGAGTGTTAAGCTTATGAAGGAACATAATATTCACAGGTTTCATGCAAACTGGATGCAAGATAAAGAAGTTGTAGCTGGAGCGTTTCTTAAAATCACAACATTCCATTGCTTCTAAAATCAGTTCCCTTTATCAAACGTTTCGCAATTTTGTACACATAGTGCCCTCCATTGGGGGTACATCCTCCCCAAGTTTCACCAGAATTGAATAAGAAACAAAAAAGGTATAGCCGGAAATACATTTTTAATTCCCCCCCCTTTATTTAAAAAACAAAATGTCGTTTTCATTTCTATTTTTGTTATTATTTGTCATTTTTGTTATTGCAATAACAATAATGAAAACGACAATGTTCGTTGTTATTGTAATAAGAAAAATGACATGCACACCCCTGTAAAATACCAACCTTTCTCAAGCAACTAAAATGAAATATCCAAAATGAATATTAATTCTGGGAAACAGATAGGAATCAAAGAGTGCTTCCTATCAGGTTTTGGCAGAAACAATTTGAATTGACTGAATTTGTCAAATTCCATATTGTTGTTAATAATTTATGTAGCACTTTTTATCAAAGTGCTTTACAATAATTTTCTAGTTCATCCTCTCAACAACCCCCGTTCATCATGATTTCTGTTTTACAGATGGGCAATGGAGGCTGAGAGATAGCGTCTTGTCTAAGGCCACACAATGATATCGCAAATAAGATGGGGTTTGAATCCTGGTCTTCCAGGTACAAGGCTTATCCACTAAACTATGCTGGCTTTCTCAAATATTTGTTGGAATAATTTGTTTCGCCTTCATTAAGAACTGAAATGATAAATTAACACAATACTACACTGTTTATAAATTGCTACATAATCCAGAGCATAATGCTTTTGGTAAGGCTCTTTTTTCCTCCTTCAAGAGAGCAACAGGGAAATTGGGACTGTCCCAATCATATCAAGATTGTTGGTAACCTCTGATGTAGCCAAACCAAGATGAACTTTCTGTGAATTGTTGGGAGGCTTTTTTTAACTGTCAATGTCAGCCACAAAATACTGAGAGACAAAGCGGTTCAAATGATATCTCCACCAACAACAGTTGGTCCAATAAAAGATATCATTACCACTTTGTCTCTCTGTCACTTGGGACCAACATGGCAACCGCACTCTCTCTGGATTACAAAATACTGAAAACTCCTGTGACAAAATCCTAGCTCTTGGGAGTTGCAATTGTGACTGAGTTGCACTCGCCCCTCTGGGTCAGTACTGAATCAAAGCTCTACATTGGGGTTATTGTAGGGGGGTAGGGCTGGTCTGTGATGCAATCGGAGATGTTTGTTTTTCTGACTTAGCTACAAAACCAATTCCTATGTAGAATGACTGTTGAAACATCTGTCACTGACCACATTTTTGGCAGGGCTGGCCCAAAGCAGGCTCTGATGTTCTCACCTGTTATTCCTAAGTCTTCATGTGGACTAAGTCCCAAGCACTGCTTTCATGTTTCTGGCACTAAACAATAATTAATTAGAAACAGGTCCCTGCCCCAGGGAGTTTGCAATCTAGGATGGACAAGGGAGGGGAGACAAGTGCAAGGGGAACATAGAGAGAGAGACCGAGAGAGAGAGAGAGGTATTTGACAAGGAGAGGTGTGAGATCCTGAATGACAGGAGGGAGCAGTCTGTGGAAAGTCTGATGGAAGAGGTAGATTTTTAAGAGGAATTTGAAAGTAGGGGAGTCTTTTTTATAACTGCTTCTCCTCAAGGCCACTAGCTTCCTGCCATGCTCCAGCAGGGAGCAATTAGCTATTCATAAATTGCGATTTGCCCCCATATCCTGCTACCCTGGTCCACATCCTTATCCAACAGGGACTTAGGAGCTCAGTTCCACATTGTTATCCACAATAGGGAGCTGACATGGCTTTCCCAGTGTTTGTGGTGAGGGGAAGAGGGGGAGTTTGAAGGTGGTTTGAGAAATCTGCAAATATCTGATAGTGAGTGATAGGGTTGCCACTTCTTGCAGTTTGACCCCGAGACTCCCATTTTGGCCTATGGAAGGCTCAGGATCAAACTGCACGAGATGGCAACCCTAGTGATAGATTGTCTTGCAAACTGTGTTAGTGAGGGATTGGCTTGGCATGGCTTGCAAACTGTCTTTGCGCAACACTTGCCCCTCTTGGGGAATCAATATGTGAATGGGCCCAGAGGATGGCTATTTTTAGAGGCATTTTGGGAAGATATCTGGGAAATAATTTAATCATCTCAGCAACTATGTCAGCTTGCAGTAAGCCATCATTTCCTTCTTACCTTCCTACTGCAACCCCTTTTCCAGCTGGCCAGGGACTGGGTTTCTGTTGTCTGGCGCTAGAAACAGCCAGCTGAACCTGGAAGTAAATGGCTCCATTGTGAGGTTGATTCCTCCCTTAAAGAGACAGTCTCCTTAAAGGACTTAGAGGAGGGAGGTGACCTCTGACCCAGAAGGCAGGCTTGAGTACGCTCAACTGAGGGGAGGCCTAGACCAGACTGCAGGTGGCTGGCAGGGATGGTGACTGAGCCTGCACCAGAGACATCAGAAAAGAGTTCATTGCTCCCCAGTTCCTTGGTCAGCAGCTCGGGTGAGGTCACTTGTAAGTGGACCAAACAGAGACCTGTCCACCTGTAGGGATTATTTGTAGCAATGGGAATCGTTTGCTCGATATATTCTTTCCTTGGGTTTTTTTGGGGGGGGTCTTCCCTATCCCCTTCCCTCATTCGCGTTCTGGAATTGCCCCCCACCAGACAATATAAATATTATTTGTTTTTAAAATAAATCCAATTGCGAATCATGAAAGGTAACTGGTGGAGGCATGTTAAAACAGTAAATGAGGGAGGAGATTTAGGGGGCAGATGATAGATTGATAAAGGGCTCCTGGCCTATTACCTCACATGTCAGATGGAGACACTGTCTAGTAGCTGATAAGGACCCAGGCTGCTGACACCTTTTTCGCAACTAGAGGGATGCCGGGTAAGGGCTCCTGTGTGTGTCTAAGCGAGTGTTGCCATCATCAGACTACTCTTACGCTACTAGTCATGTTATTTTCTCTTGCAAATTCTATGCTCAGCCCTGTTGTTCTGAAAGGTAGCTAATGGTTTTAAAAATGAGCTGTTAGCCCATATTAGCTCACACCAGGTGGGTGTCCACCTCCCCATTTATTAAGTGTCTGCCCCCACTGGACACGGGGCCTTGGACCTGCAGTGCCCACTTACGGCATGGTCTCGGAGAATGTGGAGTCTGCCATGTGGGTTAATGTGTGCCCAAGTATCTGCGTTCTGTCAGTTAGGTTGTGGGAAGCGCCTCCTTGCATGCAGGTCTGCCAGCACCATAGAGATGCGAGCAAAAATCCTAAGAGTATCAGAGGAGCAATGGCTTCCTGCCCCTTTTCCCACTCTTGCTCTCACAGGTGCTGCCAGTGGGGTGTCCCCAAAGGGTACTATAGACACACCAAGGGTTGCCTGTTAATTAGGCTGGACATGTAAGTGGGGGCTGAGTAGGGGCTGCACAGAATGAACCTAGACTGCATTGGACCAGCAACTAATTAGTTAACATCCTACAAGATCAACGTCCAGTGCCCTTAAGAGGGACTATATTTGACTTCTAATTGCAAGCAGTCAGGGCAGCCACCCCAGGGCTTGGCCAAAGTAGGTCACGTCAGGTTCATATCGATGGTAGATTTGATAGTTTCACACACACTTTGCAGGAAACCTGCCCCTCCGGAAGATTACTCCATGCTAACATATGTTTGAGGGAAGGATTTCTACTTCATCTATTACATCTCCATGCAACTGACAAGTATTATGGTCATCATTCTTCTTTCTTGCCGTTTAACTTGATATTCTCACTGGAGCCATAATTTATTGATTTCTGGGAATGCTGTGGGATAGAGGCAGAATGAATCGCTCCAGTGATTGAGGCAGGGCTGGCGGGGTTTGAAAGCCGAGACACGGCCAGTTTCTTGGGATGCGCAAGGTATTTGAGCAGCCAACTGTTTGTAAGAAAATCTCTCCAGCAGCTGGAGGATGTAATCTGAATAGTGGTTCCAAATTTAGCAGGGGCTCCCAGGCTGACAAGTTAAGCGCCAGCTGCGCATTCAGTGTAAGGTGACCAGATGCCATGGGGTGACTTGGCAGAATCTATTTCAGAGGTCTGTCCCTCTTGGTCCTGCCCAGTGTTTGTTGGGAGGTACGGGGTCAGTCTTGGGGTGGGAAAAATGGGGCAGTTGCCCCAGGTCTCGTACTACCTAGGGGTCTCACTCTGCTCCTGCCTCATGTGGGTGTCTTGGTGCACTGCAGGGGACATGGCCATGCCAGAAAGGGGGCAGGATAGCCCCTTTCCAACATGGCCCTGCCCTCACCATCTCTTGAAATCCTGGTTTTTTTGGGGTGATTCAAGCCCCTGAAATCACTTGAAGAAATGCTTGCTTTGCCCAAAGAAGCTGAGTTTAAAACCCAGAGTCTCCAGGTCAAATAAGAAAGCAGGGAGCCCAGAATTATTCCATAGAGTAGAATGTGATTTTATGCCATTTACTGCTCACTGAATGTGTGCCTGGTGGGTGTGGTGATGAGGGCATGGAGAGGATTCACTCTGTTTAAACAGTTATTATTAATTACAGAGCTGCATGATCAGCTCTATAATTAAGGCGGCTTGCACTCTCATGAAAATCCCTCCAGTTTTTGAATTTTCGAGATTCTTGCAAGTTCTTGGAACATTACCAAGTTCTTGTTGAGATCACGGTAACATTTCTCAATTCTCATGAGAATCTCGTGAGAACCGGTTCTCGATCCAACCCTAGGCTTATTAACTAAACATGAACAGCAAGGCAGGGCAGCATTATGTCCATGCTGCGGTTCTGCTGCATGTTACATACTGGATACTTCAGTAGGGGGCTCACAAGACATTTAAAGAACCACTACTCCATGAGCATGGCAAACAAGAAGGGATGTTCAGACCACACCAACCAAGCAGAAGGGGTATCTGTACAACAGTTGCTACCTTCCCAGACCCTTTAACCCAGAAAGGGGCAGGACCAGTCCAAAAGCAAGTGAGGCAAATGAAATCTCCCTCCCCTGATGTGCCTCCCCCCCTTTAGAGCACTGTGACATCACTACTTTGCAGGAGGCAGAGCCACATTTGAATATCTGGGGGGTGGGAGAGCCTTTTCACCCCACCTCTTTCCAATGTGGCCCCATCCCACTGCAAAAAATTCTAGCAACACCCCCAGATAACCAGGGTTAACAGGCTGTTCACCCAGAGCTCAGAGATGATGCAGCAAACCCTCAAAACTCTGGGTCAAACAGAGGAGTGGAAATCCTACTACTTACCCAAGCCAGGGAGTGCAAGGGAAGCCATGTATTTCTACATGGTGGCCCTCAATACAATGGTGCTTGCAAGCATCTCCCCATAGCCTGTGTCCACCATCAGGCATGAAAGAACGAGCTCAGCCATTATAGGAGTGCTTTGAAATTCAGTGTAACATCAACGGCAATAAATTAAACTCTTCCTCTGCCACCACCATATCACCACATACCCAAGAGCCTCCTGCCCCATAAGACATTTTTGCCCCTTCTCCCATGCTGCCCGCTACGCCTGGAACTCACCTCCTGAATACACACACTATGCTCTCACCTTCATATTCCTTCTAAAAATGTACCTCTTCCATCAGACTTTCCCCAACTGCTCACCCCCTTAAATTGCTCAGTTATGCTTCTATTTACACTGTCTCCTCCTTTAGGAGCCTGCTTCTGCCTTGTATCTCTGGGTCCGCCCCCAGAGACTTATGGAACCAGAGGGATTCCAGAATGCTCTGGGGGATATCCCTGTAGACCTTGATGGTTGCTCCATCGATGACCTTGTGGCCTTTTGGAATGATTGGCTGGCTGGGACCATTGACTGGATGGCTCCTAGGCATCTGCTTTTGGCATTTTGCCACCGCAGGTCTCTGTGGTTTACGGAGGATCTGGGGCGGTTGAAACATTAAGGCAGGTGGTTGGAGTGATGACGGTGGCACCATACTCAAGCTTGAGACGATTGATTGCAGCATAGATCATTTTTTGGAAGACCTATGCCATGGTTGTGCAGACAGCAAAGAAACTGTTCTTTGCTGCCCTCATAGCGTCTGCTCAGTTGTATCCAGCGGAGTTGTTCCAGGTGGTGAGGGGCTTGGTCAGTACAGCCTGTCTCCACCTGGAACCAGACTCATTCGAGGCCTGCTGTGACATGTTTTTAGCATACTTTGCGGATAAAATTGCTCTGTGTATGACTTCGACTTTTCCATTTCAGAGGCAATGGCGCAGCCAGAGGTTAGGAATGCCCTGTCTGGTCAGAGTTTGTGGGATGAATTTCAATCGGTAACACCTGCTGAGGTGGTGGATGTGCTGGAGTCTGTTCGGGCCACAACTTGTGAATTAGATCCTTGTCTGTCTTGGTTGGTTAAGTCCAACAGGGAGACTTTGGGGCCAGGGCTGGCGGGGGTGATCATTGCCTCCCTTCAGGAGGGGAAGGTGTCAGTCTGTCTTAAAGGGGCTGTGGTCCGGCCACTCCTCAAGAAACCATCACTTGACATTGATGCCCCGGCGAATTAACAGCCTGTCTCTATTACTGAACAGGTGGTGGCCCGTCAGCTACAGGTGTATCTATATTACACTGGTTTTCTTGATTCCACGCAGTCTGGCTTTTGTCTGAGTTATGGCATGGAGACAGTGCTTGTGGCCTTGGTCAATGACCTCCTAGTGGAGCTGGATAAGGGCCATATGACCCTGCTGCTTCTACTGGATCTATCAGCGGCCTCTGATACCGTGAATCATGAGACGTTGGTGACCCGCTTCTGGGACCTGGCTGGGGTTGCCGGCACTGTCTTACTGTGGTTCTGTTCTTACCTTGCAGATAGATCTCAGCAGGTGGTATTAGGGGACTGTACATCGTTCCCTGGTGACCTCCCGTGTGTGGTCCCACAAGGTTCCATTCTTTCCCGTCTCTTATTTAACGTGTACATACAGCCGCTCGAGGAGGTTGTTCACAGCTGGAGGGGTTCGTGGTCATCAATAGCTGATTATACCCAGCTGTCCATCCTCTGTTAGTCCCTCACGTGCAGAGCCTGGGTGTGCTCCTGGATTCACAGCTTCACCTGGATTTGCAGGTACCGGCTGTGGTCAGGGACGCCTTTCATCACTTAGTCTGGTGAGGAGGCTCCATCCATGTGTTTCTGATTCTGATCTCGCCACTGTCATCCATGCATTTGTCACCTCGAGGCTGGACTACTGCAGTGTGCTCTACGTGGGGCTGCCCATGGTGATGGTCCAGAAGCTGCGGCTAGTGCAAAATGTGGCGGCTTGCCTGCTTACTGGGATGGGTCATAGGGAGCATATTAAACCGGTGCTCCAAGCATTACACTAGTTGCCTATTGTCTTCCAGGCCTGATTCAAGGTGCTGGTTCTGACCTTTATAGCCCTACACGGCTTGGGCCATCCTTACCTGAGGGACCTCCGCCTCATTCCCTGAGCAGTCATCTAGGAGCGCCCTCCTGGAGAACCCACATTATCGGCTGGTCTGGACGGACAGGTGGACATTCTTGGTGGCCACTCAGTTGCCCTCCCGGTGGGGATTTACCTCAGCCCAGATCTCCTTGCTTTTCGTAGGCAGTGTAAAACCTGGCTCTTCCATCAGGCATTTGGGTGGGATCTTGTTTTTTTACACAGATCGGGATATTAGATGTTGATGCGGGTTTTATATATATTTATGTATTTACAATGTTTATTGTTGATTTTTATTGTTTTATATTGCTTACTGTTAGCCGCCTCAAGTCGCTGTTAGGCAAGAGGGGTGGGATACAAATGGATAAATAAATAAACTAAGCCAAGCATGTGCACCTGAAACTTTTCAGCCCCGTGAATGTATCCCTGTCCCTCCTTATGTGCCCCTCCCCTTGTCCATTCTAGAATGTAAGCTCTTCGAGGCAAGGACCTCTCTCTAATCATGATTGTTCAGTGCCAGTCACATCACTGGTACTATATTAATAATTCTAGGATAAAAAAAACCTTTGGTTTAAGAGAGGAGTTAAGTCTCTTACAAATTCAGCCATGCCCCAAAAGCATGGAAATTGTGTTAAGGCTTCTGCCTTAACTTCCGTGCCATGTAAGCAGTAAGACTGTCATGCCACACGGCCGAGGCGTGACAGGGACCCCAAGGGTGACGCAGGGAGATGCATCCCCAGCGAAGAACCTGGCCCCGCCCCAACAGACGACGCAGGCCGTGCCTTCCCCGCCGCAGGGGGATGCCTCACAAACAGGAGGAGTAGCCCTGCCCTGACGCAGTGCACGCATAGCGGCACAACGCACGTCGTAGGGGGTGGGGTTTGAAGAAGCCCAACAGCTGAGACCTATAAAAGCACCGGTGGGGCAGCAGCTCCCTGTCGGTAATCGCTGAGAGAAGCTGGCCCCCTTGACCTTGCCTTCGATTGAAAGCTAAGTTGCTGACCGTGTGCTTGTGTTGTTGATTGGTGTCGTGTCCTTGCTCCCCTTCCTTGTTCTTGTCATCCCTTGAAGCCTGTGTTGCCTGTTGTTGTTTGTGTGCCTTGCACCTCCAGTTGTGTTCCCTTCCCCCCGTCTTAGTGTTAGCCCTTATCCTCACTCTCGATTCCCTTCCATTGCGCCTGAACCCCCCC
>QEPC01014657.1:2055187-2069530 GCA_003113815.1 Sphenodon punctatus
ACAAAGACCGTGTGAGCCAGGATCTCCCATTCCAGCCCATTGTACCCTGGAGGTACCCCACTGTCCATCACCAGTTGAGCCTGATGCAAGGCGGCTTTCTGCTCGAGAAGCTGCTCGAGCATCAGGAACATGGAATTCCACCTGGTGGATACATCCTGCACCAGCTGGTGCACTGGGGAGCCTTGCTCGGCCTGCTTCGCCTGGAGGAGATCGCTGCCCTTCACGCTCCGGTTAAAGAAACCAACCAGCTTCCTCCCCTGCTTGATCAGGGAGTTAAGGGTGCCTGCCCCAATCCCCTTCTCCCTCAAGCCCAGAGTGTCCCTGACCACCAGGTGAAGGGTGTGTGCGATGCAAGGAATGCTGGTGAAGCCCCCCCTTGTGAACTGCCCTCAATATGTTAGCCACTCACCACGCACCCCTTGGTGAAGGGCACACCTGGCGTGACCCACTCCCTCACCATGGCGGTCAGGGCTGCCTCGATGTTCCGAGTGGTGTGGGGGGTCTGTCCATTACTTCCTCCTGAAGCAGGACCCACCTATACTGTACTTCAAGACTCCTCCTGCCACTCCCAAATGCTGCCTCCGGGTCCTGCCACCAGTGCGCCATCACTGCCAGGTAGGCATGCTGCACGTTTTGACTCGACCACATGTCAGTGGTGAAGTGGACGGTGGCACCCCCAGCCCCTGCCAGCTACTCCCTCACCCACTCCTTTAAAGCCCAGTACAAGACTGGCACCACCTGCCAACTCAGGGTGGTCCACGAGGGCAACTTAAACTGGGGGGCCAGGAAGTCAATCAGGCACCTAAACCCCATGTCCCCAACCACCGAGAAGGGCTGCCCATCGAGCACAATCATTTCCCCCAACATGCGTGTGGCTTTCAGTGGAAAGCCACGCTGCCCTCCATGTCCTGCAGCTGCTGATGGACTTGGCAGCTGCCCCCACCCCAGCTCCTCCATGGTGCACAGACGCTTCTGCGCCTCAACTGGCGGCAGCTGCTGCTGCTGTTCCCCCCCTAGCAGCAATACCGCTCCTGCTGCTAGAGGTAGCTGCTCAAGGAAGATGCTTGCCTGCTGATGGAGGTGGACAACTGGCCGCTACAGTTGGGAACCCACTGGCATCCACTGCCCCTGCCTGCCCGCTTAACAGCACAGCTCTGTGGCATGCCTTCAGGTGCCTCGCCATGTGCCAAGGTTGGTGAGCACCTGCCCACGCTTCACCACCTTCTGGCACAAACTGCACTGCACCTCCCTGGGATCATTCGCTCGCACCAACTTAAAATGCACCCATACGGAGGATTTTTTGTCCCCTCCTGCCTTCTGGCCTGCACTGGGTGACGCACCACTGACAGCGCTGATGGGAGGGGCAGAACATGGTGGTGACACAGCTCTCAGAGGGACAGCCATCTCCTCAGCACCAGACATCTCCTCCACAGAACTAGTGTCTGCCTCACTCTCCCCAATCTGAGATATGTCCCGTGAAAAGGAGTACTGGGCCCCTGAGACTGATCAACTGCCTATGCTGCTCCCACTCTCCCTGTGCCCCTATAGCTGCTGCTGCTACTGCTGCTGCTACTGCTGCTCCTCTCCCTGCTGCCATGGCACACAACCAAGGGACAAGATTTCCGGGGCAGACTTGTGCCCTGTTGCCTCTCCCAACTACCTCTTTAAAATAAATAATAATAATATAATTAAGCACTGGGTTCAGTACACCAGCCAGGAAGGGTGGTCTGCCTTGTGAGAAAATAAATTGGTGGGAATATAGCATAACTTCCAAAAGCTCAAGATCTCCAAACTCTGGCTGTGGGGATCAGGCCCTGCCTCTAGCAGCCCTGGATTGCTGGGGGTCACATCAATAATAGGGGACATTGGTGGCCCATGATGAACATCCGACCCTGAAGCACTTGCACCTGCTCCTGCAGCCGCAGCAGAGACAGTTGCAGCCTCCTGGACAGCAGGCCTTCCAGTGCCCTGTGTGGCAGTGGAGGACGCTGGCAGGAGGCGATGCTGAACCACACCCCTAGTGCCACTGCTGGGAGCCTCTGAAGCCTGTCTGCCAAAATCAGGCCTGTGCAGTTTGGGGTGTGGTGATGGGCTCAGTCTGCTGCTGATGCCTGCCACTCCACTGGCACAGCCCCTGCCACCTCTGCCGTATGCCCCATTGCCTGCCTTACAGGCAGCAGACCAGCCTCTCCTGCTTCCCTTCTCCATTTCTCCCACCCAAAGAATGCACAGGAAGATTTTATAATTTTTAAATTTTATTTGTTCAAATTTGGAATATAATATTATATATTATATAATATATATACACTATATATACTATATAATATATAATATAATATAATATAATATACACTATATAATATATATATATATACATACACTAACTCTAACTGCTGTTAACTATTCTAATCCCTATGGAACTAAATGTAATATTATCGAATATCTACAAAGGCCTAGTCCTACAAACACACTATAAAATATTAAAACTGAATCACTACACACTGTCACTATCTCTATAACTAAGCTAACTCCTACAACTATCTATCTATAGTATCTAATATCTGATCTCTATATATATACACACAGGGATGGGGAGGGGGAAACACAGACAGCTCACAACAAACAACACAGGGAGGGGTACAAAACTGAAATGAAACCTAAATCAATCTAATCCTACTCTAAATAAATCCAAAAACAGGGGAAGGGAATCAGGAATGGAATATATACAGGGAGGAGGGAAGGATTCAATGGAGGAGGGTAGGGAGAAAGAACACATGGAGGGGTAAAAAATAAAAATAACACCTAAATCAATCTAATCTAAATAAATGAAACTATGGAGGTAAATGTGTGGAAATGAGTGAAATAGGAGGAGGATGGCAATGGATTGGGAGGAACACAAACTGCTGGGAGAGGGAGAGTTCTGAAAATGCCTGCTGACAAGATCAGTGGCTAGCTCAGAAGGAGTTGGAAGGGGGGAGGGCAATTACTTTTGTTACTTGCTGCGCCCGCCTTACCACAAGCCCTATTGGCTCTGTGCAGCCAAGCCCATGGCCAATTGCAGACTGCGAAGCCAGTGGTCTGAGGAAAAGAGGGATGGTGATTGAGCAGGCTGGCTGCTAGTCCACCCCTCCTCAGCTGGCTGCTAGTCCACCCCTGCTAGTCCACCCCTCCTCAGCTGACCCCCCACCGGTCTGCCAGCCAGGTTTTTCACGCCCGAACACTGCCCGAACTCATCTGAACACGGCTGAACTGTTCGGGGGTTTTGGCGTTTGGTTCGGCCGTTCGATTCGGCTATCCGAACTGGCTGAGTTCGGGCTGAACTCCGAACATCTGTCTGAACCGCATTATTACATCCCTATTCAGGGCAAGGATGCATGTAACAGGGTTACCTGTCCTACTTGCAAGTCTTTGTAGAGCCAAGGCCTCAAGTGCACAATTCACAGGTTTTCTCCACCACCCATAGCATTTGCTTCCCATTGCCACTGAAGCTAGGATGAGAAAGATAAATATTAGGAAAAACTTCCTATTAGAACAGTTCAACAGTGCAAAAAGCCATTAGGGATGCTGTAGAATCTCCTTCCCTGGAGCTTTTCAAGCAAAGACTGCACAGGCACCTGTCAGGGGTGCTTTAGGCATAGGCTATCCTGCCCCAGGGCAGGGTTGTACTAGATCTGTAAAGTCCCTTCCAATTCTACAGTTCTATTATGTTACTATGAATACCCCTTGTGAATTTTGGCTCTAGAACCTCCAAGCATGAACTACTAGCCAGCCCTTCCTATTTAATATTAAATGCAAAGAATTAAGTAATGCAGAGTCTTCCAGACCTCTGCAGGCTGAGCCCCTCTGCAAGGGTGGGCTTGGGCAGTTGGTCCAGGTGACCCTTGAGGCCCCTTCCAGATCTTTGGTTCTATGAGTCTTATCCCTTTTGCCTAGGGGTGTAGCAGATTGTTTGGAATTTGGAGTGGCAGCAGGCTGGCAGATATGACAGGAGAATGTAGAATGTCCTGGCCCCCAGCCCTGGCCAGCAGAGTTGTAGTACTCCAGGTCTCCTTGGGGTACTTCCACCCTGTAAACATGGCTCTTTACATCTTTTATGGCATCCTTTTAGATATATGAAAACTGTCAACATGCCCCCACCCCCTAAAACTTTTTTTCCTGTGGAATAAACATGCCCAGTTTTGTCAGCCTTTCCTCACAGAACTTGTATTATCTTTGTGGCCCCATACTGAATCCTCTCCAGTTTGCATTTCAAGAAGGATGTTGCCAGAGACCAATAACACGATGTTGCCACAGACCAATTGAACACAGTTTTGATTCTCTATAACCCCCAAGCCCTTTTCAGCGGATGCTGCTGCCAAGCCAGTTATCTCCCATCTTGTACTTGTGCATTTGGTTTTTTTCCCTATGTGCCGTACTTTACGGTTATCTTTGTTGAACTTTGTGTTATTGTGTTAAACCCAGATCTCCAATTTCTCAAAGTTGTTTTGAATTTTAACCCTGTCTTCTACGGTATTTGCGTTCTCTTGGTTTTGTATCCTCAGCAAATTTGATAAGGCTACTTTGTCTATATCTAAAACCAGTCCTGTCCAGGGGTGGCCTTAAACAGGGCAGTAGGGGCCATGGCTTTGGTCGGAGAGGGTTCCACAGGGAAGCCAGGTCCAGTCCTCCTGAGGCCCCAGGATGAGCTGTTTCCACAAGGCCTTCTCCTTGCCTGTGACTCTCTGCTCCTGGGGTGGTGGCAGGCCCCTCTCTTCCATTCCCTTACTTTCAGTAAATCACTGATCCCCAAATCCCCTCTGCCAGAGGGGGAGGTGTGTGAAAGGGAGAGAGCGAACCTGTGTGTGCATAGGAAAGCCTATATGTGCAAGTGCTTGTGTGTGAAAATTTAACACTACTTTCTTTTTGTAAGCAAACACCAGACTGCCAATTAAGAAAGGGGGTGTGGCTATGGATGGGTGGGACCATGGAGGCCCCGCATTTTATTTTTGCCCTATCCTCTACAAATTCTAAGGCTGGCCCTGCCATGAGTCCCCTTTGCAGACTGTTGTGTGCTAGGCATTCCCTGGTGAATTCCTTAAGCTTTGCTACTTTCTGCAGCAAGTTCCTGTTTACTCCGACCTACTGGCCCCAATTATGGGCTTGCCACACTGACACAGAAGGGGAGGCTTAGAGAGGAGGAGCCCTCAGATGCTTGGTAGTGACACTGCAGCTTGGCATTTTTAGAGCATGTGAAAAACCTTTTAGAAATTCTACTAAATTTTGTCTGTAAAGCTTCTATCTCATGGGATAGGGAGAGAGTGAGCTTGTGTGTGCATAGGAAAGCCAATATGTGCAAGTGGGGCAGAGAGATGCTGGATCACTTGTGTAAGGTCACTTGCAGGGCTGCCAAATCCAGGGCTACAATTTTCAAAGCACTTACTCTGGAGCAGTCCCACTGACAGGGCCAGCCTTAACACAGGGCAGTCTAGGGCAGATGCCCTGAGCCCCACTCTTTCTGGGGGGCTACAGTGGCCTCTGTTTTCACCAGGACAGGTTGTGGGGGCACCACTCCCTCTCAGTGGGGCCCCAAACGTGACCACCTTCAGGGCACCACAGAGGTTGCCACCAGTGGGGAGGGGCCCCACATTATTTTATCTTTGCCTTTGGCCCTGTAAATCCTAAGGCCAGCCCTGCCCACTTAAGCCTTCAGTGGAACTAATGGACTGGTTTGAGGGTCATGGGGTGCAACCTTCAGCCGTTTAAGTCAAGGGGAGTTGAGCCATTGACATTAGTGAGGACAAGCTCACACCCATAGCCTAAGAAGCCAGTGACTTCAATAGGTCTACTGTGGAGTAAGTAGCTTGAGGATTGGTGGCCTAAGAAAGCCCTAAAACTTTAATGGTTGGCAAACATACAGCGTAACAGCTAAGCCAAGAATAACATGCTGTCCCAGAGCCATGTAAAATGCCCCTTAGGAAAGCTAAACCCCGGGGCAGATTTGCCAAAGGCTGCTTGAATCCTTTCACCAAACCTGTCCCAGCATATGGTTTGGAGCAGAAACTGCAAAAACAAAAAGAAAAAAAGAGGGGTGGGGTGGGAGATGCCTTTATCTTAAAAGGTGCTGTAGGCTCAATGTTTCTGCTTGGGGATTTGGATCTTAATTAGAACCTGAAACTCAAATTGGAACTCAGGATGTGCAACCCAGAGCAAACACAAAAACTGCAGAAACAAAATCTGACACCATTCCTCAGTTGTTGTCTCAACTCTCGGGCCCTTGCTCTGACCTCCCAAGGCAGCACCAGGAAAGCTTGTATGCTCTTTGTGGATTAAGTGACTACCTCTGTGTTCACTTTCTAAGCAGCAATTTACCTCACACTGCCCCGGTCTGAACCCTTACAACAGTATGCCTGCTGCTGCTTCTTGCAAAGGGCAAAATGTAGTGTATCAAAAGTGCCATTCTGGCAACGTTGGTCCAGTCCTCGTGGCATTTAGTGCTGGCACAACCTCTTAGCACCAAGTATGAGTTTTATTCACTTGCATTGGTGCTAAGTGCCCTGTCGATCATGCGGAAAGTTCCTTCTAAAGGTCTTTCCTGGTAATTAAACAAGTCAAGCACCTTGTAGCAACATTGTGCCACTCCAGCTTTCAGCTGGGTAGATGGCAAAGTTCACCCTCTCCCTGCCTGTTGCCCGTTAGCAATAGGACAGGAGAGAGAACTGGAAATTCTCTCGCTATTGGAGTCTTGCAACAGACAGAAGCAATTCAGCTGCTTTGTTTTATTTCCACAATATGGGTTACAGACATGTCCTGCCACCTGTTAGTACTGGGGTTTGGAAGCTAAAGCTGGTTGGAATTTGACACTCTTGTCTTGGTGGGTATTGGGGTGGATCAATAGAGCCTTCTCCGGTAGCAGTGACACAGTGGGTATGCTACCCATGCAGTCCCAGATGCCCCTCGTAAATCATTAGAATACTGGCCTATTCTGATCCAATGCCTGGTAATGCATTATGCGAGAGCATGGAACAATAAATCAGATTAGCACAGAAGGTCAAACTCAGTTCATTCTTGGTGAGTCCCAAAGAGGTAGTGGAAAGAGAATGAAATCCCAACCCCTCTACACAAGCCCTTAGTCAGCGTAGTAAAATTGCATTGTTCACAGCTACATGTGTGGAATGATGCCAATGGGAAGCTGTGCCCAATTCCCAAGCAAAACGTGTGCCTCCTAGTTGGTTTCTAGATCAACAGGTCTCAAACTTGCCAGATCAGCAGGAGACCAACCTGTCAACCAGTTTCTCCTGGGTGACTGTGCAGTGGTCAGTGCTCTCTGCAAGTCAGCTGAGGCTGCACAAGAGGTTTGGGTTCAGGTGTCACCGGTGCATGGCCTTGGTAATGCACATATGCAGGTTGCAGCTTCCCTGCAGCCAACATGTCCACATTGCAGTTGTCCTCTCAAGATGGCTGTGGCACTGATGGGGGCTGGAGTTCGCTTTGCTGTGGTTGGTTAAGTGAATCGGCTACGAACCACTTCCCATGGGCCTGTGGCCCTAGCTTGAGAGCCACGGAGCTAGAATGAGGGTGGCAACCAAATAGTGGCAGTTGACGAGGTGATCTGGAGCCATAGCTGTGCCACAGCCGGAGTTTGGAGAGCTTGAGCTTTTGGAAGTTATGTTATATCCCCACCAATTTCTTTTCTCACAAGGCAGACCACCCTTCCTGGCTGGTGTACTGCACCCAGTGCTTACTTATATTATTATTATTATTATTATTATTTATTTTAAAGAGGTAGTTGGGAGAGGCAACAGGGCACAAGTCTGCCCTGGAAATCTTGTCCCTTGGTCCTAGAAGCGTGTGGGTTATTCAGAGAGGTTGGTGACACTGCCCTGCCAGCCTCTGCTCCCATGATCAGGGCTGGATTAAGCATGGTAGAGGTTGGTGTGACTCCCAATCAAATGTTGTGCACTGCTGCTCAGCCCCAACCCTATCAATGGAGAAACTGGGGCTGAGGCTGGTTCAGGGGAAGATGGAGGCAGTGATGGGAAATGGGGGCAGAGCACCTGCAGCATCAGTGTTGAATGGCCAGGCCATGGGGTGCTGTGTACTAGCACAATCAGTGTGTAGGTGGTGTGGGTTGGCAGCCCCATAATATTACTTGGATTGGGGCTATGATTGTCACCTTCTTGGAAGCTTTAACCTGTAAAGAGGTGCGACAAAAGGTGGCCCCACTCCCTGCAGAGCTTGGTGGTGTCATGACGCTCTGTGGAGGGCAGGGACCATGTCAGAAAGGGACATGAGGTCTTCTTTGCCCCATTCCCTTTCTGACGTGGCCCTGCCCCCTGAAAGAATTCTACCAGTGCCCCTGGATAACCCAGGGAAATGAGAATTTCACCCAGACCCAGGAAACGTGTGAAAACTCGGGAGAGTCTGAGTCGAGCCTTGAGGGGGTGGTAAGTAACTCCATGTGAGCCTCCCTGCATCAGCTGTGGTTGGACCCATAGGGGGGAATCCCTCTCCCTGGGAAAATCTGTGTGTGGGGAGAGAGTCTCCCATCTTTCCCCTCCCCCCACCCCATTCCCCTTGTTATGGCTCTGCCCGCAGTATGGGAAACAGATGTAATGTGAGATGCTCTTCTGCTATATGATTATAGTCTGAATTGTTTCCATCACTGTGGTTTAAGTAATTCCCCACTCTGTCTCTGAAGCGCAGGCAGCCCTGGCTTTATAGGCCCCAGGGAGAGGAAGCAGAACAGCCTTTGATTCCTTACCCGACCATACTACTCATGTTTTGCTGCCAATTAATAACTATTCAAGACCCTTAATAATATTTCATTCCTATCAACTATATTTACCAGGGGGTTTTGTGGAGGTGGTTAAGACTGTGTTTATTATTTTAGAAAGAACCCCTGACTGGAAAGAAAAAAGCAAAAAAGCCAAGCACGGCCACTCTATCAGAGCAAGAGCATGTTTTCACCTGTTGAGTTGGAGATCGGAATAACAGATACACATAATAATTATGCACACCTCAAAGGCAGCGCCAGGTCCTGCGACTCCTGCTCCCTGTGTAGCCAACAGCATGATAATGGAATAACAAAACATGGGCATCAAGGAGGCATTCTGGATGTTGCTGCCCGCAGAAGGAAAGCAGCCACACTAAAGACAAATCTTAAGGTGGAGGATGTGAAGGGAGATCAGAGGGAGCGCAAAGACAGGAACAGAGAAAAGAGCTCATGCATCCATCTTGAATCTTAAAGGAATCTGGTTAAGGTTTCGAAAATCCATAGGAAGGAATGTGCTTGTTCCCCACCTCAACAGTCCTTCTAAGAAGTAAAAGCTCCAAATGGTTTATCCTTCCAAATTAGTCAAGTATGACTGGGGAGGGAAATGAGGTTAGCCATGGGTGTAAAATAGGGGGATAGAGGAAATAGGTTTCCTCCTTCAGAGGAGCTAGCTCCTTGCTACCCTCTACCCCCAACAGTCCCACCTTGCATGGAACTGCGGGCTCAACAAAGTCAAAAAATGTCCTGCTCTAGGAGATGGTGGCCACAGGAACATGGGGTATCTGTGCACAGTGGCTGCTACTGGGACTTCCATGTGCGAGCACTACCACTGTCAGCATGGCCGCCGCTGGAGAATCCCCCACACAGCTGGGTTTGCTGTTGCAGCTGGCCCCACTTCCTCTGCACATGTGGCCAAGTTGTCACACACCCCGACCCCTGGCCAGAGGGAGGATGTGAGTTAAAGTGTGTGAGTAGTACATGTGTATTCATGTGTGGGTGGGTGTATGATAGGGCAGGGCTTATTGGCCAAGAGGGTGGATCCTTTTTGACTGCTCAAAGTGTTGGGAGGTATGTAACCCGTATGACATCACTGTGGGGAGCCACAATTAAGGAGGGGAATGTCCACTGTGCCAGTTTGTCCTCTGCCAGAATTTGAAACTGGGTGAGCGGGCTGAGCCATTGCCATTTGGTAGT
Source organism: Sphenodon punctatus (assembly GCA_003113815.1). NCBI lineage: Eukaryota > Metazoa > Chordata > Lepidosauria > Sphenodontia > Sphenodontidae > Sphenodon > Sphenodon punctatus. The sequence goes on from QEPC01014657.1 coordinate 2,065,134, forward strand.
TGGAGGGAGGAGGGGCCATCCCTCCTACCTTGGACAGTTAATTGGGTTTTCCACTCTATGACAAAGGTCACAAGGAGGAAGGAATGGTGTGGGCACTGACCTGGGGCTCTGGAGAACCACATTCAGTTTCCTGACCCACCGTAGGCTTGAGAGGTAACACGGAGTATGGCAGTCAGTCTCCCTGGCAATACAGACAGGACCTACTCCTGAGCTCGGCAGGTAGCTGTGAGACTACAGCTTTCTGTAAAGCAGGCCCAGTGCCTTTTCTCTACAAGGGAGTCTCCACCTATCTGTGGAACTCAGCAAGGCCACAAAGGACATGGTGTGGGCAAATTTTATATGGCTTGTTCATGCCACACTCAACAAGCTCTGGAGCTCCTCCCCCTGCCCGAGATAAACATCAAGGCTGATTTGCTTCCCCCCACCCCACCCCAAAGAAAGGAGAAGGCTATATACAGGGCCCCTTCAGGCCTGTCTTTAGGTGAAGCCATCTCGCCAGTGATATTTTTGGAAGATGAGGTGAGTCCTGTGTGCTGAGCTGGGTTTCCATTTAATCCCTCCCAGGGTTAGAGCCCCACTATAAAATTAATACCTAGATCCAGTCTCCCATGGTTGCAGTACTTGGTCTTATTGCACATGCAGTAGCCAAGGTGTGTGTGGCTCTGTGTTGTTGACTCTTAGATATGAGCCTTCCAGTTCCTGCTATTTCCCTGAAAGTCCCTGTGACCTGTGCAGCCTTACGCTGTGTGCAGTTCCTCAGGATGAGCAGTTTTCTAAGGAGACAGCTAAATTGAAAATCACATTTCTCCCTTGACATTCTGCACCAACTCTTGTGACAGGGACCGCCTAGAATCATTCTAACTGGAGGATGCTAGTAACTCAGTTTTTCTCTGTGGAGCAGTTTTACTCTTTTCCCCTATGCACTCAGCTTCTCTCTGTTTGAGGAGACCCTTGCAAAAATAAACAGATGATCAGGAAAGCTTTTATAAACAATGCAGTCCATAGCTCAGTTAGTGCTGTCACTGGCTGTTTGCATTGGCACAAATCCTATTCACTTCAGTACCCTGAACATTTTTGGAAACGACCAGGTTAGGCGTATTAAAGAGTGTGTCCACCTGGCTTAGAATTTTTTTTGAAAAATCCCCTTGAAAGGTCTTTTCTACTGCACGTTGCTTCTCTTGGAAAACACTACAGTCTGCAATTCCAACTCCTTCCCGAGCATCCCTAACAACAACATTTGCAGCAACATGGCGCACAGCTGCAGTAGCTGTACGGGACCAGCTCCCATGATAAGCTGCCTGCGCATGGATTAAGTGCAGCGCGGAGGATCTGTTTGTAAACAAGCTTAAAAGTACTTGCCTTGAGGTAACCGCTCCGTCTGCTGTGCCGGTTTGGCCTATTTGGTGGGAAGGATTTGGCTTTGCTGCCTCTTAGGATGTTAGTTACACCACCAATCCCCAGCCTCTGTATGTGCTGCATTCAGTTTATTCAATTGCTATTTTTAATTGTGTTAATTATAAACCATGATCTGTTTTCTCCTATTGGACACCCAAGCATTGCTGTGGAAAAGGCAGCTGGGACCATGCAGCGGAGAGCCGAGATTCAATAGGAATAAATTCTTGGTTGGCATAAATAGGCTTTAGTGGAAGCCTGGTTTTATATCATCAGAGATCCTGGCCCTGCCCTTTAATATACCACCCTCGGTAGGGGTGGGAAAACAGCAGTTGAATAGACAACAGGTTGTAAGAAGGTCTGCTACCTCATTTGCTAATATAAAGGGGATTCATGATTCAACAATGCCCTGTGGGTGGTAAATGTTATTGTTACAGGTATTTTATTATTGTTGTATTTAACTTATTATATTCTATGATTTTGTTTGTTGTAAGTCACTCCGTGCTGCTGTGGTTGGAGGGGGCAGCCAAGAAATCTAACAAAATAAATAAATAATAAATGCCCATTTAAATAAAAATTCCTGTGTGTCTAGTACATGAGTGGGAAGCCTTCTCCGTGGACCTATTTGAAAATTAGTGCAAGCTTCGTTCATGGCCAGATGGGGTAGGGCAACTGAGGAGTGTACTTGGGATGGGGGAAAGGAAGGGAAAGATCAGTATCATGGTTCTATGCCATATATCCATTCCCTGTGCTTTGCGTGCATGCCCTCATCACCACTCCCTTCCCCTGAGCTCACTCTTTCAGTGCTTGAGGGTAGGGGTTGGATCTGTGGGCTGGATCCAGGAATTGTCAAATAAAAGTTAGCTGTGAACATGATTTGGCCCCTGTGCTGGAGATACTCCCCTCCCCTGGCTTAGGAGTTTTCAGACAACATTGATTATAATAGCAAAAATGATTCAATGCAAGGGATTGCCTGGGTGTTAATGACCACCATAGCCTGAAGGGCTGTAGGGATGGTGGAGTGGACAGGACATGTTGCTTCTGATTTGGGGTGTCCTGTGTAATTTTGTCCCCCTGTTAACTTGGAAGTTTGTGTGTGTGTGGAGGTAAGGGGGCACTGTCCCTGCACCTCACACTCATGGGATTGTGTCCTTTCTGTCCCCTACAGGGCTTTGTGGTCAGGTCAGGTGTTGGGGCTAAGGGGACTGGGCTGTCCCACTCGTATTGGACATTTACTCCACTGATAGACAGAGGTACAGATTAGAGCCTGTTATTCATGGTTAGTCCCTAACTTATCTGCGAGACCGCCTCAGGCCCCGAGTCATTTCACGGCTCTTGTGGTCAACCAGAGGCGCCCAACTCGAAGTCCCCCAGGTGGCGATGGCGGAGAGGGCGGTGTCTGCACCTCAGCTGTGGAACTCCCTCCCGATGGAAGCCCGTCTATACCCAGACCTCCCCTCTTTCCGAAGATTTCCACCGGGCCTTCCTGGAGGGATTGATGGATTGAGGGGAGGGTTTTTCTGCCTTTCAGCTTTTCTGTTTTGGGTATTTTAATATTTTAAAATATTTGTAGTATTTTAAATGGATTTTATAGTTTATTTTGATTGTTTATGTTGTTCGCCACCCTGAGCTGCCAATGTGCAGGAGGGTGCTGGATTTAAATATTTGTAATAATAATAATAATAATAATAATTAATAATCCCAGGAAGGGTCCTCTCTTTCAGTCCTTCAATCAAATGTGTGTGTCTTGTCCATCAAAACAATTATTAGCCAGTTGATTTAACCTTGTACTAATACGTAACACTGGGTAATTTCAGACGTTACACGCTCCCGAGTCACCACAGTGGATTCCCAACCATGGCGAGCCAGTCAACCCCCTCCCGCGGTCCAGGACAGCCCTGAACAGACGTGACGGAAGCGGGACCACGGCAAGAAAACGGACAGACGAACCGCGACCCGGGGCAGCGCAGCAGACGTTACGCCGATTCCAGACCATGGTGAGAACACCCAGACACCACTGGGGCGGGAAACAGCCATGGCTGACCAAGGACAAGCAAAGCCTAAAGCGCCAAAAGGCAACACCCACACAAGGGAAACGGGAAGGGAGGGGGAGGAGGAGGGAGAAGAGCTGCTGAGGCAGCACACACAACAGGGACAGGGAAGCCATGGACACAGCAGGACACAAAGCACACACACACGGCCGGGTGCAAACACACCCGAATGGGAAGGGGGGAGCACACCAGGGCACACAGGGAAACAACAAAATGGAACAGGGAATGGACAGACACCCAGGTTGGGACACACACACCGGCCACTGCGCACATCCAGAAGCAGCAGCACGGGGTGTGGGGGAGGGGGACAGCACCCCAGGAAGATCAACACACACAGCACCATGGACACGGGGGGGTGGGAGCCATGGGTGGGGAGGGGACCAGCCTGAGAACAGGCCGGGACATGGGAAAAGGCACCCAGAACCCAACAGCAACACAGGCAGCCCAAGTCATGGGGGTCCCCATGGGGACAGAGCAGGGTCACAGGGAGAGGGCATTGGAGTGGTCCCAGGCAGGTCCACACAGCAAGGATCCCCCTCGCTGATCCCTTGCCGCTCTAGCGGAGCTGGCCTCGGAGGTGGTGTTGGGCTCCCCCAGGACCTTGGTTCTGGGGGACTTCAACGTCCACGCCGATGCCGGCCTTGTTGGGACGGAGCGAGAGTTCATGGCCGCCATGGCAACTATGAACTTGTCCCAGGAAGTTATCTGCCCGACCCACGTGGGGGGACATACCCTCGACCTGATCTTCGGCTCTGGCCTTGAGGCGGGGGGGTCCGGTTGTGGGGGAGGTTAGAGCGGTGCCCTTGTCGTGGACGGACCATTATCTCCTTTAGGCCGGTCTTCTAGCACGCCCCCTCCAGAAGGGGAAGGGACCAGTTAGGATGGTCCGTCCTCAGCGGTTCCAGGAGGTCCTGAGGGAGTTAACCCTGGACGTGGACGGCCACTCTGTGGATG
>QEPC01014657.1:2086407-2114246 GCA_003113815.1 Sphenodon punctatus
ACTTCCCCTCTTTTCGGAAAAGTTGTAAGACCTGGCTGTTCTGCCAGGCGTTTGGTGGGGGAGAGGGGTGATGGGTGGGGGTAGGGGGGTTGTGTTTTTTTTCTATTTCCTCCTTTTTAATGTTTTTTCATTGTTTTAATTGTTTTATTGTTGTAAGCCGCCCCGAGCTGCCTGTGGCAGGAGGGCCAGGGTATAAGTTTTTAAAATAAATAAATATATTAAGGCCACTTACTCTGGTGTAGTCCCATTTAAATCCGTGGGGTTATACATGCCTTGTGTTTGTTCAGTCTATAGCTGTGAATTACACACCCGAGTAAAGACATTGTGTTACTTGAAAGCTTCCATGCTCTCACCAGCAGAAGTTGATCCAATAAAAGAAATCATCTGAACTACTTTTGTCTGTATTTGTTACATTTGCGGCCAACATGGTAACCACTCTCTCTAGAATATAATATCAGGCATTCATCTACATGACATTGTACAAATATAGGAAAGCAACACACTTTGAAACAAGTCGCCTGCCCAAGTGTTACCCATAGGGTTGCCCTTGCCACCTCTTTGGGTGTTCAGCCAGACTCTCTGGGTTTTGGAGAAAGCCCCAGTTTCTCCAGGTCAGACAGGAGCACCCCCAGTAGCCCAGAGAAACAGGCTTCCAGAGGTGGCCATGGCAGGGTTACATCAAAAGGGGGCATGACAACCCCTATGACCTACCCCACACCCCTGACATGGCCCTGCCTCCCAGAGGGAGGTGGTAATACCTACCCACCCATGACTAAAACCAGTAACCTGTTGCACCCAAGTCTGTAGCCTTGCTGTTGTATCACCATTGCACAGCTATTTAAACTATAAGAGTGACTGATGATATAGCATTCTGTCTCTTTGCAGCACTGTGTGTCATGGTTCTGTGCAAGCTGATGTTCCGACTCCTTTCCTCTCTTGGTTTAGTTTGGTGTCCAGGGTTCGCAGCTGGCTGATGAAGCCTGTATTTGGGCAGATGTCTCTGTGTGGATTCACTGCTTTTAAGGCTTCCACCAGTGTCATGTTTTCATGGATCATTAAGAAAGCAAGCACCAAGGAGGCAGATCGGCTTATCCCCATGGCACAGTGAACAAACACCTTCCCTGCAAGGAAATGAGATGATATCACCCCAGATGCCTTTGTAACATGCATGGTGAGATGCACAGCTGCCCAAGTGACCTCAGTGGGGTGTAAAGAAAAGACTAATAAATCAATAGATCTTTGACCTCCTTCTCACTGGCCTCCCCCACTCCCACCTTTCTCCCCTTATCTTCATCCAAAACTCTGCTGCCAGGATCATCCACCTCGCCCGTCGCTTCGACCACGTGCAGCCCCTCCTCTCCTCTCTTCACTGGTTCCCCCTACCTGAACGAATCCTGCACAAGCTCCTAGTCTTCACCTATAAAGCTCTTCACAACCTTGCTCCCCTCTACCTCTCTGTGCTAATTTCCCTCTGNAACTCTGCTGCCAGGATCATCCACATCGCCCGTCGCTTCGACCACGTGCAGCCCCTCCTCTCCTCTCTTCACTGGTTCCCCCTACCTGAACGAATCCTGCACAAGCTCCTAGTCTTCACCTATAAAGCTCTTCACAACCTTGCTCCCCTCTACCTCTCTGTGCTAATTTCCCTCTGTACTCCAGCCCGTGAACTCTGCTCCTCCTCTGTCCCCTCTCTCGCCCTCCCACACCTCCCCTGCTGCCCTAACTGCCTTTGTCTCTTCTCCCTAGCTGCCCCCCACGCCTGGAATTCCCTCCCTGCCCACATCCGCCTTGCCCCCTCCCTTTGTAACTTCAAATCCCTCCTCAAGACCCAACTTAGGCTGCATTCAGACGTGCGTTTAAATCGCACAGCAGCGGCGGCGGCGACATCGTGCAATTTAAAGCAACGCGCACTTCCGGGTTGGTGTGAATGCACCGAGTGCGCACATTTCAGCATAACGCGAACTGTTAGAGTGCGGTTTTCAAAGCTGCTCCGAGCAGCTTTGAAAACTGCACTCCAACAATTTGCGTTACGCTGAATTGGTGCATTCACACCAACCCGGAAGTGCGCGTTGCTTTAAATCACACGATGCTGGCGCCACTGCTGTGCAATTTAAACGCACATCTGAATGTGCCCTTACTCTTTGCTGTCCCCGGCTGCTTGTTCCCCTCTCCTAACTCCTGCTGATACCCTCCATCCAGTACAATCTGTTACCTGTGGTCTGTGTACTCATATCCTCACCACATGGACCAGCCAGCCATCATTCTCGATGTAACCAAGCCAAGCGCGTGCACATGGGACCTCACATCTTCATGAATGTTACATTCCTTGTTTCTCGCTCTGTTCTCCTTCCTTCATCTCCACACATACACACACACACACACACACACACGTGTCTCTCAGATTATAAACCCTAACGCAGGGACTGTGTCTATTCCATTACTTTGTAAAGCGCCAGGTACATTGCTAGTGCTATATAAATGCTTGCTAATAATAACCATATGACATTTCATAAGAATTAGATTTTAACAGAAATTTCTCCCATATTGTCTTAACTACCTATAAAATCATTACCTGCTCCTCTAATGAGTTTATCAGCGACTAGAACCTTGCCCCTGGGAGTGATGCTCTTCTGGCCACTGCAGCTTATTCCTAGGTGCCTCGCTCTTCTTCGAGCTTACTAGCAGCTACAGCTTAACCCTTAAGTGCCTTGCTCTTCTTGGAGCTTGCTGGCGGCTACAGCTTGGCCCCTGGTTGCAAGCTCTTAGCCCCTAATCTCAGTCTAATACAATTCTACTACGTTCTTTCTGTACTGCCGTCATAAATTGTGCCATTGCATTGAATACATTGGAGAAGCCAGATTGTTCTTTCAAAGTTATTAAAACAGCTCACGTCCTGAATAAGGGGGACTGAAAACGTTTCCCACCGTTATCATTTAATGTATATATGCAGCCCTTGGGGGAGGTCATGAGAGGGTTTGGGGTGCGATGTCACTAATATGCTGATGATACTCAGCTGTACCTTTCCTTTTCAACTGACCCAGACCCTTCTGTCTCGGTGCTATCCCAGTGTATGGAGGCCGTGGTGGAATGGATGTGGCAGAGCAGACTGAAGCTAAACCCCGATAAGATGGAGGTGATGTTGGTGGGGAGAACGAGGGAGGTAGTGGGCCCCCTGATTGGGGGGTTTGCCCTCCTATAGCTCAGCAGGTCCAGATTCTGGATGTGATACTGGATGCGGATCTCCGCCTGGAGCGGCAGGTGGAGGCAGTCGTGAAGGCTGCCTTCCGCCAGTTGCATCTGGTGTGGAGGCTGCGTCCGTTCGTCTCCGGCCCGGATCTGGCCTTCCTCATCCATGCTTTCGTCACCTTGAGGCTGGACTACCGCAACGTGCTCTACGTGGGACTTCCCTTGTGCCTGGTTCGAAGGCTGCAGCTAGTGCAGAATGCAGCGGTCCATCTCCTTATGGGGACGGGTCGCCGGGAGCACATTACACCTGTGCTCCGGACTCTGCACTGGTTGCCAATAGCGTGCCGAGCCAGGTTCAAGGTTTTGGTGTTGATCTATAAAGCCCTTCACGGTCTGGGCCCCTCGTACCCCAGGAACCGCCTCACCCTCCGCGCCCCAGAGTGGCTCCTTCGGTCTGCCGGGGGTGCCTTCCTGGAGGTCCCCCGCGTTAAGCGGGTGGCCACAATGGAGAGGGTATTCTCGGTGGCTGGGCCGCGCCTTTGGAACTCCCTTCCAGAGGAAGCCCGCCTGGCCCCAAGCCTGTTGACATTTCGGTGAAGTTGTAAAACCTGGCTGTTCGTCCAGGCCTTTGGGGAGGGGGGAAGGGGGAGGTAGAGGGTTTTATCTCCCCTACCCTATGTGTTGTTTTTGGTGAGTTCCCGGGCCCTGTTTTAATATTTGGAATTGTATTGTATGTTTTAAATGGTATTATATATATTTAAATGTATTCTTTTTGTTGGAAACCGCCCCAAGCTGTTTTTAGGAGGGGCGGGGTAAAAATCTATTCAATAAATAAATAAATATCTTATAATTTGGGCAAACCCACAAAAATGCACACTGTCTTCAATATCATCAAGAGAGCAAGAACAGAACCTCCTACTGTACAGGGTCTTACACCACCTTTCCTTCTGTACTGCTGTCCCATACTTATCAAATCTAAGTTTTGTCAAGATCTCTCTCTCTGTCGGGCATACACCACTTGAGTCAGATAGGGAGCTTGGCTCCCATCAATCTTAATATAGTGATACAAAGGAACACACCTGACTGTTCTTATTGTAGCCATAACCTGTTGTCTAGATATGTCCATAAATCTGTTGTCTATAATAAACTTATCATCTGGCTGGGGTAGTGGGTCACCACTCATCCATCTATCTCCTAACCCAGAATAAAAGAAGGACCTTTGTAATTCATCCAACTAAGAAAATCTTATTCCCTCTGTCACATCTAATACCTGTCACATCTAATACCTGCTTCAGAAATCTCCTTGGTGAATAGCTCCTAATTTTGAGCCGATAATGTATTGGATGTAAATTTGCTATGATTCCTACATTCAATATGCCTGCTTCCGTCCTTGCCATTGCAGCTGGAGTTCTTTTAGGGACTACAAGCAATTGTTTGAGAAAGGCACCTTGACTTTTTTCTGATAGAAACTGCCTTCTCATCTTGTCCCCAAATCTCAGACCGCATCAATTGAATCAACAGCATTGATTCAATTTTGATTTTCCCAACTAATAGTGCTTCTCGCCATGACTTCCTTTGAAATTTGTTATAAAATCTCAAGATACTCCCGTGCACTGCTTTTGTAGCTACCCTTTTTGCATGACAAACCCATCTTAATTTACTAGTATAGGTAAGAACCAGATAGCAGAAGCTTCCCACTACCTCCAAGGCCTGGTTATTGAGAAACCATCTCTTCCTTTTCTTAAACCCCAAAAACATAACCTTTGTCTTCTTGGTATTAATGACTAACTTTTTGTTTGAGCAGTATAAAGAAAAATCATCCAACAGTTGCTGCAGTCCTTCCTTAGAAAATGACAACAGCACTGTGTCATCGGCATATAAAAGGCTGGCATCGTATTCTTCTGCCCAAATGCTTGGGAGTATGACAATCCCTTTTTCCCAACCAGTTCTGTGAATCATTCAAAAACAAGCTAAACAGTACTGGCGCTAGCACACATCCCTGCCTGACACCCTTATAAAAGGGTGAGATAACTCCCCAGATGCACCATATCTAACTCTTGCAGTAGTGTTCCCATAGTACTCCCTAATAAGTCCTAACAGCACTGGGTTCATACCCAGGAGTTCCCGATTTGCCATATTGAATGCAGTCTTGATGTTGACAATGGCTGCATACATTTGTAACTTTTTACTCAGATATTTTGATACAATGTAATATTAAGTAAAGCACCGATCCATGCATGAATATCTGGATCTGAAACCCGCCTGTTCTTCTCCTATTATATCATTACCTTCCACCCAATCCCTTAAACATTCCAGCAAATGCCGCCCATATATTTTAGCTGGGATAGTAATCAGGCTGATGGGGTAATAGCTGTCTGGATCTGCCCTATCTCCCTTCTTAAAGATAGGGACTACAGTGTTCTGTTTCTATTTCTCTGGGTTCTGATTGTGCATTATCACATTATTTATTACATCCTTCAAAATGGGAGACCAACAAACTTGAAATAGTTTAATTACTTCTGAGGAGATCAGATCAGGGCCTACCGCCTTTCCTATCCAAATTTCTGCTATAATCCTGACCAGTTGTTCCCCAGTAATCAGATATTTTCCCAAGGATTGTATATCTTTGTCCAATGGCAGGAGATCTCCTGAGAACTCCTGTACTTCTGAATCAGCTGTATATTTTCCCAAAAAATATTTTGCCCATAGGTCTGGGTCTATATATGCATCGTAATGTACTATCACTGTTTTCTGACCACCATTTCCAATCTTCCAAAACTTCAGAGAGTCGTTATATATGACCGACTCCATTATTTCCTCCCAGCTTTTTTCCTGGTAGTCCTTTTTCTACACTATTAAGCTCTTATAATTCTGCTTTATTTCCCTGACTGTATTCAGATCATCATTTACTACTCCTTCTCTCCATTGCCTAATACAATCCAGTAGCCCCTTCTTAGCCTCTATGCAATCCCCATCAAACCATACCCTATGGCATGAAGATCTCTCATCTCTTTTAGGTGGTTGAGCCATAGCCTCATGGAGCTCTTTAACAAAATCATCATACATCTGCACTCTGCAACCCGAATCCCCTAATATCTTTTCCTGGGTCCATGTATGGACCTATTATTTATTACAAATACTTTCTGCCCTCAATTTAGTTTGATCATTCCAGGCTTCTCTCCCTAGTAAATTCCCAGACTGACCTGCTGGTACTTGTCCTTGCTCCTGGACTCCTTGTCGAAATGCACAGTGCACCACTGTAGTATTTATTTAGATTTTTATCCTGCCGTTCCCTTAAAGGCTTGGGGTGGGTAACATATAAGGGCAGGTAACATATAAACATATAAAATATACATAACATTAATCCCTTAAATAAATTATCCATGAAGAATCTACCCACAGACCTCTAGTATGGTGGCAATACATTGATGACATCTTTGTAATCTGGACTTGTGGCAAGGACAGTTTTGAACAATTTATGGGCTATATCAACTCCATCCATCCCACTATAAAATTCACATGGAATAGCACCATCGATAATTCCTAATCCCTTTTCTTTATGTCCCCTTAACATCGAGCAAAACAAGATAATCACAGATCTGTACAGTAAGCCCACTGATGCTCATCTTTACTTAAACTGGAGTTCTTGCCATCCTACACACACACAAAACATCATTATAGCTTGGCTTTTAGGCTTAGATGTATCTGCAGCAACAACGTAAATTACGTTCAACAAACCAAAAAACTCAAAGAGCATCTTCTAAACGGGATATCCTCCCCATGTCATTGACTACAACATCCACTGGCCATCTATCCAAACTAGGGAATCCCTCCTCCACAAAGGGGAGACAAATACAAGGAATACGCATCCCTTTTGTGGTAGACTTTCATCCAGAAACGCCTAAGTATCACCTGGCAGTTAAGGTGAGCTATCCCATAGTAGCTAATTCACTACATCTTAAAAAAGCCATCAGGAATCCTCCTTTAGTTGCTTTTCGCCAACCTCCAAATCTATGTAAATTACTTGTCAGATCTGAACTAAAATTGCCTGTTGACAACCCCGGATCACATCACTGTGAATCCAAACATTGCATCACCTGTATCCAGCTGAAAGAAACGGCCACCTTCAAAAGCAGAACAACTGGTAGGACCTGTTACATCAAACAGAACATCACCTGCAAGTCTAGCAATGTAATATATGTGATAGAATGCAAATCCTCTGGATGCCACATGCAGTATGTTGGGAAAACAACCACGGACTTCCGTACCCAGTTCAGAAACCACAAATCAGCTGTTGTGACAAAGAAGCTGGAACAACCTGTTGCAAGGCACTTTAACTCAGCAGATCACATCCTCTCTGACTTAAAAATCTTTCCAATAGAAAAACCATCCAACCCTGGGTTGTTAGAAGCTAGAGAAAACTTCTGGATTTACAGGCTTGACACCCTAACACCCAGTGGTCCCAACTTAGAAGATAATAAGTAAACTTTAATCTTTTATTGAATTGTTTATAGCTTTCTGGCAACCACATATCTGATGTCACCTATCTGAGAACTCTCTCCATCCTCATTGTTCTTAGAACTGTCACCTTGGCTTACAGTATCTCATTTAAAAATCAACTGTGTTACTGATGAAGGTGGAAGCTGAAACGTCTAACTCAACTATCTTAAAGTTGTCTCTGATTTCACAGTCATTGATTCTTATATGTATTCCAGTGACTGTCTGCATCCCTTGAGGATCCAGAGCTTCCTTGACTGTAGCACGGTTTTGGCCAACCTCCAGGGGAAGGGAGCTTCAGAGCTGTGGAGCAGCCACTGAGAACTCCTCTCTGAACACACTTGCATTAGGTTTTATGTTTGGGAAGATGCACTATTACTGCATGGATCCCATCCACACTCTTAAATGGGGAATGCGAGGGGCCTTTCATGATAGCCCCTGCCTCTTTTCTGGAGTATAAGAGCAGCAGGAAGAGTCAACAGGTAGAGCATGATCCACTAGTAGGTTGCAAGCTAGTCACCAGTAAATTACAGTGTGAGGAGGAGGAATCAGCCTCTCAGGGATTGCCTCTGGGGAGGTGAGCAGGACTTGGCACCTCAGGAAGAGTATCCAGGGAGAAGATGGGCTAGGAGAGATCCTCCAGTGCAGCAGAGAGCACTCCTCTCCATTCCTAAGATCAATTACTGAGGTGCCCTGGAGCTGAGAGCCAGTGAGAGAGTTCCCAGCCTGGAGCACCAGAGCCTGAGGGGAGGGATTCTGGTAGATCACCTGCAGTTGGTGCCTGGATCAAGTGGATCACATGCACCATAAATCTGGCCACTCGTGAGTTACAGACTCTGGGGCCAATACCATGCCCTGCAGATCCCACACGGGAACATTGCGGGAACATTGTGTTGTGTGGAACCCATGTGTATGTGAGCGTGAAATCCACAGGGCATGGGGTCAGCCCCTCTGAAACCAGTCAAGTGGCCACTTGCAGGAGATGGAGCTAGTGAGGCTAACTAGCCTGGGGAGTTCTCCAGGGTCCTGATACCAGGCCTAAGGACTGACTGTTCCTTGTCACTGGGGTCAAGACCCAGGTCAAGTTGGGAGCCTTTGAGAGGCTTGACCACAGCATGTGGGTGGAAAGCCTAGGAAGTGGCTCAACTCAACTCAAACAGGAATCGTGGCTGAGGCCATTTTTAGACATGTATCAAATTTGTGGATTAGTTTTCATTTGCGCAAAATAAACAGTTTCAGAGTCTTGCGCGTTTAATGTTTAGAAGTGTATAATTTCATGGATTAATGTTCTATTATCAGTGTATGTTTGGGCAGGCGCATAGCCGGCCTTTTCTAAATCTGCGTATTCATGCAGGAATTAAATGTTTACACGTGAATTCTGGATTTTCTCCCGTAAATTTCTAAATCTGGTTTTGTTAAAACCTGATGTCAGGGTTTTCCAAAACTGGATTTAAATCCAGACATTTCCACATTACACCCATGAGAGCTGTTTAAACGTGCTTCTTACTTGTGCATTTATTTACCCTCATGAACAAATTTTGTCTTGTCTAAAAGCGCCCTGAGAGTTCAACAAAGGGGGGATTGCCTCCACTATAAGAGGCTGTGTTGTGCTTTCAGTTTGGATGTGTACACTATGGGGGTTTAATAAAGCAATGTGTGAGAGAAAACAGTGGACTCATGTCACTGGTTTTGGACCTGACACAATTTATCTTGGATGGGTGCCCTGTTATATTGGCTAAAGCCCCCAGCCCTTTGGAGATAGCTGTGAAGCAGGAAACAGGAGGGGCTAAATACCACTTTGGTCACAATTGGTTTCATAGACCAGATGTGAACCATTTACCATAGCCTCTGATGATCCAAATCCCACTGCACTAGCTCATTTTGCCTCTTTTAGAGCTGATCAGGCACATTGGTAGAGGCCTACAGAATAGTTATAATTATACAGGCAATTATAATAAGGAAAAGTCAACCTCATTTTTGTGAAGGAAAGTCATGCTTCACCAGTCTATTAGAATTCTTTGATTGGGTCAACAAGTGCATGGAGAAAGGTGAGCCAGTTGACAGTGTATTTAAACTTTTAGGTGCCTTTGACAAGATCCCTCACCAAAGACTCTTACAAAAACTAAGTAGTAATGAGATAACAGGGAGGTTCCTTCCATGGATCAGGAACAGATTACAAGACAGTAAATAAAGGGTAGGAATAAATGGTCAAATTTGATAATGGAGAGAAGTAAATAGCGTAATGTCCCAGGGATCTGTATTAGGACTGGTAATGATCTGTGGAAAGAGTGAAGAGTGGGGTGGCCAAATTTGCAGATAGGGCAAAATTATTCAAGATAGTCAAGTTCAAACAAGACTGTGAATAGTTAACAAAAAAGATCTCACAAAACTGGAAATGAAATGGCAAATGAAGTTCAATGTTGATTGGTGCAAAGTGATTCACCCTTGGGTGGGGGGGCAGAACTTAAGTATACACACACACATAGTGTTGGGTTCTAAGTGAAGTGTCACCACTCAGAAAAATAATTTTAGAGTAATTTTGGACAGGATGCTAAAAACAACTCATTGTGCAGCAGCAGCAGCAACCAAAAAGCAAACTGTATGTTAAGAATTATTATTAGGAAAGGGAGAGAAAATAAAATGGAGAATATCATAATGCCACTGTATAAATCCATGGTGGGCCCGCACCTTGGATACTGTTTGTTGTTGTTGTTGTCCCAACTCAAAACTGAAAAAGATGCAGAGAAGGGCAACAGAGATGACCAAAAGCATGGGGCAGCTTCTGTATGAGAAGAGGATCAAAAGGCAATGGCTCTTCAGTGGAGAGAAGAAATGACTGTGGGGGATATGAAAGAAGTTTATAAAATTATGAATGGTGCAGAGAAAGAAAATATCTGTTAATTACCTTTTCTCCTAATACTAGAACTAAGGGACACCCAATGAAGTCAGCTGAGAGTAGGATTAAAACAAATAAAACATCATCTCATGTACTTTTTCATGCAAAAACTACCTGTGGAACTCATTGCCATGGGATGTCATTGCAGACCAATAGCATAACTGGGTTCAAGAAAGAATTAGATAAGTTCTTAGAGGACAGCTCCATAAATGGCTATTAAGTAAGCTGGTCAGGGAATTAGACCTCTGATTGTCGGGACCTGGGAATGAATGGTAGTAAATAGATTGCTCTGTTTATGGGCATTTTCAGACTGACATTTATCCTGGACTAATTGCATTAAGCCTAAACTGCTCGTCTGAACGCTGTCAACAGTGTTTATTAGCCCTGACTAACAAAATACCAGGTTGTTATAAAACCCCATTTTCTGGAGTTTATAACAACCGGTTGTTAAACTAGTCTGGACTAATTTCCGTCTGAACAACTATCCTGGATTAGTCAACTATTCCGTACTTAGTGCCACAGAGTCCAACGGCAAGACCTGACAGACACGCTAGGCACTTTCTGCCTCTGTGGTATCTAGGGGCACATGACTATGGGCCGATCATATTACCTCCATCATTCTTCAATAATGCATTGTGGAGCGCCAAGTTTAAATACCCTGAGGGATGGATTTCCATTTTCTTCAACTCAGAAATCAGAAAAATGAAAAATACAAAAACAAATTTTCTTCAATTCCAGAAATCAGTGCACTGAGTATGGACAAAAAGCACAATGGGATTGAAATTCATCCCAGAGACTCTTAAGTACCGTGCTAACAGCAATGTTCTGTTCACATGGCTGTCCCAGACTTAATTTATCCCAGACTAGAATGTCCGTCTAAACAGGTACCACTTTGTAAGCAGCACTGACTAATGAGCACTGGAGTTTATTCTAACTAGTCCGAGCTAGTTTGTCCATCTGAAAACGCCTATGCCTTGACTTTTGTACTCTCCCTCTGAAGTATCCAGTAGTGGCAATTGTCAGGGACAGGATGCTGGGCTAGATGGACCGTTGGTCTGACCTGGTACAGCAATTCCTATTTTAACCAGAGGCCCTAGTTCAGCCAACCACTTAGGTGCTCTGCTCAGTAGTGTTGGATTTAGACACATGGTAAGTAAGCACTAAGCATTCATTCCACATGTGCTTAACAGCTTTGCTGAATCAGGGCTTTTCTAAGGAGCTGTGGGTATCAGAGGCAGACGGTTGACCCTTTTATTGTTTCCCATTCTCAAAATATCAAGCATGTATCCCCCACACCCTTTCACCCTTCTCTTACCTCCTGGTGTGCTTAAAGCTTTGTGTATGAAATTAGCAGCATCATAGAAAAAGACACTTAAATCAAATGCGGGGTCATCAAAGGCCTGTACACTGCAGTATTCTACTGGCAAGTCTTTGTAATATTGGGCTCCTGTGTTGATACTGTACGGCCCATCTGCTGCATTAAGGATGTGAGTAATAGCCAGGCTTTGAAGAGTTGATTTATTTCGAGCAGCCCATCTGTTGAAAGATAATGATACCCATTGTTTACTCTCTGTATTAAAACAGCCCTGTTTAGTATCGGCACAGAGTAACTCTGGGGAAGAAGGCAAGCCTTTCATCCTGGTTTACAGGGGCATTGAATGACCTACTGGGAAATACTGAGAGTTCCCAGAGTGCTTTGCACATTTCTGGCTTTAGAGGGATGCGTTCTGAATGAGGAGTGTGGTGCTAGAGATGGAGAGGGAAAAGGAGCAAGAGAAAAGTGCTGCATTGGTAGTTATTGGGGTAGCACTTAATTTGATTTTTAAAAAGTGAAGCCAGGGCTCAAGCCTGCTTTAGAAGTCCTGTCCTTTGACCCTAGAGTATTTAGGGGGTATTCAAAGGAGCCAGTGGAGATATGATGCTAGACTCCCCACCCTGACTCCACCAGTCTTTGTTCTTACCCCAGTTTTGCCACCCTTTGTTTCAGGGCTGGATTAAGCTTGAAAGTAGGGCTGAAATGAGTAGAAGAAAAAGTATTTGAGTATTTCTGTGTAGTAGCTGAGTACCTGACTTAAGTTTTCAGGAGCTTACTCAGTACTGTTCGGGTACTTGGTAAAATACTCAGGATGTAGTCAAATACTGAGTATTTTGCCAAGTATTTTACCAAGTTCCATAAGTGGTAAGCAGGAAAGGGGGCAGGCACAGTAGGCGGGAAGAGGAAGCAAAGTGAATTCACCAAGAGGACGTAGTCCGTGGAGTCACAGTGAAGCTGGCTTGCCACCTGTCGCCGGCACTGGTGAGGACCCTCACTGCTGCGACCCTGGTGAGGTCCCCCAGCACTGCATGTCGCCTGGCTAAGGGCCAGCAGATTGGGCTGCCATCTTTCTCTGGGAGCATGCTGGGAAATGTAGTTCAGCATGCTTCCAGAGAGCCAGCTAGTACTGGGAGGATCTCGCCGGTGGCGGCAGGCAGCAAGCCAGCTCCACTTTGACTCCACAGGCCACAATCTCTTGAGTTTGCTTTGCTGTCCCTTCCTGCCTGCCACATATGGGGACTTGTGCCTACCCCTCTTCCTTCTTGACACACCTGATTGCTCAATCGAGGAGTTGCCAAGAAAACAAGTACCATGACCATTACTTGGTTTCTCGGTACTCTGTGAAATCAAGTGGAGCACCGTGATCCTCTGTAAATACAGAGTAAACCAAGAACCAAGTTTCAGCCCTACTTGACAGGAACTGGGTCTGAGGCTAGTAATGCTTGGGATCTAGCTGGTGGTGTCTTGCAGAGTAGCAGCAACAGTAGGGTCTGGCAGAGATGCTTGGTCTGACCCCTGGAATAGGAAGATGTGTCAAGGCTAAGGCCTGGTAAACCCTGGCACAAATTAAGTCCTTTATTGAATGCCTGATATAAGTAGCTTCCACCTTGAGAGAAATCCTTGGCCACGTTGTTGATTAGGAAAAGCAGGGGAGTGTCTTTGTTATTGACTCACTCTTTAACTTGAGCAAGTCACTTCACACCACCTGCGCCTCCCATATTCTCCACTCTGAAATGGGGATGAATTTTCTCTTGCAGGGCAGCTTTTTAAAATGATGCTTAGAAAGCCCTTGGAAGGTGACAAGTGCTACATCTCTAGTGTAGAGTTTTCTGGAGTGCCCACATACAACAGTTTCTCACGTTAATTACCCACAGGATACTGTCTTTAGAGGAGTGCAGAAGGCACCCCATTCGTTTTTATTTTCATTTTTGTTTGATGAAAATGATTTGTTTGGGGGGGAATTAATAGAAAACCTGTTTGATTTTTCATTTTAAAAATTATTACAAAATAAACTTTTTAAAAATCACTGTGCATGCGCAAAAGGCCTCCAGACCATTCTGCACATGTGGGCTCTTTTCCAAAATGAGAGCAGCAGCATTGCAACCATTTTGGAAAAGGGCAGCCTCTCTGCACATGCGCAAAATGGCCAGTTTGCATGCGCAGACTGACTGTGTGTTTCCCAAATGGCAGCAACACTGCCAGTGCCATTTTGGAAAAGGGCACGCATGAATTGGGTTTCTTTGGCTGGAAGGAGAGCAGACTCAGCGAGCAAGTTAATTTTGCCGTGTGTCGCCTAATTGTGGTATTATGAAAGAGGGTGAAATCTCAATTTGGTTGAAGTTAATGGCAAAATTCCCTTTGTCTTGAGTAGAGGCAGCGGCTATCTTCCTGCAAATTGCAGATAATAAGGCTTCCCTTCTTTCTTTCCCTTTGATTTGTCTATTTAGAGCTGGAATGGGGAACCTTTTCCCCTTGTAGGCCACTTCTGCCTGGATTGGATAGGAGGGAGGTCAGGGGTGGTTAAGGGGTGGGGTCAGCATGAAGGAAGGAAGGGGAGGGCTCAGATCATGGGTACAAGCTATGGATATATTCCCTATCTTTGAGTGCATGCCCTCATCTCCACTTCCTTCCCCTGAGCTCAGTCTTTCACTGCTTGTGGATAGGGACTGGATCCAGGGGCCAGATCCCAGAAGTGGAAAGGGATCAAATAAAAAACAGCCACAAGCTGGATTTAGCGCAGTTCCCCATTCTTGATTAGAGCATCAACTGCCTCTTTTGGTTTGTGCAGCATGGGCCTGGTATACTGAGGTCCTGGTGTTGACTGACACTTGTAGGTCCTGCAGTAAAATAGACAATAAATATAGTTAAAAAAACCATATCTGAGTCTCTCTAATCCAAATCCAT
Organism: Sphenodon punctatus; assembly: GCA_003113815.1. Classification (NCBI taxonomy): domain Eukaryota; kingdom Metazoa; phylum Chordata; class Lepidosauria; order Sphenodontia; family Sphenodontidae; genus Sphenodon; species Sphenodon punctatus. The sequence goes on from QEPC01014657.1 coordinate 2,101,206, forward strand.
TCTTACTCCCGATATGTCTTTTGTTATCCCTTGCAACTCTCAAACATGCTGTCTTACTGTTGCAGTACCTTTGAACACAGAGCCCCTTGAGTAGTTGGGGATAAGGATGTTGCTATTGCCATGGGTTTTGTTTTTGAAATGCTGTGGGATCTATGGCACTACAAGAGCACAGCTTCAGGCTACTTGCTACTAAATCATAGTGTATACATGACTGGCCTTTTCTGACATCCAAGCCTCTTGAGGCTCAGTGAAGTAGGTTTTTCCCAGAACCCTTTTTGAGTGCAGGCAGACAAGGTGGGGGTGGGGTGGGGGAGGCCCTATGGCTTGGGTAGCCCTCCCCCTCCCCCGGGCAACCAGGCCACGCAATGCAGTACATTGTGTGGCTGGCAGCATCCAGATGTTGCCCACCTACCCTGGGACGGGGTGAACAGCTGCCTACTACATGACATGTCCTCAGAAACATTCTGAGGACATGTTGTGGTGCAGCTATATCCCTCATGGAGTAAGGTTGCCTAGGGCGGGGCACCCCATGTGGCCAGGTCTCTTCTGCCCGCTGCATGGTGAGCTCTGTGGTAGGGCTATGAGCGCTGGCACCTGTCCTGTGCGGCCACGTCACAGCTGGAGATGGGATTTTGGTCCAGGTGGGGGAGGGAGGCAGGGCAGGGCAAGGCTGGACGTGTGCTCGTATGACCAGCGCTGCAGCCTGCCATGGCGGCGGCTGTGACAGGTGCCGGCTCACCTCACTTCCCTGTGACCATGTGCCCAACTCCACGCAGTTGCCCCACAGTGTGGCAGCATCAATTGCCTCCCACGGGGCTGCGTGAGGATTGGGCTCTCTCTGTTCGTGTGACTGCACCCTTGATATGAGCAGAGTTCTTGATCTCTCAGTGAACAGTATAATTCGGTAGCTCTATCCTCCTCCATGCCCTCCAGCAGGTAGGTAACAACATAATGTGCAGTGCTCCCTTACGCATCTCCAAGGTAAAGATTTGGCCAGACTTGGTCGACGTGATTGTCAGATCCTCCTCTGATCCAGTACAGCCTCTGCAGGTCAGAGAGCGCTGGTGTCTTGTAGACAGCATGGTTTTCTGGAATACTGCTTTCCGAGGTAGATTCCCTGGTGTGAGGCATCCCCCCTCTTTGCTGTAATGTACAGACAGTGTCGGAAATAGCCTTTCTGAAATAAATAAAGTGGAGCTTTTTTTATACATAAAGAACATCTCCTGCTTCTTTCTTCTCTGAATACTATCATATGATGATTACTCGCATAGGCAGTTGGGCCTAAAGCATCCTGCTAAAGGCAGCCAACCGCTAGTGTCGCCTCTGCGCTATCGCTAGACAGATCTTTAATTTATCCCTTGGGAGAGCAGGACCACAAGGCAAAATAGCTTAATTTATCTCTGAATAACATTACAGCAAAGTTTGCCTACTGTGATTGTGAGCTGCTCAGGGCAGGGACCCAGCTTTTGTCTGGATTTGGAGAGCTGCTAGTTGTTTGCCATATCTGTAGTTTCCAATGTTCAAAGTGCTTTACGGTGGCCCCAATCCAATGCTGTGCGGAGCAGCGTGCAGAGCCACATGCCACGTGAAGCGACATTGCCAGCATATTATACTGCGACCAAATTACGCGTATGCACATGCACGCAGTTATGTACGGTGATCCACACAGCATTGGATTGTGGCCAGTGTATGTCTCTACACATTATGTTAGCCACAGGGAAAATCAACTCTGTAGCAGGAACTGTTACGTCATCCCAGTAATGGAACAGTTTGAACAAACATTCAAACTGCACCATTGTTTATTCTGCCACCCTATGGACTCTGACCATTGGGGGGAGCCCATTGGGTGACAGTATAAGTGGGAATAAATAGCCCATCACTCCCGCTAGTAAAACTGACAAATGCAAAGTGAACCTAGCCACATCTGTGAATAATCAGAGACAGGAACTAGAGTGGCATCTCAAAATTCTTGTGTGTCTACAATAGCCTGGCAGGAAAATGCCCAGTGGCAGGACACTGTCATTAGGTAGCTCTACACATTACAGTTAACCGTGGGGGAAATCAACCCCAGGGTACTCACTGTAGCATCATCCCATGGTGGAGCAGCATGAACAAACAAACATTCATTCCATTCCATGTTTATGGCGCTACTCTGTGAACTCTGACCAATCGAGGAGCCCATCAGGTGGCAACATAAATAGGTGAAGCCTCCGCAATGCAAAGTTCCTTGCTGTAAAATTGATAAGGAAAAGCTCCCAGCTATAAGGCAAGGGTTCTCGCTGGTGAAACTGACACAGCAAAGCTCCCTGCTGATAAGACTGTGGAGTGAAAGCTCATGGTTGGTGAAACTTACACGCCCAAGATCCCCTGCTGAGCTGAGCACACTCATCAGGGGGGGCCCTGTTTTTGAGTGTCATGTGGGTCTGCTGAGTTCCCCAAATTTGTTCTGGGAAAAAACCAACCTCAGCAAACCTGTGTTCAGTCTGTGGGTTGCTCCTGGGTAGCTCGTTATTATTACGTAGTGTAGTAGGAGAAACTCCCTTGTGGTGATTAATTAGACTTTACAAAATCCTCTTCCAGGGAAACAGAGGATATCTCTTAACGTATTTGGAAAGAGCTTGGCTTGAGCACTGGAATAGTCTTTGTAAGGAGCTGTCATGCAGAGAAAGCAAGGGGCAAGCAAGACAATAGCTGAATTTCATCCTTCGAATCTATCACAATAATGTTAGGCTTGTGCTCTAGCTCATGAGCCTGTAGCCATTCAATATCCGTTGTGACTTTCACTATGATCCTTGTTCTCCTCACAGCCTGACTTCAGTCGGGGTTAAAGGAACTTGCAGGACTGAGGCTTGGCATACAGTTTAACTGGGCCAGCAGCCACTTTCTCCTTTGGTGGATCCATTGGGGACGCTCAACAAAGTGCCTTTTCATACAGTCACTCGGTTCCCAGGACGTGTGCTGACATCATTTGCTTCACGTAACTAGTACCAGACAAGCAAGCTCCTTATTGCAATGTGGAGCCTATTTCTCCATGCTGCTTACCATCCATTTCGTGCCATGTTGCACTGATACAAATTTTTCTGTGAGGCCTTGAGGGTAAACTCGGAAATAATTATACCACATGACTGGACTAATGAGGAAAAGAATGGGGGAAATTTTAATTGAAGACCTGGGACTTGGGTCTTGCGGTATCTTCAAAGAATCTTTACCAAGTGGCAAAGCTGGCAGACACAGTGCCACTGATTGAATTTCCATAAGCCACCTGGCATGGCTAATTGAAGCTGGCTTGCACGGGGAGGTACGACTGGGTGACTGCTTGTAATTGGAAACTAAGTTCTGGGGAGCAACATGCAGCTTCTCGGTCTTAAAACGGCTTTGAATGGGAAAATGTATATCCTGCCCATGTAAATTAGGCAGGAGTATTTTTAATTCGAAAACTAGGTTGCAGTCTGAGAACTTCGCCTCCCATATTGGGAACACTTTGATAATGTGCTTTTAGTCCAGATTAGAGAAGAGTCTGGATAGGGGAAGGTCATAAAGTGTGTTGGGAATAAAGAAGGATCCTGGTCTGGGAGCCAGGCTAAATTCTTTTTGGATTTTTAACAAACCCATGCCTTGAAACTGGGAAGAAATCATAAGTGCAACAGCCCAGAGGAATTTATTTCTTTGATTTGCTTTCATATCTTCAGTGCATGTAATTAAGTATCAGTTTAGAAATGCGCAAAACGCACAGAGCCAAATGCAATGCCTGCACCCTGGTAGGGCTCTGGGCCTGCAGTGTTACAGTATGGGGATCCTAATGAATTAAGCCCCACACAGAAGTAGCCAGGAAGCCTCCCACACTCAGGGCTAGCCTTCTGCAGGGGCCAGTGGGACCATAGCCTGGGCTGCCGCCAGTCCCGGTAGCCTCAGGACCCGTGCTTTCGAGGCCCCAAGTTAGGCTTATTTCTGTGGTGCTTGTGACTCTGCACTGCCAGGGAGAGGGGTGGCTGCTACTTGTGGGCCCTTCCCCTTGACCTCACCTCACCTCACCTACTAAGGTGGGGGAGTGGGGCCCTGCAGGAAGGAGTTATAGGGGTGGGGGGCTAGTGAGAGAAGGGCCATTTTATTTCTGCATTTTATTTTTACCCTGGGCCTTACTAAGCTGGCCCTGCCCACGCCTGCCCTACTCCCTGCCATGTATGACACTACAGGATGTGATAGGCAGTGGCACTGATTTTATTCTAGGGCAGCAATTCCCAAACAAGTGTGTGGGCCTCTCATGAGTGTGTAACTCTGGTGCAGTGGCTAGCCCTTCTGCAGAACTGCCTCAGCCTGTTTTGGACCTGGCCATTCCCAGGGAAGGCTCCTCGGCACTGGCCAAACCACACTCCTCCTGTCTGTCTCCAGCCCCTACCCTGCCTCACCTCCCAGCTTTCTGATTGGTTTCAGGCCAGCATATTAGACTAGCTGGTAGCAGCAGGAATCTGTGCAGAACGTCTTATGCCTCACATCTTGTCTCCACCCCACTCGTATCTTGTTGGTGTTGCTCCACTCTAGATCCTTATCCTTGTCTCCAGTCATTCCTTCAGCTCCAGTCCTTGCTCCCAGCTCAGTCTTGGCCCCATGATCCTTGCCTCCTGCCTCCCAGTCCCAGCCCTGATCCTGTGCCCCAATCCTCAACATTTGTCTACATCTTGAACAATCCAGACGTGGAGCACAGCTGGCAAACACTTAGCTCCACTCCAACTGAGCTAGGGGGAATTTCCAAAACGATGGGGTAGCAAGGGGGAGAGAGAGAGAGGAGACAACAAAAAGATAGAAATGGGGAGAGGGAGCAAGGGTTATGGGGAGGGGTCTTAACTACCACAAACAAGAGGCAGGGATGGGTGCAGTTTAAAAGGTTTGAGAACCCCTGTCTGGCTCAAAGTGACTGTCACTTGCTGAGATGTTTAAGTGAGCCATGCTCAGAGTTTACCCCCTCCCACTCTGCTTTCACCTGGAGGGGGTGGGGCCAAGTCAGCAGGGACAGGACAAAGAGATTGTCACACCCCTGTCTGGCATAACCTCACTCCAGAGCATCGTGACACTCCATCAGTGCTGCAGAGCCATGTTGGAAAGGTGCTGGAAAAGTCTCTACAGCCTGTCTCCTTTCTGGCATGGCCAGCTCCAGAAGCCCCAATTCCCCTCAGTTACCAGACCTGCCCTGGCTGACCCAGAGAAACCGAGTTTTCCCCGGGAGGCTGGAGACTCTGGATCAAAACCTAGACACTCTGGAAGTCTGCAGGTGAAACCTGGAGAAGTGGCAACCATAGTCATGTCCCATTTTCTTTTTGTAGAAGTTACTGTATTTGGGCAAGGGAACCCGGACTTACACCCAATTTACAGCTGGGAGCCAAGGCTGAGAGAAGTTGCCCATGGCTACCTAGAGAGAGCAGAATTTGAACTTAGGAATCCCAGCTCAATATGCTCTCTATTGGGCTCTGTAAACAGTGACCCCACAGAACATGACTCTCCCATGTGCACACATTGATAACTGTTAATCTTCCTGTAGTCCCTCATGTTGGCAGTATTTGCTTCTTCCTCTTTGTTCTCTTAGAAGCATTTGTTTTCCCCTCCTCCTCCTCCTCTTCCTCCTCCTCCTTTCTGTCTCAAAATTTCTCAGGGCCCTTTTATCTTTAAGGAAGTTGGATCCCAAGCAGGGAAAGGCCCTGTCCAAGAAGAAAAGAGTGTTAAGAAGGAATCAGCAGGAGATACCACTACCTGGAATCCAAGCTTTCCTTTATTCAGGGAGATGCCATCTGCCTCTTTAAATTTTGTACAGGATCTGGGACTCAGAAAATCCCAAAGCCTTTTAAAGCTGAGCAGAAATCTTTTTGTGCAGAAACGGGGGTGCACACAATAGGGGACACAAGATGCTTCCTCTAAGTCATGCTCTCCAACCCCCTTGGGAACACACCCCCTCCCCACCACTGCCCCCAGCTGTTTGCTTTCCAAACGAAGTGGCTTACATTGAAGGGGAAGGGACAGGGAATAGTGCTAAGTGGCCTAGAGAGGATGGTGTGCGCTATGGAAGAAGAGACAAGGAATGTGATGCATGACCAGGAGACAGTGCTAAATGGCCTACAGAGAGGGGCGTGCACTATGGGGAAGGGACAGGGAGCGTGAGGTGCAAGCAGGAGACAGAAGCTCATGCTTCGAGGGGGTGGCATGTGGCTGCGCTGCAGGAGACGGGGCAGCGAGCACGAGGCACAAGCAGGAGAGCAGGCCTAGCTGCATAGTGCTGTCTTCTGCTCGTGTCTAACTCTCACTGTCCCTTTCCCCGCTGGCCGTGACACCCTCTCTAGCATAGAATCTGCTTGGGGCTAGGGACGGGCGTACTATCTGTAATTGCTCGTAACGGGGCAGTTACAGATTAATCTGTATCAATCCGTGCCAAACTGCAACATGCATGTTGTGGTTCGGTTTAAAATCTATTAAATGAAAAAACAAACCGTGCATGTGCAAAATGGCTACCGGACCATTCTGTGAATGTGCGGCCTTTTTTAAAATGGCGGTGGCAGAGTTGCTGCCGTTTTGGAAAAGGGCAGTCAGTCTGCACGTGTAGTGGCCATTTTGCATATGCACAGACCACCTGCCTTTTTTCAAAATGGCATCAATGCTGCCGCTGCCGCCATTTCAAAAAGGCCATGTATGCACAGAATGGTGTGCGGCCATTTGCGCATGTATCGTTTTTTTGGTTTTTGTTTTAATTCTTTTTTTTTGTTTTAATTGATTTAATTACGCATCCATAATACAGATCTGTAATTAAATTTGTAATTAAGACCTGGATCTGTAATACCCTCCGGGCGCCCATCCCTACTTGGGGCAGTGTTGAGGGTTTCTGACCAAGGGAAAAGGGTCAGAGTGGGTCCCTCTTTTATGTCTATTATGGTGACACTCCTAAGAAAGAGCCTATTTAAGAGTCTACTCTCAACAATGTTCAAGTCCCCAGCTGGGATCCTAGCAAGCAGTGGAAAGGGTGTTTTCCTTGCTGGCCCACAGAAGCTTGTTTGCAGGAATGAGACGTGCACTGCTCGCCAGCAGTTGCCCGCCGCTTTAATGCCAAGCACTCTTGATAGCGAAGAGTGGAGTTATGGCTGGCAGCTAAAAGGCTCCTCAGGGGATTCTGAAATGAGATCCTGCCTCTGAGCCTACACGCATGGCGGAGTGAGATTGTTTGCCTGGCTGACAGCGTTGTATGTTCTAGCCTTTTATTTTACCCACTCTCAATCAGCAGGGGCTGTAAGAGTTCATTGCTCTCGCTGAGTGGTTAGGGCTTTGCTTTCCTCCCTCTGAGGCTATGGAGAGGCTCTTGATTTTCCCCAGAATGACAGAGAACAGAATCGGTGCCAGAGAGGCTCTGTGTGATGCAGGGCTTTATTAATGTTGGTTTAATTATTCTGGAGTGAAGAGGAGAGTAGAATAGATAATTAAAGCCCGGCTTGTTTCTCAAGAGTGAATGTGGCACTTGGGAAAGGGGCCACTTGATGACAGTAGAAAAAGCAGCTCCCTATTTAAGTAGACCTCTGTGGCCTCTCCCCTCCCCCACTCAGTCCCAAGGGCCCTGCAGAATTGCCTAACCCCTAAACTGGATGAATCACCTTTCTGGCAAAGAGACTCTCTGAAAAGGTTGTTACCTCTCCCAGGGAAGAAAAGCGGACAGTACTAATTTACATTAATTTGCATGCATTGGTTTATTCAAATTTTAAAAGACCATATCAATTGGGCTAGTAAAAAAGACAGAGGTAGGATAGGTGGGCCAGGAACTGTGTGCAGAAGCATTGAGGTGCAAGGGAAGATGGACAGCCCCATAGCCCAAGTGCAGAGGGGCTTCTGGGGCAAAGAGACTCAGCCTGCTCCCCCACAGCCTCTTTACAATGGCTCAAGGTGCTCGTTCTTCTGCACTTTTTGCGTCTGTCTTGTGATCATCCTGCTCCAGCTCCCTGCAGCTCCTGCTGCTGCCTGCCAGGGAATTACGTTGACTCCTGTGCCTCTTGTAGTTGCTTCTCATCTCCTCTTTCACTTCATGAGACATAGGGTCCTAAGGCTGTTGCAGCAACAGGGAAGAGGAGAAGCAGAGCTCGGCAGGGCAATTGCTAACATAGCAGCCAGCAACTACCCCCACTACCGATTTTAGTTTTACTTCCTCTCCCTTCCCCTTTCTCGCTGCAGCCAAAGCAGAAACCTCCTCTGGGCAGCCAGGACTAGCCTCCCCAGCCTCTCCTCCACCACATGCAAAGGTAAATAAAATACAAGGTGATAATTGACTAATCCTGAGAATTGTGCGTTTAACCAAAACTCAGAGATGATGTTTGAAAACTCAGAGATTTGGGGTCAAACCCTGATTAGTGGAAACTCTCTGATTCTCCACATCTGTTCCATCTGCTGAGATGCCAAGTACATGGGGAATCTTTTGGAGGTTCCCCTTTTCTCTGTTCCCCTTCACACACACACCCTCACCTTTCTTTCTACTAGGTAAAAGTTATAAGTGATAACTTATAAGAATTGTTGTTACATTTTTTCACTGTTTTACTTCCCTATCCCACTCCTTGTCTGGTGCCCAAAGCTCAATGTATTCTGCAAGTTTTTTTCTCTAAATTCTGCAACTAGGAAACCAAATTCTGCAAGCAGGAAATCCAAATTCTGTAAGCAGAATAAATTTTGCAAATTGGCTAAATCTTGCAAATTTGGAGTGCAAAATCAATTTCCTAGCATGCCATTCCATCAATTTTGAATGGCTCGTATCTTCTCGCTCACAGTGCCAGCACCCCATTAGTTATGTCACAGTACCCCCACTCAGGCTGTAATTCTTTGTTAGCAGAGGTAATTTCTGTGACAATTTGGTCAAATGCAAAATTCTGTGAAAATGGCTGTGACGACTGCAGCACAGAATTCATGGAGCTCTGCTGGTGTGTCTCAATATTTTTAAAGCCTGCAGAAATTCCCAACAATCTAACTCCCCCTGCCCCGCCCCCCTCCTTAATTCCATGAAACCTTCCCCTAATGTAGTGGTGGGTGACCTGCCAGGCACAGAGAGTTTGGAGCTACAGTCTGAGCTTACAGAGTGCAAGGCCCCTGAAGGTGCAAGGAAAAGACTGCAGGCCCCTGTCACCCCTGCTTAAGGCCAGCTTTGATGATAGCGGAGGGATTGCTCCAGAAATGCCCTGTGGCTCCCTCAGAAACACCCATATTGGTCAGACCTAGGGTGACCATCTTTCCTGAGGGTATTTCAAGGGACACAGAGTGGGAATGTGGGCCTAGTAGCTAGCTTAATCAAAATCCATGACTCAGATGTGTGAGGAATATGGGCCTCGAACTGGCATCTCCAGGAGGTTTCCAGACAACAGCCAGCTACACAGTCACACCTTGACTCTGATGCTGACTTGAAGGTCCCTCTGTTCTAGCAAAGCCCTACCCACAGCCTTACTGACTGCCTATCAATATTCTATACTCAAAAACCCTTCAGTTTAAGAGAGAGGTTAAGGCCCTTACAAATTCAATCATGCTCCAAAAAGCACAGAAATTGTAAGTTAAGGCTCCGTGCCATGTAAGCAGTAACTTCTGTGCCATGTAAGCAGTAAAGACATTGTACAGTCTCACATATTGTGCTCGATAAACAACTTAGGCTCCATGCACCCACAATTTGCCTTGGTCTTTCAGTTCCAATCCTCATCCTCTGCAGGTTGGGGGTAACACCTCTACACCTCACAAAAATTTTCTTAAAATACTTTCAAGCAAATACCCAAACCATCTGAAACAGGCAGAAAACCCAATTTGAACTCCAATTTTCAAACCACTGTAGCTGTTTTGTCTTTCATCCAATTTGCATGAAATTTGGACAGAGTGTACCCCTTGCTTGGGTGAGGTGTTCCTCACCCAGTCAACCTTCTCTGCCAAATGCTAGACAAATAGGATAAATGGTGCCAATTTTATAAGCAATAGAATGTTCATGCGTTAAAGCAGATAATGCGAACTGGCCTTAACTATAGAGCCACTCCTGCAGCTATATAATAAGTCTGTCCAACAGAAAGTGCAGTGAGGCAGTTCTTGGGCTTATGTTTCTTGCCTGCCTGTTCTGAGCCTGTCTACTTCTCTGTTCTTGAGTGTAATCCAGCCTCGTCTTGCCCCTCTGGCCATGCTTAACTTTGACTGATTTCATGGTGCAACCCTTAGGACTGACTCTGTTCCTGGTTACCCATAGGACCATTGCCAGAGCCTGCCTGGGCCTGATCCTGCAGCTTCTATGTGTGCTCTGATCCTGCAGGTCTTCTCACATTCCAAAGTCCTGACAGGATGCTCACACACTTACACACAAAGCACATTATCACTGACTGCAGTTAACACCAGTGCATCACACAGGTAGGCCTGGTGGGGTCTGATAGGTGGGGCTGCTGCTGTGCTGGATTGCTCCTGTGGTCCCAGCAGGCTAGCTGTGGGCACTGTGATGAAGTATCAGGGAGAGAAATGCGCACAAGAGTGGAATGGAAGGACTAGCTCATTTAATCCTGCAAAACGTGGACTGGGGGCGCAATGACATAGCTGCCATGGAACAAGGGTTGCTCAGTTGGGTCTGGGCCTTGCACCTGGGGGAGCGGGCTGCTCTGCTCTGCAAGCAACCTAAGCGCTGCTAGGAAATTTTCAGAATGGAAATTGCAGAAGCAGGCCCAGCACTTCACCTCCAAACCCTGCTCACTCTAAAAGTTTCCTAGTAGTGCTCAGACTGTTTCCAAAGGACCCTGCCAGAAAGGATGTTTTCAGAGTGGATGTGGTGGGGTGGAGGCAGGGCTGCTGTGAGCTGGGGGACAGCACAGTGGAGAAGCCGAGGCTGGCCAAGAATCCCCTTGGGAAGGCCACTGCCACTTGACAGGGTGTGAGGGAAACCCAAGGGCTGCACTGCAGGCCACCCACTCCTGAGGCTTACAGCAGCAGCCTACAGCAGGGTTTTTTGCCACCCCCTGCCGCAGCGGTGGTGGCCTGCATCAGCTCCCAGATGGCCCCCCTCAATGCCAGCTTCCACTGGGCCTCCCAGGGATGCACCACGGTTCCTAGTAGGCTCCTAGCCGCCACCCCCCCCACCCCCATTGCAGCAGCTTGCAACTGGACTCCCAGCTGAGACTCTTCTACAGCAGCAGCAGCCTGAAGAGGCACTCTCTCACCCCACCCTCTACCTCCACCATGGAGACCCTGCCCACTTGCTCTTACGGGGTCCGTAATTGGGACCTGAGCCCAGGCCTCACACAGTCTTACTATGCCTCTGGCTGAGCGGCTAGCACTAGGCATACCTATCAGTCTTGTTTCCGGAGAAGCACTCCCGTCCTCAGAGCTGCAGAACACTAGAGTGGCCAACTCCCACGGCAGAAAAATATTTGGACACAATGTGGTAGGTTAGAAGAAGTGGGGTCATGCAAATAGTGTGTGACACTGGAGGGATATGGCAGGTTAAACAAGAGTGGGACTCCTACATCTACAATGAACAGAGGGGAAGAATTGTTACCTTAGCAACTGCTCCCTTTCTGACATTTTATATTCTTTCTCCAGCATGATAACAGTTCTCTCAATGTGCCTTCAGGCACAGGGACCTCAGTGTGTCTTCAGTCTAGAGCAATAATTGCACCCTTTCTCTTTCTTTCTTGAGCCACTCATGCCCAACACACCAATCCTTTGTATAAACAACGCCTCCTCTCTGTGTTTACAACTGAGCTGGAGACTTTCACTAATTCTGAGTGGTGGTGGTTTTAAGGCTCACCACCAGCAGTCAGAACTGTGCTGTGTGCCATAATTAGCAGAGTAACATCACCCTTCTGATAACTGTGGGAACTTCAATCTGGGCATATGACAGGAGCAGAGTGGCTGTGGATCACAACCTGAATGGAAAGGAGCACCAGGTACATCGCTGGCGCTATATCATTGCTAATAATAATAAATACACACAAGGACTCCATTATGGCCAGAGTAAGAGAAGCAAAGTGAGCTTGACATTGCTAAGAGCTGAGAGTTCTCACTGCCCAATCGGCTCTGAGATTTCACCAGCATCACAAGCTGTCAGTAGGTATCCAGTCTGACTGCTCTGACACACAGGATGAGGACGGGGAAATACTGGAAGGAAAAGTGTCTTGCAAGGAGGAGGAAGAACAAATGGGCATGTGAATGCTCTGCTACTAAAGAGGTTCTTCTGAGGCCCTTCCCCTTCTTCAGGCATAGTGGGAGTAAGTGATAGGGGATAAAGGTTTTTTTTAATGCTCCTTGGCTGCTTTTGCCTCTCTGATGCTGTCAATTAGGGCTGTACATTCAGGTTTTGATAAAACACAAATATCAAAAGCTCCTTTTGGCTTCCACATTTGAAACATAGGGCTCTTTTAGACGAGCGGGTCGCTGTTGTGCGACCCGCTCGTGCGATATTTCAAAATCCCACGACACGGGATTACACGAGACAGAAGTAGAGGATAACGCACATGAAAGGTGGTCGCGCATTATTTGCTGACCGCAAATTAAATACCTCACACATCAGAGTAAGGAGTCCAGAATGAGGGTAACAAGCTCAAGGCATAGTAAGCAGATTGCAGACGAGGGCAGAGAGAAGCAGGTGCACATCCAGAGCAAGCAACAGTAAGGAAGTATTAATTAATTTATTATTATTATTATAAGCTTTTATATAGCACCAGCGATGTACCTGGCACTTTTCAGAGGATAAAATAGACATGGTCCCTGCCCAAGAGCTTACAATCTAAAGACAGGGGGAGGGAGACAGGGAAGGGGGAACAAACAGAGGGAGAGACAAAGGATGCAACATTCATGAGGATGCGAGAACTCAGGTACACGTTCTTGGTTTGGTTACAAACCAATTTGCAGATAACAGGTGGGGAATAATCCTGGGTGGGGATGATTAGCAGGAGTTAGGAAGGGCAGAGCAGAAAAGGTGGGTTTTTGGAGGGACTTGAAGGTGTAGAGGGTGGGGGCAAGGTGGACAAGGGCAGGGAGGGAGCTCCAGGCATGCGGGGCAGCGAGGGAGAAGGAACGAAG
>QEPC01014657.1:2115224-2125805 GCA_003113815.1 Sphenodon punctatus
GAGAGGTTTCATTGGAGTGAAGGGGGTGGAAGCCAGATTGGAGGGAGTCAAGGGAGGAGTTGGCGGAGAGGAGGTCGAGGCAATGGGAGTAGACAACGTGTTCAAGGAGTTTGAAAGCAAAGGGGAGGAGTGAAACAGGATGGTAATTAAAGGGTTCAGAGGGATCCAGAGTGGACTTTTTGAGGATGGGGGAGATAGTGGCGTGTTTAAAGGCAGAGGGGAAGGAGCCGGTAGAGAGGGAGAGGTTGATGATGTGCAGGAGGGGAGGGGCGACAGTGGAAGCAATGGGGTTCAAGGGGCAAGTGGAGGGGTTGGAGGAGGAGAGCAGGGAGAAGATTTCCTCAAGGGAGGCGGGAGGGAAGGAGGACAGGAGAGGTGGAGTAGTAGGGGGAGAGGAGTTGGTGTACGCCAGTGTGGTGTAATGGCTAAGTGTGCAGTACTTGGATGGGGAGGTAGGGGGAGGCCCTTGTTCTAGTCTTGCCTTGCCTTAGCCAGAAACTCACTCGGTGACCTTGGGCCAGTCATAATATTCTCTCAGCCTGACCTACCTCACAAGGTTGTTGAGGATTAAACGTTGTGTTAAATTATGTGTAAAGCGCTCCGAGTGCTATGGCAGGGGGGTGCTATATAGAGATGATATCATTCCACCCAGCTTCCTAGGGCAGATAGGTGGATGTACATACAGGCAAGGGCTAATATAGGGCTAGTGGAGGCATGGTCTCATAGCAAAGGGAAACAGCCAAGCCAAAGCCTAGTGCTGTAAGGTAGGTGCTATGTTAAAACTTCCAGGACCCCTGGTTCAAGTCCTGTATCCTTGCACTTGAACATGAAATGTCTGCCAAAAAATCCTATCAAAGAAGGCAAATCCTGTTGCTGATCATCTGTTCCTGCAGGGAATGCTGTTTGCTTGGCATTTAAATTGATGTCTAGTTGGTGATGGAGCCCCTCTCCAATAGCATATCACAGAGCCTGTAAAAGATGTTTTGGAATGGTGTGTGTGTCCTTGCCTGCTGATACTGAGGACAGAGCACTGACCTGTGATTCAGAAGTCTTCAGTCCTGTGCCCAGCTCTGATGCTAACAAGACTTTGCTACTGGGTGCTTATCAGGCACTGACTCCAGTCCGAGCAGAACAGCAACAGGATCAGAAGCCCAGGTAGAAGTCGTAGCAGGATCGGGGCCACACGAACATCAGCTGCGGGATAGTCCAAGGCATGGTCAGACTCCAGGGCAGGTCAGTATCCAGAGAGTCTGTCTGAGCGGGCAGGTCAAGCAGGAATTGAGTATGCAAGGGCAGGAATTGGGAGTCCAAAGGCAAGAGATGAGGCTAGGAGGTAAGGGTCTGGCGAGAGGAACCAGGATACAGACACTAAGCCCAAGCATTGGTTTGCCTGGCTTCCTCTTCCCATCACAAGCTTTTTCTACTGAGCATGCCCAACCAAGGCCAGTCAGAGCCTGGTGGGCAGGGACCTCATCAGGCTGTCTGGGGAGAGGAGGCATGACAATAGGACTCTGGTGAGGATCAGAGCCTAGTTGTATCCATGGCACTGTGGAGCAGGCCACCCTCTGCTGTGATCTAAGGATGCTGTGTGGCGAAACGCCAGTAGGGAGCACTATACAGCTGAGCCACCTCACTGTGTTTCTCCAAATCTCTGACCAGGGGTTCCCACAGCTGGCAAACCCCCGAAAACCCTTGATATTCCGCTGCCACCACCCGAGTGTATCCCTAGAGGGTGTTCACACCACTCAGGAAATGTGAACCCCGAAAGGTATAAGCCTCACAGCTTCCCAAGAGCACTCCCTGTTTCCGGCACTCTTTCCCGGGGTTTCCTCCTTGCGTTGGAGGCCAAACCCCTGAGTCACCCAAGGAAGGCTTCCCTTGGTACCAAAGCTGCTGGCTTCTACCCCAATATGTAGTTTCCCCCCTCTTTGGTAGCTTGGCCTGGTTACCTGGCCTAGGGAGACGTATAATGGCCAATAATGCTCACACACTCCCAGTAGGGTAAAAAGAAAACTTAGACTTTACTGGTACATATAAAAAGGAATAAAAGCATAGAACTAGGGGTTGATAGCCCTTTGAGCAATTTTGGGGAATGGTACCCTGTTTGGAACGCGCCTATCTAGTACAGTAGCAGGCAGGCAATCAATTACTCACACAGGGTTAGTCCTCCTGTTCTGATCTCCATAAGTGATGGTTTCCCTATGGGGTCCAAGACCTTGTTCTGACTAGGCCAGAGATGGAGTGTGTGATGTGACTGTAAACTCTATCAGAGTCCCAGAGGAGAGAGCCCCAAAATGGAGAGAGTCTGAGGCTTTTAAAAACCCCTTCCCCTTCCTTGTGATTTGTCTCTCTTCGTCACCTGGCCCAGGTGCAAATTCCAGCTGACCAGTCCAGGCCAATCAGGTTTTGGCTTCCTGCTGGCATTAGCACATTCCTTAGGAATTTCAGGAATGTGGGGTCCTTCCCATGTGTTCGATTAGAGGCCTAACACTGTGTTGAGCCTGCCTTGAGTTCAGACAGGGGGTCTTTGTCCATATCAGTGCTGTCTTAGCCAGTGCCCATCTAGGCAAGTGGCATTTTGCCACACCCTGGTCCAAGGTCTGGGGTGCTAACACTACCCTTCTCCTTCCAAAGCTGGATTCTGAAGGCCTTCCCCATGCCTGACTGTGTTCGTTTTCCTGGAGCCTCGAACAGGCTGTGGAAGACAGGAAGGGTATGCCAGCTCCTAGGATGGCTGCCCAGCCTCATGCAAGGTGGCCACTACTACTTTGCAGTCCAGGCCTCATATTCATCCTCCTTGTTGGGCACTGAGAGAAGAGCTGTTCAAGGATGTTGCCTGAGACTGTGGTGCGACAACTAAGGAAGCAACAAGCTCAGGAGCAATGGCTGGGACTTTAGGCAGAAGTCTGGGTATCAGGCACGATGGCTGGAAGAGCTGGAGACACGGAGGTTGGGGCAGGAGCTGGAGAAAAGGGCTGGGGCAGGTGCATCCAACGTCTAGACTGAGGCAGAGGTTTGAGGTGCTCTGGCTGGGCATTGGGTACAGGCACAGAGGCTGGGTTACCTATTGCAACAGAGGCATGAGCTGGAGGGTCTGGCTGATCAATAGGCATAGAGACTGAAACAGGGGTTGATGTCACCTGGGAATATTTAACAGCAGCACCCTGGAACTAGGAGCTGGGGTGCCCCAATTCCCATATACTCTGGGGAACCTTTTCTATGGGATGCAGCTAGACAAGGGCAGAAGGCAGGGCCAGGAGTTCTGTAAGTGGCTACCATGTTCCACATCATTGGCATGGGTTGTTTGGGGCAGGAGGCGATGTAATGGCCATAATCTCCACAGCAGAAGCAGAGGTCCTGAGCTTGGCATCTTCTGGTTTCTTCTGGAGGTAATTGTGTCTGGGTAGCACTGAGTTGCATAGGTTTCGGGAGGTCCATAGGGCTATGAGTTTCAGCGGCAGGCACCAGGGTCTCAGGGGAAGGGCGAGGTATCGAGAGATCCAACACATAGTCTGGGATGATATGCTGGGAGACCTCATGTCATTATTGACAACACTCTTTCAAGCAGTGGTTGATGCACAGGCATAGTGTGATAAAAGGATCCAAACGAGGAGGGGTTTTCACTTGGGCCAGCTCATCTTTGAGGGCATCAGACAGGCCACACCAGAAATAGTAAAGCTGCACCATCTCCTTCCACGTGGTAACTGCTGCCAAACTCTGGAATTCTGCAGCATAGGTGACAACAGTACCACAGCCCTGATGGAGTTCTTGCAGGGCAGCTTCTGCAGTTCTCTCCCACTGGGGTCCCAATAGAGAACATCCATCAGGAACTCATCATGCTGTTGTAGCAAGGAGGGTATGTGCCCAGGAGAGTGCAGGGCCAGGCAAAAGACTGTTGATCAGTCCTACCTTTTCCTTGTCCATCGGGTATGTGTGGGACCGGAGCATAAACAGAAAACACCACTTATTCAAGAACCTCCAATATTCTGGTGGGATCCCCCAAGAATTTGTCCAGTAGGGACACTTTAGGTTCCCTAGGAGGGACCGATTTAAGTGCCTGGACCTGCTGTCACAAGACTTCAAAGGGCAGCCTTGTTCTTCCATAGCACAGTTACCTGCTCTTGTAGGGTTTGCAAGCAGGCCACCATCAGGGAAGGAACGCTGAAGCTTCCATTCCATCTAGACCCTGTCGCTGTAAGCCCCAGAACTAGATGGGGCTTATGTGAGGCAGAGCAATCTGTCAGGCACTGACTCTGGTCCAAGCAGAGTAGCAACCGGATCAGGGCCCAGGCAGAAGTCTTAGCAGGATTGGGGTCACACAAACATCAGCACCAAGGAATAGTCCAAGGCATGGTTGGAGTCCAGGACAGGTCAATATCAGAAATCCAATCCGAGTGGGCAGGTCAAGTAGGAACGGGTACACAAGGGCGGGAATTGGGAGTCCAAAGGCAAGAGACAACGGCAGGAGACAGGAGGCAAGGACCTGGAGAGAGGAACCAGGAGACAAATGTAGACCAACAGTACCAAGCCCACACATTGCTCTGCCTTGCTTTCTCGCCATCACAAGCCTTTTATACTGAGCATGCCCAACCAAGGCCAATCAGAGGCTGGTAGATGGGGACCTCATCAGGCTGTCTGGGGAGAGGAGCCGTGATAATAGAACTCAGGTGAGGAGCAAAACCTGGCTGTACCAGTGGCACTGTGGAACTGGCCACCCTCTACTGGGGCTTAAGGGTGCTGGTTCAAGGCCTAGGTGCTGCTGATATTACTACCAGATGTAATAAGAAACATGTTGAAATCAACAATGCCAGTCTGGGCATGTAGCTGGCTGAATAGGTGTTTATGCTGCTGTATGTTTGCAGCTACCCAATTGATAATACACTTTGGTACAATGCCTCCAGCATTGGCTGGCTCTAGACTGACATTTCTAGAAAAGAAGCTGCTGGGGCTGTGTGGGCAAAGTTTGTTTCAAATAAAATCCAACTTGAAAAGTACCTTCCAGTTCTTTCTCGCACCCCCTCAGTCCCTTCCCCTGCTGTTTGTTGCTCTTTCTCCCATCCTGCCATCCCCACTTTCCAAAAACACCATGGAAATGTGCAGGAATCAAACTTGCCCTTCGCCAGAGCCTTAACATTTTCCATAGGCAATGTAAGGCCTGTTTATTTAGCCAAGCCTTTAGCAGATGGGGATAGGGTTGGGGAATTCGTTTCAATGGGGAATTTTATACAGTCCGTATTTGTATAGGTTTTTATTCTCTTATATTTTGTACAGTATTAAATTACTGCCCTGAGCCTTAAGAGGTGTGGGAAGGACAGGTAATAAATAAATAAATAAATATTAAAAATACATTTCTGTGGTCCCTGGATGACCAAAACCTAGTAGCAGGATGTGCAGCTCTAGATTTTACAGCAGCTGTGAGCAGCAGCTACTTGCGCTCCACACCCATGATTTTTCAGATCCTATTCCTAAACCAAACCGGCGTAAGAACCAAATGTGTGGTCAAGGCTGAAACGTGTAGCTGGTGTTACACTCTAAGACAAAGAAAAGGTTGGGGGAGAGAAATTCAGGTGGAGAATCAGTTATCAGGTGTAAGCAGGACCAGCCTTATAATTTGTGGGGCCCAGTGCGAGGATAAAATGCAGGGCCCATTGTGGCTCCTTCCCCATGGCTCCATCCCCATGGGGGCTGTGTCCCCGTGGGGGCACCCTCCATTGGGGCTCTACTGGATGAAAATAGGCCACTGCAGGGACCCCCAAAATAGAGAAAACAGTGGGGCCTGGGTCACCCTGTGGTAAGGCTCTTACTTGTAAGTTCTTTGGAAGCAGAATCTGTCCCACACTGTGGGTATGGTCCTCTGGTTTGTGTGCAGGTGCTAGCATTTGGTGCTAGCATTTGGCACCAGCATGGGTCCTCCTGAAGCAAATGTGGCTAGCACTGATGCTAAGCAGCCAGAACATCATGCTGGCAGAGCCTAGCACAGCAGTGCCTTGATCTTGTTTGACGACTGTAACTCAGAGATTCCCAAACCACTGGCTGGGACCTCAAGCAGGGTCACAGCATCTGTTGATGGGGGTCGCAATCTGATTGGTATTTGATATGCTTTGCAGTTTGGAGTCGCATGATTATATTCAATCTCAAATTGGGGTCATGCATGCAAAAGATGAGGAACCGCTGCTGTAACCTATGTGAGGCCGCTTGCACAGGAGGCGGGGGGCTGGGGGGGACTTCAGTGAGCAGAGATCGTGGCAGGGGGCATTGCAGGAAGCTCTGCTCGTGTGTGTGTGGGAGGGGGGTTTAGTCCATTTCTGGCACGATGCCACACAGATGACAGGGCTTCAAAATCCAGCCGTGTCATCTGTGAGGGACATTGCGTCAGAAATGGGCTAAACCCCCGCACACGAGCAGGGCTTCCCATGATGGCCCCAGCCAAGATTTCGGCTCCCGGAAGTCCCTCCCACCTCCTGACTTGTGTGCGAGTGGACTGAGATAGATGCTGCCCCTTTAAAAAAGGGTCCAGCCTCTGCTCCCAGTGCCAGTGGGCCCTGATTAACAAATGGGGGCTGCTGGGCAGGGAGCTCGTAGAAGTGGCTGCAGCATAGGCAGTTAGGAGCTGTGGAACGAAGTGAGGTGTGAGACTGCTGGCCTTCTGGGAAGACTGAGGGGCAGGATTGAGAAGTGAGGATCTGCAGACTCTCAGCTGCCCATAGCCTGAAGACAAAATCCTGTGCATGCAAAAGCGTACATATTTTTGACAATGCCATTCATCTAATATTTATTCTGCTCTCACAATTTGGAGATTGTAGTTGCCGAATTTAGGCTCCTCCCCCCACAGAACACACAAGTATAAGAAGTAAAGATATGGGCAGCACTAATGTGTTCCTCACTGGGTGTCTGTCTTCACGCATCGTACTTGCCACCATTCTAGATGCCAAACCAGAGAAGAACCCATAGAGAGAGCATGGGTTTGTGGAAGTCTGTTCCCTGGAACCGCTCTGGGGAACTCCTCAGCTAACCTGAGGAGCAGGCAAAAACAGGCCTGTCAGTTTTACCACTGGAGAGCTTGGCAATTTGCCAGCAAGGCTTTCCAGCTTCACCTACTTATACTTCTACCCAATGGGCTTCTCCTGTTGGTCAGAGTCTGTAGGGTGCCAGTAGGGCGAGGTCGTGAGGAGCTCTGGAATTCGTTGTCATTAATATGCTGATGACACTCAACTCTATCTCTCTTTTTCATCCAACCCAGACCCCTCCGTCTCGGTGCTTACATAATGTCTGGCAGCTGCGGGGGACTGGATGAGAGAGAGCTGACTGAAGTTGAATCCTGGCAAGATGGAGGTGATGCTAGTGAGGAAGGTGGTGGATGTGGTGGTTCGCCCCCGACTGGTTTCCCAGGTTTGGAGTCTGGGAGTGCTTCTCAATGCCCAGGTTGGAGTTGTGGTGAGGAGCGCATTCCACCAATTACACCTGGTGCGACGGCTTTGGCCGTACATCTCAGACTCCAACCTGGCCACTATCATCCATGCTTTCATCACCTCAAGACTGGACTATTGTAACGTGCTCTACTTGGGGCTGCCCCTGGTGAGGGTTCAAAGACCGTAGCTGGCGCAGAATGCAGCGGCCCATCTCCTTATGGGAACGGGCTGCCGGGAGCATATTACACTGGTGCTCCATTCTCTGCACTGGCTGCCTATAGTCTTTTGGGCCCAATTCAAGGTGCTGGTTCTTACCTATAAAGCCCTATATGGCTTGGGTCCCAGATATTTGTGGGATCACCTCACTCCCCGTGCTCTGGATCAGCCCCTGCGGTCGACCGGGAGTGCCCTTCTCGATGTCCCCCGGATATACTGGGGGGCAACTATGGAGAAATAAATAAATAAACAGGCTCCTCCATGGGATGACATTGTATTAGGTACCACGGGGTTGATTTCCCATGTGGAGCCACCCACTGTCTTAAAGTAGGGACTTCCAATTTGTGGATCAGACCCCACCATCTGTGGATGGGTTGCTATTTGATTGACTTTGCATGTCTTTGTTCCTGTCTGTGCGCCCGAGATTATGTCTGAGACTCAAAATGGGGTCACACTGGCAAAGGGTTTGGAAAAGACTTATATTGGAAAATCTAAGATACAGTAGATTATTGTGCTCTCGTACTGGAGAGAATTTAACCAAACAGATTTAAGCCCATAGTTGGAGTCTGCGCATAGGAAGGAACTTTGTTGGGGGGTTTGTGCTATGGAGCTGAACACCACAGGTTGTGCAATGATTGTATGGGGACAATCAGCAGCAAAGCAATAGTCTCCAAGCATACACCAGTGAGCACAAGCTCCTGTATTATAACTCTGCATAAAGACAGTTTTGATTCCTTTAGAAATAATTTCCTTCTGGCTTTGTATGGTTTTCTTTTATGGATGAATTTCTGCTGTTCTACCGATTTGAGAAATGAAGACCTACAAAAGAGAAGAAACTTGGTACCATTATGAATAATGTTGCATTGGCTCAGAAACTGTAATACTTCATTCTTGCCAGGAGATGGCAGGAAGGAATAGTTTTGGAATATTTAAATAGATGACAGACCAGAATGGTGATTAGATTCTTAAAACAATGTACCAACACACACAAGGCACTACATTGATGAGGTGGGTGACATAATGAAAAAGACACAGGATTAATTCTGCTACGAGACCATATGTAGCCCCAAAATAAGGAAGTCCTAACCTACAAGCTGTGCAGTGAAGTGAAGCACATTCCTCTGAGGGGAAATGATTAGGGGTGAAATGAACAGCTAAACTGATGTTTGCGAGAAATTTCACCATCTTGGGAACCAGAATCAATTTCCCTACCATTTCTCAACACTGATGCGATTTCTCAATTCTCACAAGGTATGGTCCCAATTTACTGACTTTTCGGTTACCGTTTCTCTCTGTACCGCGTATCATTAATTTACCACTTACTGCATTGCTGAGGGTACCGTTTAACTTTTGGGTTTCTGTCTGTTCATTGTCCTGCATTTCTGAACACCAATCACTGTGCAAATAGCTCGCCCCTTAACCCTCCACAGTGTCCCTTAGCCTCCATTCCAGTGCCTCCAATCAAAATTGTTGTTTTGTGTTCCCTTTGCTTTGACCAATCTGCAACTAGATTGCAGATTAGTAAAGGAAGCTGCATACCAGGAAATGAGTGACAAGGAAGTACAGGGAAAATGGAGTGCAGAGAAGATAGAAGTAACGCAGCATTGTAATAATGGTATTACCTCTTGGGATCTGAAACGGACAGCAAAGCAGTAAACAGCAAAATGGTAAACAGGATCCCAGTAAGCAAATTATTGGTAGATCAAGAAACAAAATGTAAATCAAGACAGTTCATTTCTTATTTTGATTAATATCCCACCCTTTCTCGTAGGCGGCTCGGGGAAGCTATATATATGTTTGCGAGAAATTTCACCATCTTGGGAACCAGAATCAATTTACCTACCATTTCTCAACATTGATGTGATTTCTCAGTTCTCACAAGATACGGTCCCGATTTAAGGACTTACATCACCTTCTGAAGATGCTCGGGCTTTGGTGAGCCTCCGGGAGAAGGAATTTCCAAAGCAGTGGGACAGCCACTGAGAATGCCCCAAGTACCAAAAGGTTCTCAATTCGACCAAAATGGTTTCGGGAACTGAGATTTCAACGAGAATTCCTGGTTTTGCGAAATCTCATTTGAGCCCTAGAAATGATGGTTTTGTGTCAGTCCATATGTTCTTTGTTCTGATGGGCAAAAAGGTTCCTAACGCATGATGTCTATTATACATAGGCAAAGGATGCAGTATCCAAACAAAGGTGTAACTATAATAGGGAGTGGTGGTACAGCTGCATCGGAGCCTGGTGCGGTTGTGCTGAAAAGGGAGGCATTCCGTCTTCTGCAACATGGCCCATTCCAACCTACTGCAACAGAGATGTTTTCGGAGGGCATCGTCAGGGCAGCGGGGTACAAAAGCTGCCGTTGTCTAGGTTGGGGTGGTATGATGATCACCATCTCCCTTCTGGAGGAAACCTGAAGGGGTTAGACCTAGAGCCTCCTGGTCAAATCCACAGAGATAGCAACCCGACTGCTATACTAAATGATTCTGCTGGAGAAGCAAACCTGTGCACATTGTCACTTATTATTATGTATTATTATTTCTATAGTGCAAGCAATGCACCTTGCACTGTACAATTAAAGACAGGCCCCTACCCCAAGGGGTTTATATATGAGCAAGACCCGCTCTCCTGCTTGTCACAACTTTCCATACCACCTCTTCCTTTTTGTGTGACATACTTTATCAACAGTCCTAGTGGTGTCCATTGAAAGAGTGGTTTTTTCCCTATGAATAATCCAATTTTTTGAATTTTTGTTTGTTGTAGACTAGAGGGGGAGGAGTAGCAAAGAAAATTCCTTGATCAGTTCTGGCAGTTATGTTCTTAGGTGGTTACAATTTCCCACTGCGCCTTCTCTGGGTGTTGGCCAAGACAGGCAGGCCTGTCCAGACTCCAGAGCATGTGGCAGAAGGGACTATATAATTAATTTCAGTCTGGTCAGGTTATTAGGGTCTCTGCATCT
>QEPC01014657.1:2139569-2178672 GCA_003113815.1 Sphenodon punctatus
AGTGTCAAAGGCAGCAGAGAGGTCAAGGAGGACAAGAATGGAGTAGTGGTGCTTAGATTTAGTGACAAGTAGATCATTGGTGATCTTGGCCAGGGCAGTTTCAGTAGAGTGGAGGGGGCGGAAGCCGGATTGGAGAGGGTCCAGGGATGAGTTGGCAGAGAGGAGGTCCAGGCAGCGGGAGTAGATGACACGTTCCAGAAGCTTCGAGGCACTCTTCAGCTAGAGCCGGCGAAGGCCAGCTCGGGATAGAGCATCCCAGGGAGAAGCTGCAGCATAAGCCCTGAGAACAGCTGGGAAGAGCTGGACTGGAAATTGACGGGCATCCTAGCTGGGAGCTGCGAGCAACGAGGAGTCTGCAGCCTGAGGAGCTGAGGAGAGAGACCTGAAGGTGGCTGGGTGTCCTGTGTCCATGAGGAGCCTAGAGGAGCTGGAAAAACCCAGGAAAGGACCCATAAGTAGCAGCAGAGCCACTCGGAGATAACTGTAGTCCAGAACGGGGCTTGTTTTGTTGAGGCTGAGTGAAAGCCCAGGGGGGCTGGGGCAAGGTTTAGTCCACACCTGAGCCCTGGGAAGGGGCAAAGACTTTGGCCCCAGACTGAGCTGGGAATGCTGGGACTTGATGTTGTAAAGGCTCTGGAACTTCAGCAAGGAGATAATGGAGACTTCTTAGCAGGGTGGGCACTGAACTGTTGGTGAGCCTCCCTGGGAAAGGCAAGGATGTGAGGGTTGAAGCCCTTGCTAAGAACTGATGGGCCACGGTAGTTCACATCTGGTCCCTGAAAAGGGTTAGGATGTGGAGCCCTGGACTTGTGGGACTTGTTTCTGGAAAATCCTGGGAGGTTAAAAGGGCCTGTGAGCCCAGAATTGGAGCCTGTAAGGACAGGAAGCCCAGGTATGGTAGAATAAACAGGAGAGGTGGTGAAAATGGTGTCCACTTGTAATTTAGATGGCATGCTCGCATCCCTGGCTGGTCAAAGTCCTGGAGCTCAAAATCCCGAGGTGCCGGTCTGCTTACAACTGGTGGAGAATGCGAGCAACTCAGAGGCCACTGCCATGGGTCTTGCCTGTGATGGTGCCTTTGGGCACAGAGATTAGGTTATGGGATTGGGATCACGTGTACCCTGGAATCCTTTCGGAAGGAGATAGGGTTACAAACCAGTTTGACCCCTATACCTGGGCAATCTGTTGTTACACAGACAGCGCAAGGTCAGGAGGGTAAGGAAGCAGAAGCTCAGTTAGATCTCCTTGAGGGGTGTCCCGTAAAAAGGCATGTTGGAGTGCAGGTGGAAATCCTTGAAAGGAACATTAGTGTGTATGAAACACTGTTATGGTATAATGATCGCCCTATGGTTTATGTGGATAGAGGTATAGATTGGATTTATAATTGGTGGCAGTGGCCAGTTGTGAGGGGTTGATGGGAGGCCAGAGACACCATCCAGGTGGGATGGTATGCCTGCCTGGTCAGGTGTAGGGTAAAGTGCACTGTGGGGAGGATTTCCCTATGTTAAGTTATGAGGAAATGGCAGGAAGACATAGATGGGAAGGAAATCCCTAAGTTTATGTTGTGTGAAGATATGAGGGCTGAAGTGGTGGGGGTCATCCATTTGGTGGGGTCATCTGTGTGAAGAACTTAACAAATCTTAGCCTGAACCAGAAAATGCCTGATGAGACCTTATATAGGGGTTGAAGTGGTTCCCCTGGGTATGCAGGCAGGGAGGTGATAGAACTGGCCTGTTTTATATAGGAACTCGCTTTTGTCAGGTTGAAGATGTTCCCTGGCATCTGGGTGAATATGTTCCTCGAGAGGGGCAGGGGGGCGATTGAGTCAGCCCAAAGGTGAAAAGGCTAAAACATAAGATAAGTGCCTGGGTTGAAGATGTCCCCCAGGTTAAAAGAAGTTAATTGTTGGAAGTTGATGACCCGGCCCTTAAGGAATCCCTGCTTGAGAAGGTCCCCAGGTTAACACAGAACTAATTCCCAGATGTGATGAATTGTCCAGGTAGAAAAGGTTCCCTGTGACTTGAGTTAATTCCTAAATGACAAAATGGTGTAGAATGGTGCAAAGAGGAAGGCTTTAGATTTATCAGGAACTGGGCAGCCTTCTGTGGAGGGGGGAGCCTATCCAGACAGGATGGGCTCAACTTTAACCAGAATGGAACCTGGCTGCTGGCACTAAAAATTAAAAATGTGATAGAGCAGTTTTTAAACTAGAACCTGGGGGGAAGCCGACAGGCACTGTGGAGTGCATGGTTTGGACGTCGAATCTATGCAGGATGATGTTAACTTAGGGGATTTAGAGTTGCTTAAGACTGAGGAAGGCATAAAAATTAAGGACTTCAGGTGGAATTCGCTGAAGAACAGATAAATAAAAATTCCAGGGTGCCTGATACAGTCCCCTATAATGTGCACAGTAAGAAGAATAAAAACAATACACATAAATGTCTATTTGCAAATGCTAGAAGCCTAAAAAGTAAGATGGGAGAATTAGAGTGTATGACGCTAAATGAAGATCTAGACATTATAGGCATCACAGAGACATGGTGGAACGAGGATAACCAATGGGACAATGTAATACCAGGGTAAAAAATACATCGTAATGACAGAGTAGATAGAGTTGGTGGTGGGATGGTTCTATATGTAAAAGACAACACTGAGTCAAGTACAATTAAAATTTTAAAGGATACAAACTGTTCCCTAGAATCTCTATAGATAGCAATTCCAGGTATAAAGGGAAAGAGTATCGCAGTAAGGCTATACTATCGTCCCCTGACCAGGATGGAAGAGACTGATAAAGCAATACTAAAAGAGATTAGACAGATTACTAAAGTTGGCAACATAATAATAATGGGTGACTTCAATTACCCTAATATTGATTGGGTGAATGTTTCCTTGGGACGGGACATGGAGGTCAAATTTCTGGATGCTGTAAATGACAGCTGGTTCTGGAACCAATGAGAGGAAGAGCTATTCTAGATCTAGTCCTGAGTGGTGCATATGACCTGGTGCAAGCAGTAACTGTGGTGGAGCCACTAGGCAATAGTGATCATAATATGATCACATTTGACATAATTTCTGAATTGAGAAAGACAAACAAAAGTACAGCAGTAGCATTTAACTTTAAAAAGGGAGACTATAACAAAATGAGGAAACTAGTTAAAAAGAAACTAAAAAGCACATTTGCAAGGACTACAAGTTTGCAAGAGGCGTGGGGGCTGTTTAAAAGCACCCTTCTGGAAGCCCAGATTAAATGCATCCTACAAGTTAAAAAAAGAAGCAGGAAGACCAAAAGTCTTCCACTGTGGCTAAACGGGGAGGTGAAGGAGGCTATTCGAGCCAAAAAGGCATCCTTTAAGAAATGGAAGGCTAGTCCCAATGAAAATAATACAAAAGAGCATAAACACTGGCAACGTAAATGTAAAGTGTTAATAAGGCAGGCCAAGAGAGATTTTGAAGGGAGGCTTGCTAAAGAGGCAAAAACAAGCAACAAAAACTTTTTCAAATACATCAGAAGCAAGAAGCCTGCTAGGGAGTCAGTTGGGCCATTAGATGACAAGGGAGTAAAAGGGGCGCTCAGGGAGGATAAGGACATTGCAGAGAAGCTGAATGAGTTCTTTGCGTCGGTCTTCACTGCGGAGGATTTTGGGGAGGTACCCACGCCGGATCCTTGCTTTGTGGGCGAGGAATTGGAAGAGCTGTTACAAATCAATGTGACGTTGGAGGATGTTCTAGGGCAAATTGACAAACTGAATACTAACAAGTCACCAGGGCCAGATGGCATTCACCCCAGAGTTCTGAAGGAACTCAAATATGAAATCGCAGACCTACTGTTAGTAATTTGTAACCTGTCACTAAAATCTGCCACTGTACCCGAGGACTGGAGGGTGGCAAATGTAACCCCGATATTTAAAAAGGGATCCAGAGGCGATCCTGGAAACTACAGACCAGTAAGCTTGACGTCTGTGCCGGGCAAAATGGTGGAAACCATCATTAAGGACAGAATTACAGGGCATGTTGACAAACATGGCTTAATGGGGAAGAGTCAACACGGATTTAGTAAAGGTAAGTCATGCCTCACTAACCTGTTGGAATTCTTTGAGGGTGTAAATAAGCATGTGGACAAGGGAGACCCAGTAGATATAGTGTACCTGGATTTCCAGAAAGCATTTGATAAGGTCCCTCATGAGAGACTCTTGAGAAAATTAAAAAGTCATGGGATAGGAGGTAGTGTCTTACTATGGATCAGAAACTGGTTAAAAGATAGAAAGCAAAGGGTAGGACTAAATGGTCAGTTTTCACAATGGAGAGATGTAAAAAGTGGTGTGCCTCAGGGATCTGTATTGGGACCGGTGCTGTTTAATGTATTCATTAATGATTTGGAAAAGGGTGTTAAGAGTGAGGTGATCAAATTTGCAGACGACACCAAGTTATTCAAGGTAGTTAAAACACGAGCAGACTGTGAGGAACTGCAACAGGATCTTACGACACTGGGTGCCTGGGCATCTAAATGGCAAATGAGATTTAATGTGGACAAGTGCAAAGTGATGCACGTAGGGAAAAATAATCCAAACTATGCGTACACAATGCTGGGTACTAAGCTAGGAGTTACCACTCAGGAAAAGGATCTGGGGGTGGTTGTGGACAATACAATGAAATCCACAGCGCAGTGCGCAGCAGCAGTCAAAAAAGCAAACAGAATGTTAGGAATTATTCGGAAGGGGATAGAGAATAAAACTGAGGATGTCATAATGCCTCTATACAAATCAATGGTGTGACCGCACCTCGAATATTGTGTGCAGTTCTGGTTGCCCCATCTCAAAAAAGACATAGCTGAACTAGAAAAGGTACAGAGAAGGGCAACAAAAATGATCAAGGGCATGGAAAGGCTCCCGTATGAGGAGAGGCTTGGTAGGTTGGGGCTCTTCAGCTTGGAGAAGAGACGACTGAGAGGAGATATGATAGAGGTCTATAAAATCATGAGTGGTATGGAACTAATAAACCAGGAACCATTATTTACCCTCTCAGCTAGTAGTACTATAACTAGGGGACACTCCAGGAAACTCATGGGTGGCACGTTTAAAACAAATAAAAGAAAATATTTGTTCACTCAGTGTATAATTGGGTTGTGGAATCTACTGCCAGAGGCTGTGGTAAGGGCCAGTACTATAGCTGAGTTTAAAAGAGGTTTGGACAAGTTTCTGGAAGATAGATCCATTAGCAGCTATTAGCCAGACAGCATCAGGGAACATGACGGGAGCTGGGGGAAAACAACAGAGAATGGATCCCCCATTGTGACCTGTTGGGTGCTTCTCCCAAATCACAGTGATTGACCGCTGTCGGAGACAGGATGCTGGGCTAGATGGACCATTGGTCTGACCCAGTATGGTGGTACTTATGTTCTTATGTTAGAATGGTGGAGAAACTTTGGTAAAAGTGAAAAGTGTATACAAATATGTTTCTTGAAGTTACAGAATGCTGGAAACTGTACACGGGGAGCAGATTTTGCCCAGGAAGAAGATCAGGGATGGAGATTGTGACCGGGTGGAGGAGAATTCCCTGGAAGGTACAGGATTGAGCATGAGTCAAACAAAGGATTATGTTTGACTTGTTAAAAGGGGGAGGAGTGTAGCAGGGTGGCTGTTGCCAACCCTGCTCCAAGTCAGTCTGGTGGCAGGTGTTCCCTTAGGCAGCATAGCCGCAGGGGAGAAGCAGCAGGGCTACCTGGGCTGTACAAGTGGTGGTGGGAAAACACCACCATAAAACTGACTAGGTGGTGTGACGGGGAAGCACCTGCCTAGAGGAAGCGGTTTGTGGGCCGTTAGGGAATGAGAGCAGGCGGTGGGGTGGAAACGCCACCTGGGAGATGAAGGGCAGGGTCGGGCGGAGCTGATGGGGGAGTGGCCCACCCTGACAGCCCTGGTAGGTTCAGGCAGCCGGGACTAGCATGGGTGGCCTGTTTAAAGAGCCGCCAAACTGGCTGTCAAGGAGAGAACATGGACTGGAAGCAAGCAGCACCTACTCGGAAGTGCAGGAGCATCTTTGGCCATACGGTGTGCTAGCCACTCGAGTTGCAGCTGGGATCCAGGTGTAAGGGCCAGCTGGCAGGAATCACCCAAAGAGGTGGAACACTGGCTAGAGTGAGCTGAGTGCGGGGCCGGTGAGCCCACACACGAGACAACTACAAGCAGTGGAGCTGGAAAGGCATTTGGCAAACCGTGAGTGGTAGCCAGGAAGGCTGAGACTTTATATCAAGCAGAGCCTGTTGTAGAGGCTCTGGGACACTGGCAAGTAGCTGGTGCGGAGGCTCTTAACAGGGAGGGCTCAGGACTGTTGTTGAGCCTTCTTGAGAGCTGAAGACTCTTGCAAAGGACTTATAGGGGCCAGACTAGTCTGGGTCTAGGCCCTGCTAAAGAGTTAGAACATTACTTCACGGTGATCAGGGCACAGGTGTGTCCAACCTTGTGGCCCTTGAAGGGCAAGGACTTGGTTATGATGAGGGCCTGCATGCCTACAACACAAGGACCTGTGGGGTGGGATTATAGGGCCTGTGAGCTCAACTGTAGAGCCATGTGTGACTCAGTGGTATAATAGAAGCGTAAGTGACCAAAATGTCCATTCCACTGGGTTCCTGGGGTGTCCGCGTACCCTAACCTGCTGCATGGCCTCGAGTTAAGCATTCTGAGGATGAAGCCCTGCTACAGTACTATATGAGGGTAAGAGGCCCTTTAGTAAAACTAAAGGCTGATCAAATGAAAACTGGTAGTGGCAAATGTCATGGGGTGTATTGGCTTAGCCTGTGGAACTCATTGCCACAAGGTATCACCAAGCCCCCCAATTTAACCACATTTGTAAAAGATTAGCCAAAGAGAGCATGCAAATTTAAAACGGCGATTTCAAAACACAGGAGTTTGGGAAGGAATGTGCTTCAGGGCATAAGCCAATCTCTCCTGGAGATATACAAGCCCACTTGGGGAGAACAATAACAGTCACAGAGAAATGAGTTACACGGGAAGAGCTGAGATCTCAAATGTGAAATTATGCAACAGGGAAATGGTCTGCAGCAGATAAGAAACAGCTCGTTCTGTTATCAAGGGTGCACTTTGCTTTTGATCAATGTTAAAAGAACCTTTAGCCTTGAAAATAAAGAGGATAATTTCTCTCTAGGCAGCGGCTGCTCAGGAAAGTCATAAAATAAGAGCGCCAGAGCCCTAATTTTATAGAGCTTTTTAAACGGCTTTGAAATGGCCCAGCTGCTTGGTGTCACAGTGACGCCTGCCAGAGATATTTACACCACCACTAACAAGCATGCACAAATCTGTCCGTCTGACCATGCGTGGTGCAACACAAATGGAAAACATGTACTTGCCAAAGTAGAGTTTGGCTCAATTACCTCTGTGTCAAAACGGTGCGGGGAAAGTTTCTTTTCCAGCAGACAGCTTGCTCTTTTCCTTACTGGTGTCCCGTCTGCACAATATGCAGGACTTGCGATTCTCTGGTTCTATTTTAATTCCAAACCTCCCAACCATGTGCCTGTCCTGGAATTCTAGAGTGGCCGCAGCCACTCTAGAGTTAAGGCATGTTACACGCCCCATTATAAAGCCCAAACATTCTGTTCCTTATAAAATTGAGATAATTTACACTATCATTGTGAAATTTTGCATGGAGGATTGCTTGGGTGAGAGGTTTAAGCTGTCCAAATGTCAGGGAAATTGGATTTAAAATGGAGTTGAAATATTGGAGGCTGAGGAGAAGTTTTCCAACCGTCTCAATTTGATCAGCCTCGGGATTTTTTAGCTATGTGTCAGGACTTGAAAAGAGTTTAGAAAATTCAAACCTGTGGGCTAGGGGTGCCTTGGCTTTATTTTTTAAAAACTGCCCAGTATTTTTTAAGTTATAAGATCTCCCATTCTGTGGAAAGATCGCAAAACTGCCCTTATGCAACACATACATAGTTAGGATTCCATTGAATAAAATGGGAGTTCAAACTATATCACCCCCTGCCTGTGCCCCTTGCAGCAGCCTGGGCAAGGGGTGAGGGGAGGAACTGCGGTTCCACCCAGCCGCCTGCCTCTGTCACCCGCCCGCCTGCCTGCCAGTGCCTGCCTGTTGCTCTGGTTGCTCGCCCAATGCTTCTGTTCCCAACCTGAGCCACAAGTTGGCAGTGGCTTGCTGACGCACCGAAGGAGACAGAACACAAGCACTGGGTTTTGAATGGCCGCACTCTTTCTTGAATCAAATTATAATGAAATTGGGTGGGGGAAATCGCCTAATGCGATGCGGGTCCAGTACTTGAACTTCAAGAACCAAAACAGTAACCCAAACAGTAACCCTGGGGAGGTTTCAATGTACCCTTGATTACACACCCCAATCGTACAGACAACATCTCTCCCCCGCGGTGGCCCCTGCCATGGGTGAGGGGGACCAGATCCTTTGAACTTGAGTAAGGATAAGGGCACCTGCCGACGGGGGGCCGTACTTGTCTCTACCGCCCTCGCTCGACACCCCTCCCAGGGAGGCTGCCCCGCCACTTGCCATACCCTGCTTTTCCGGTGGGTGGGCCTCCCCATCTCTTCCGCCCTCGCTCGACACCCCTCCCAGGGAGGCTGCCCCGCCACTTGCCATACCCTGCTTTTCCGGTGGGTGGGCCTCCCCATCTCTTAAGGAGATGACTCCTGATTATGGTCATTCTAACCTACTCTAACTTACAGTATTGGACCCTGTCACTAAGGGGTCACCGGGACTACCCGGACAAAGCCGGGCCCCACCTCACACATATAACCTATCTAGCACTTGAACCAGCATCCCCTTCAAGGCTCCCAAGTAACGATCATTACCCTTAGGTGACAGGTGAACCCCGTCACGTCTATACAGCACAGGGCATCAATGTGTCAGGGCCTGGCTGTCTATGTGCTCACCACCCAGGCCAGTGAGCCACCTACCCACATCCCTGTTGACAGTCCTCTGGGTCCTGTTGATCTTTCTGGGGTGGACCCCACCACCCCATGTCATCCACTCGACCAGATCGGTCCATATGATTAAAGTGTCTGGGAAAAGTTTCTTAACTTCGCACAGATCACTCTTAATGTTCTTGATCAGCTGAATGCCTTTTAAGTGGGGTATGTCATTCTTGCCAAGGTGTACTACGAGGATGTCAGGAGGGGGCCCTGGAAAGGCACCTGGAGCTCTGGCAAAAGTTGGTGCCACCTCATACCTCCGCAGCCCTTCCACTGGATCTCAGCCTGCGCCAATAAACCCAACTGGGTTCCCCATCTGGTCTGGCCAGCCGCCTTGCCCACCCAATGCACCAGGCTGTGGCCGATGATCCAGACCTGCTTCCAGTGCCGCGGGGGGGGGGACACCTGAGGAACGAAAGGAAGGTTAGGACTGGTAAGGGGGGGGCCCGCATATAGGTCTGGAAAGCCCCAAACCTCCAATGGCCCACTGCCCTGATACCCTGCTCAGACATGCCAATCTCTGCCACAAAGCTGACGGCCCCTATACAGAACGAATGCGTACCATATGCGGCCGGCGGCAACCCGAGGCGTGACAACACCAACCTAAGGATGGCCGTGAATTGATACCTGGTCAACTGCTGGCCCCTGGCATGCCAAAAAGGGGGCCCGGTAGCGTCGGTCATACCGCGAGGTATGCATTGACCGCTCTTACGGGGCACAACTCCACCGAACCAGCCCTGTTCAGTTTTACCACTTGCCCTCTCCCCCTCTGATCAGTTTTGGAGCGATGAATGTTCAGAGCCATAGTCGTTGGGCTGATCCAGATGTCGCTGAGCCACAGAGCCCTACCTGAGGTGTCCCTGGCTGATTCGGCTACTAGTTGGCTCACGCGAAATGCTCCAAAGAATGCTCTCTTGAACAATAAATTAAACAGTGAAACTTCATAACAATCGAAGCCCAGTGCAGACAACTTCCCGGCTATAGTACCTGGGGCCACCCCCCTTGCCTCAAATATAAAGCAAATTGGAGCATCTGCAGCTCTGGAATCAGGAAACCAGGGGCCCACCCCTGCGCCAACCAGTAATGCTAAAACTCCTGAAAGGCTGTCATAGACTGCCCTTGTACGAGGTGCCAGGGATCCCAGAATGGCGGTGCACAGCTCTACAACCCAAGGTTCAACACCGATGGCAACAGCGGCTCTGGGATTGCCCGGGCTCAGAAAGCGGAAACACTCCATCTGAAGCAAAAGAGGGCATCAGCTTCACCATTATCTTCCCCAGGAACGTGCCTGGCTTGAAAAAGGATGTTGAATTTCAGACAGGTGAGCACGAGACCGGGAAGACTGGGTGTTAATGATGTGGACAACGGCTTGGTTGTCACACCAGAACAGAACTGAATGGTTCGCCAGCTCGTTCAGCAACAGATGGACAGCGAGCACGATGGGGAAGAGCTCCAGGAAGGTGAGACCCCTGGTGACTCCTAGCTCACACCATTCAAGAGGCCAAGGGGCTGCCACCCACCTATCCCTAAAGAATAACCCGAATCCAGCACCACCAGCCGCATCAGAATGCACCTGAAGCTCTGCTTCCAACAATAGCTGGTCCCTCCAGAAGCTGGTGCTGTTGAAGTTTGCTAGAAAGGTGGCCCAAATCTGGAGGTCTTCCTTCATCTCCTTGGTGACCCTGATATGGTGGTGAGGAGGCAGGTTACCTGCCAGCTTGGCGTAGAGGCGGGACAGAAAAGCCTGCCCCGGCGCCACTACCCGACATGCAAAATTAAGGTTCCCTAATATTGACTGGAGGCGGCGAACTGTAACTTTAGCTGCAACCAGGCACTCTTCAACCTTGACCCGTAGGGAGATCAGCTTATCCTGAGGAAGCCGTGAAATGGACGCCACTGTATCCAACTCAATACTGAGATAAGTCAATCTAGTGGTTGGCCCCTCCGTCTTTTTGGGTGCCAGGGAGATGCCAATTCCTCCGCCACCATGTGGAAGGTCTGCATCAGCCTCAAGCATTCATCCATGTTGGTACAACTGATAAAGAGGAAATCGTCCAGATACTTTGTGATTCCCTCCATACGACCGTTGCTTTACAATCCATTCGACGAGAGTACTGAACCTCTCGAACGCCGAACAAGAGATCGAGCACCCCATCAGCATGGCCATGTCATAGTACTATCAACCATCAAAATGGAAACCAAGCAAAGGGAAACTCTTGGGGTGTACTGGGAGCAAACAGAAATCGGACTTGATATCACACTTCCCCAAGATAGCACCAGGCCCAAATGACCTAACAAGGGAGACTGCCGAGTCAAAAGATGCATACCGGACCGAAGAGAGCTCCTTGGGGATAGCGTCGTTGACTGAGCCATCCCGGGGGTAAGACAGATGGTGAATCAGTCTGAACTCACCCGGGGCCTTTTTGGGAACCACGCCTAAGGGGGAGATTACCATGTTGGGGAAGGGGAGGGCCAAGAAAGGACTGACCACCCTCCCCTCTGCTCACTCCTTCTCAATTTTGACCTGTACCACCCTCTCCATCCCAAGCACGGAATTCAGGTTGGGAGTCCCCCGCTGCTGCTGGACATCAAGTGCGGGGGTCCTAAAACCCTGTCAGAAACCTACCACCATGTACTACACCTCCGCCCGGTCGGGGTGCTCACGAAGGGCCAGCTTGAGCTGTGCAGCTTTAACTGGTGTTGGGGCTTTTACCAGTGGTACCCAAGCTGTTGCCTCCCGGCCCGCCTCTTCCAGTCCCCACAGAGAAAGGTTTCCCTCTTGGACCAGGTCTGGCATGGGGTCACGCAGAGGCAGCGTGGAGGCCGGCACAGGTGGGGCAGGCGTGGCAAAACCTACAAGCTGCACAGGAACATCTTCCGAAACGTCTCAGCTCCCAGCACTGCCCTGCGGAGTGGGCTGCAGCCTTTTTTCCTTCATCACAAAAGGACTCTGTGGCAGATGAGGCCCCTCCCCTTGCCAACAAATGGCCACTGTCTGACCTGGGTACGTTGCCCGTCCCACTCGTACAGTTGAGCCAAAGGTGGTTGGCGTGTTGGTCCCACCTGAGGCCTGGAGTGTACGCTGCACGATTATTATTATTATTATTATTATTATTATTAACAAACATTTATATAGCACCAGNAAACATTTATATAGCGCCAGCAGTGTACCTGGCACTTTACAAAGTAATAAAATAGACGTGGTCCCTGGCCCTAGGGCTTACAATCTGAGAGACAGGAGCTGGGGGAGAGACATAGGAAGGGGAACAGAAGGAGAGACAAGGGGTCTAACATTCATGAAGATGCGAGGTCTAAAGTGCACGTACTTGGCTTGGTTATGATGAGAATGACAGTGGTATGACAAAGCCTAACGCTTCATCATACCACAGCCAAGCCCCTGCCGGACCCACTTCATAAGCATGCTGCACTATGTCAGTGTATTTGAGTAAGTCTGTGGCCCGGCCGGGGTAGGCCTGTATCATCACACCCATGTAAATAGAAAAGGCGGCGGTCCAGTTCGACCAGTTCCTTTCCGCCTTGGGGTGCTTGAAGCATTCCCTCTCCTTTTTGTCATCCTGTTCAGCGGGATCCACTATGGGATCGCTGAACAGGAGAGCGAATATGTCCACATACTCCCTTCTCTAGATTCTTTCCCTAGTGGCTGGGAGCAGGTGGTCCCCTAAAAGGGCGGAAACCTCAGAATACCCACCACCCACTGGGGGGCACTGTCGCAGGCCTCATTCTGGAAGTTGGGTCACACCTGGCAAATTGTTTGGTAGCAGGGAAACAGCGGTTGGGGAGGCCCATACCTGAAGTGCCTGCCCCTCAAGGGGGGAGGTGCCTGGCCTGTAAACTGAGGTGGGAAGTGGCCCTGGTGGGCCAGCACCGCCACTGACCCGTGTAACGGAAAAGGAGGGGCCATCACTGGCATCCAAGTCCCACTCCACCAGACCAACTGGGCCCTTCCAGCGGCCCCCGTCTGGACCTGGTGGGTGATGGTCTACTGGGAGCTGCAAATGCTTCCGCAGACACAAGCTCAGCCTGGTGGATCGCCCCCACGCCTCCAGTGTCAGACCCTTGTGAGTGGGCCCTACCTCACCTGGATTGTAGACCACTGGGGGCGCCACCTCCTGTTGAGTTCCCGTCAGCTGGGCGCATTGTTAGGTCAGCGCCTGGGTGATCTGTTCCATCCTCTCGATCCTCTGACGGAGATCACTGTCTTCTTGCCCATGTGATTCTGCGGCTGTCGGCTGCCCCCTGGCCTGTAGAAAAGGGGGAAGAGGCTCCCCAGTCCAGCCCCATGTGGAGGCCACCCCAGCTGGCCACGGGAGCTCGGACGGGGCCTGAGGGGGCCCTGGGGTAGGCGGGTTTGCCCCAGGGGATCCCTGCAGGCAGCAAGACCCACCACTGCCGCACCAGACCTCACCACCGCCGTTGGAGAGGGGGCTGAACAGAGGGGACCACCGGTCTGGAAGGCCCCCACGGGGGCTGAGCGCCCCTGCACAGCTGCACCCCATCAGCCCCACCCGCCTGGTCAAGGATTTGTGCAGGGGGGTTAACCACATGCCCCCCTCCACCATGGGGGCGGGGCAGTGGAAGGCCTGGGCTCCACCCCAGGGGACCCCACAGCGTGAGCCTGCACAGGGAGCACAGCACCAGGGGCCGGGTCCCCCCCCAGAGAGCCCTCAGTGCGTTGTCTCAGCAGGGCCTCAGACCTGGCCAGTCTGTCCTGCAGAGGGACTTCCACACCTCCGTCTGGGTGCCCCTCCGCTGCGGAAAGGGCAGGGTCTGTGCCCCCCAGACCAGCAAAAAGCGCCCATGTGCTCTCGGGTGCCCCCTCGACTGGGGGGGGTCACCCCACTTTGGGGGGGGGGCAGAGGCAAATCTCTAGAGACTGGAGGGGGGATAGGAGAAGAACCACCACCCACCACCTCCCTGGCTTGTCTGATGCTGCAGCTGCTGTTGTGGTCAGTTTCAAAAGCTCCACACTGCAAGCCCATGCATATGCACATTCTGGGGCTGCCACCATGGTTCCTAGTCTAGCATGGTGGGAAATGTAGTCCCAGCATGCCAGACAGGAAACATGGCAGAAGCCCCAGTATTCAGACATGTGGGCTGGCCATGTGGGGTCTTTAAACAGTGTAGAGTGGCGTGGGCCCATGGGTAGGGCAGCAGCAGTAGACTGGTGCTTGTGCTGGTGGTGGCAATTATGTGGGGGAGTGGGGGGAAGGAAGTGTGGGGGGAAGGGGAGGGAGGAGCAGCAGGTGGAGGTAGTTGCGAGGGCTGCCTTTCGCCATCTGTGTCTGGTGTGGAGGCTGCGCCCGTACGTCTCCGGCCCGGACCTGGCCTCCCTCATCCATGCCTTCGTCACCTTGAGTCTGGACTACTGCAATGCACTCCACATGAGGCTGCCCTTGTTCCTGGTTTGGAGGCTGCAGCTAGTGCAGAATGCGGTGGTCCAGCTCCTTTCGGGGACGGGCCGTCGGGAACACATAACACCAGTGCGATGGACTCTGCACTGGTTGCCAGTAGCGTGCCAAACCCGGTTCAAGGTTTTAGTATTGATCTATAAGGCCCCTCACGGTCTGGGCCCCTCATATCTCAGGGACCGCCTTGCCCTCCGCGCCCCAGAGCAGCTCCTTCGGTCTGCCAGGGGTGCCTTCTTGGAGGTCCCCCGTGTTAAGTGGGGGGGCCATAATGGAGAGGGCATTCTCGGTAGCCGGACTGCGTCTTTGGAACTCCCTCCTGGAGGAAGATTGCCTGGCCCCAAGCCTTTTAACATTCCGGCAAAATTGTAAAACCTGGCTGTTTGCGAGGCCTTTGGGGAGGGGGTAAGGGTTTTATTCCCCTTCATCCTTATTTATTGTTTTACTTTGATTGTTCCCTAGTCCTGTTTTAATGGTTGGTATTTTTTAAGTGTTTTAATGTATTTTATAGATTGGTTTTATATTTGTATTTTATTTTTATTGTAAGCCGCCCTGAGCTGTTTTAGGAGGGGCGGGGTAAAAATCTAATAAATAAATAAATAAATATTCCTGCTGTCCCCTCTGAGTCCAGGCTAGCAGCCTAAACTTGCCTCTGACTGACCACCAGCCCTTTCAGAAGATCCAGGTCCAGCAGCATCCGAGGTAAGGGCCACCTGGCCAAGAAAATACCTTTTCCTCTCCTCCCCCAATCTGAGGTTATTTGCGCTGCTGCACCCCTTGGAGGGGGGCGGGCTTTGGGAGTGGACTGGGGCCATTTGGGGGAGGGCTTGGGAAGGGAATTGGGGTGCTGCATTCATAAGGGGGTTGATTGATATGTTTGATCGGTTTTCAGTGTCTTGGTGTTTGAGATCCAAGCTCAAATCCAGGAACCGGAAAGGGGTTTGCATAAAATCTTGCTGAGGGTTGTTTGACCCCTGGGCCTGAGGTTCAGTTTGGTTTCTTGTCCTTTCTTTCATGGGGGGTATTATGGCTGTGCGTGGGGGTAGTTTGATCTGTTTGATCAGCTGGATCTGTGTTTGAACTTTTGCACTGCGGGTGTAATGGAATTATGCTCAAGAAAAGGAGGGTCCAGATCATGGATCTGTCTTTATCCTTGTGTGCATGTCCTCATGTGTTTTAAATAAGAGTCGTTGCCTTTTAACCATATCTGTGTCCTGTGTTTCCTTTAATCTAAAACAGATTTAAATGTTCTTTGGTGCACATTGTACTGACTTATATGACAATTATCTGTAATCATCAAGTTAAGTGGGCAGGTCTGTGGGAACATGGGTGGGGCCAAAGGGGTCCGCATTTTGTCTTTGTCATGGACCCTGCAATTTCTAAGGCCGGCCCTAGCTACCGCCACCACCGTCACTGTGACTTTGAAAGGTCCCGCACCGCTGTGCACGTGTGCACGCTGGGGCTGCTATGTTGGCATGCTGGGAAATGTAGTCCTAGCATGCCATACAGGAAAGACGACCATGGCCCCAGAGTACGCACACATATGTTGGCCCACGGACCTAAAAACAGAGCAGGGAGGCGCCTCAGCCTGAAACATGAGAAGTGGAGAGTGTGACCGTGGCATCAACACACAATGAAGGCAGGCCGGGCCCACAGCAGCCAGCCAGCATTGCAGCACAGAGAGAGGGGGCCAAGGTGGAGCAGCAGAAAGGAAAGGCCCTGCCTCCAGCAAGTGCAGGCTGTGCTGGTGGCAGCCGTGGTAGCCCCGCCGGACCCTGCACATGGTGCCAAGTAGAGAAGAACTTTGAAGCAGAGAACATTGGATACTCGTTGCAAACCAGGACAAGATGGGCTGACACATGCTTGAATTTCACACGAACTAGGCTTTTAAGGCAGAAATTAGGGGTGTACCCATGAGAGCAAGAGTGGAGAGAGGGGCAGGAAGCTGTCGCTCCTTAGAACTCTCTTCACTGTGTGGCACGTGGTCTGTCCACAGCCGATCTCTGTGGGTTCCCTATTGACATTCTGTGCATGGGCATGTGCGAGTGCACATTGCAATTGTAAATGCATGGGCACAGAGCTCCCTATCCTCTCTTTTTAGTGCAAATGCTCCTCCCCCAATTTCTTTCCAAACCTTCTATTATTTATTTACTTATTATTCATTTCATTTTTGCCCTGCCCCACTTGCCTAGTGGCAACTCACTATTATGCATTTGTTTAAGTGGAATATTGGATTCATTTGTTCAAACATCTATTTTATCTTTATTAATTATTATTATTAGTAGTAGTAATAAATAATAAGAATAAATATTTTATTGTAAAAGATATACTATTAGATATTGTATAGTACATTCCTTATTTGTCAGCTGGTGGTGGTGTTCAGAGCACTTCACAACAACATCTATGCATTAAACTATAATAAAAGAATGTAAAATCCATGTAAAAGCAATTTATTTCTGTACAGAATGCTTGTCAGAATAAATGTACAGAAGTAATGAAAGCAGGAAAACAAGACAGAAAACAAGACGGAACTTTCACATGCAGGTCCATATGGGAACTGAACTGAAATGCCTTGCCTTTATAAAATAAATATTAAAAATAAATATGAAATATTCTTAGGGAGAGAGTCTCGCAGACTCCCATGGATATGCAATTAATTGATTCAGCTGAGAATTTAGTAACAGTGGGACAAAGGTCTGCTTGTGGACCTACATCTGTGCCCCAGTCCCACTGTCCTATTGTCCCTAACCCCCGTTTGCCCAACCACTTTTCTTCAGAAGAATGGGGATTTCCCCCTAGAGGGGCCTCGATTTTTGCAGAAATTATGGCTACCGATGCCATATGTAGAACAGCTGTCTTGGGCTATAAGGGTTGATTGTGGGTGTTTTTGCCTCCTTTTTTGTACTATTTTATAAGTTTGTGCTAGTAATGAATTAGATTTTTAGTTTTATCCCGCTGTCCCTTGGGCTCTGATAAAGTAGGCTAGAGTAAGAGCTAAGTGTAAGAGTCAAGCGAATTACTATTTTTAGTTTTAGTGCAAGGTATCTTAGCAGATCTGTTAACAGGAAGTGCTTATGTGGTACCTGTTTACTGTTATTGTGCTTTTACGTTTTATATTTAATGATTGTATGTGATTGTATGTGTTCTGTCTTGTAAAGCAATGACCAATGGTCACGCTAATAATAAATCTAAATCCTCACAACAACCCTATTAAAAACATTGCAAAAGGCAGATGAGACAAAATCTTTGGAATTATTACAGAAAAACATTTCTGTTTGCAAAAACCTTCCTTCATTAAAGCTGTAGAGAAAAAACAAGGGTGCTCATATAGATTAATTGCTGGAACAGTATAGTGTCCCATCTCAAAAAAGATATTGTAGAACTAGAAGAGGTACAGAGAAGGGCAACAAAAATGATAAAGGGTATGGAATGGTTATTGTTCTATTGGTGACAGACTATGATAGAACAGTATAGAGTTGGTTATTCATTGGTGGAATAGTGGAATGCAAATTGGTGGGACAGTGGAAAGTCAGTATGTCAGTGGAATCCCTGACATCAGTGAAAACTATTAGTATGCATTCCACTGTGAGCATCTGGTCTAAGTTGCTGCTGGGTGGTTGCTGTGGCAGGATCTCGGGGGCACAAGGTTCTCCTCCCACAGTCACCACCCACCATGGTTCCTTCCCACCCCTGCTCACCATGGCACTTCTTCCCAACCCACCCACCCTTCCTGCCTGATCTAACTGACACCCCTCCTGGCCAGAGGGAAGCAGGAATAAGCAACTGACCTAGGTTGCTGATGGGCCATTGCTGCAGCAGGATCTCTGGGACACGCAGTGCTCCTCCCACAATCACCGCCTGCCATGCTTCCTCTCCTACCCCCCGCCTCGCTATGTCCCAGGGAGTATCCTGCTGATCCCCCGTGCTCTCCTGGCCACTTAAAAAACCCCACATAATTAGACAGCAATAAATGGAAACCTTCATCATGGAGCTGTGTAAACCCAGCGCCCCCCTGCCTCCAGTGCATTAACTTACCATTAACTGCGGAAGTCGTTCTGGAGAAGGCAACAGGTTCTGAAGAACGAGTGTTGGGCATGTACTGCAAATCAGGCGGAGATGGGAGAACACAGATCTGAATTTTGGCATGTGTTGGTCTTTTAAGGCACCAGTGAGAGTGGAGAGAGGGGCAGGAAGCAGTCGCTCCTCGAAATGCTCTAGGATTTTCACCTGTGACTCTATGGTGCTGTCAGACTGATAACTCACGGGGTCGGAACCCCTAATAGGTCTGTCCTGGGTGATTCAACCCCTGTGTTTTTTATTCTGGGAGGTCACTTGACGCCCGCATTAGGGATACTGGATGATATCAGTCCAACCCCATGGCAGGCAACCCTATTTTCCCTCCCCTTAAGTCAGTCAAAGTGTATGGTACTGTCGCGTTGTGCTTCAGTTTCCTCAAAAGGAATTTGCGCTTACTGGTCCAGACCTGAAATGATCTGGTCTGGATATAGGGCGCTTTTTCCCAATATGTGGAAACTCAGTTTACACTTTGCTAATAAGCCAGCCAGCTCAGCAAAGTATTGTAAAGACCATTTATTTATATAAATGAAGCTATGAGACTTTAGAATATTATAAAATATGAAGCAATAGTTTACTTAAGTTCAGATAAAGACATAGTACAAAATAAACAGTGTCAGTTAAAAATACATGACTTAGAAAGACATGTCTGTTGAAAGAACAGCTCTGTTACAAGTTCAAAGATCTTAACATCTATAAGATATAACATATGCTCTAAGTATTATTGCTAAGATTAACTCAATGCTTCATATAGGATACAATATATTACCCAATCCTTGATTCTGCCAGATGGATATGAGAAAAGCTCCAAAGAAGAAACTGTTTCTGAAAAATCCATGTCGCCTCTCCCTTCTAATAGAATGAAATTTGCTTGGAAGTCAGCTAAAAATGACATCAGGTCAAGACTGCTGACAGGGGGAGGGTTTTCTCAAAATTCATAGTAAGAAGCCTGTTGATACATTCTAAAACAAATTGCTATCATATAAGATAGGATTAACAATGAGTAAACTCCAAACAAACAAGGCCTCTTCCTGCCCTGCTTGAGAGTCACGTATCTTGACTCTAGTCAACAGAAACTGTTAATTTATTTAACAGACTTGATTATATCTTCTATTCTAGTATACAGGCTGATTTTCCAGTATCTGGTCAAGAGTTCAGTAGAAAGGTCACTATAGGACAGCTCTTTAAGAAGTCATCATACAGAGAGGCTAATTCAGATTTCCAATATATTGAAACACAAATGGTCAAAAACATATGCCTATATACAGGATACACAACAGTACCTGCAGCTGGAACCCTGGATTGGGGTTCCCCCAGCCTGGAGTCGGAGCCTCTTCTGAAGTTACAGGGGGTGATATTGCCAAAGGAGGTCCTCTCTGCAGTTTGCTCCAGCTGCTGTCCCTTAAACCTCCTGCCTGGCTGTGGGAGGTATGGATCTGATGCTCCTGAAGCATCACTCGCTCCTCCCTGTTCCTCAGGAGTTCCAGCCCCATCTGCTCACCGAACTGGCTTTTTGTTTCCTGTCGGGACTCTGGCCCCGCCTCCCTCAGCTGGGGAATCCTCGCCCCAGAATGAGAGTGGTGTAGCCCGATGACATCATTGGGTAGCTGCTGTGGAGTTCCCCCATGGTGGCTGTGTTGCTCCAGAGACAGACGGCTGCGGCCAGTGTTGAGGTCTCTGGAGGAGGCTGCCGCAGGTGAGTGCTCACAGAGATCTGTATGCATGTAGGCTACATTCAACTTGATTGAAAGGACGCAGACACTTGGGTGCACATTAGCCCGCATTCACCTGCACGGTGGGATCTGTATGTTCTGAGATCCGGCGGTGAGTGGTGGCTGCATGTACAGTTGATGAAGGCCAACTGGCCAGTGGGGAGAAAAACCTAATAAACGGGCAGGTGGAGACCCACCTGGTGTGGGCTATCATCTCATTTGTTAACACCCAAAGTCTTTCTGACGAACAATCTAGCTATGATGCATGGAGAGCATGCAGGCTAGCAGCACAGCATTTGTGGAACCATTCTGTCCTTCTGTGAGAAAAAATGTGTTCAAAGTGAATCTCCCCTGAAAAAAGCTCATGGGTTTAAATAACAGAAAGTCCAAATGTTTGCAAACTCTGATATAGAAAGTGTTAAGGTGGCATACCCTCAACCTCCCCAAGAATCACCCTTTCACAACCAACTCAACATTAACTCAACCAAACAAACCAACAATAAGAGGGCCTGCCGGTTAGGAAAACAACTGCATCCCCTCCCCTCCAGTGAATAGAAGCCTCCAGTCTCCTGCAGGGAAAGAAGATGCCACTGCTGCTGGGGGAGTGGAATCAGGGGCTATAACTGTACCACCTGGGGCTGCCCCCCCTGCCCTACTCTCCAGTGGAGAGAAATCGCCGGTCTCTTGCAGGTGGGTGCCAAAGCCGAGCTGCTCTTTGCCAGCCGTTCAGCAGGCAGAACCTGGGCCTATTTAGTTTTGTATTTTGTATTTTAATGGATTTGAGTGATATCTGTTCAGTGAGGGTTGATGGGTGAAGGGTAGATATGGGGTGGTGGTGCCATTGCTGCCCAGTGAGAGGGGGACATGGGCAGGGATTGGGGGGAGGAGGTTGTACCATGACCCCCCGGTGAGGGGGGTACAAGCATGGGGGGGATTAGGGGTGGGATGCGACAGCCCCCTAGTGAGAGGGCACATGCAAGGGTTTTCTTGGTGTGGGAGAGGAAATGGGGGTGGCTGGGAAAAAGAATGTAAATTTAATTAATTTATTAAAATGTAATAATAAAGTTATTACATTTTAACTTTATGTAATATGAGAGGAGGGGTGT
Source organism: Sphenodon punctatus (assembly GCA_003113815.1). Lineage (NCBI taxonomy): Eukaryota > Metazoa > Chordata > Lepidosauria > Sphenodontia > Sphenodontidae > Sphenodon > Sphenodon punctatus. The sequence continues at coordinate 2,160,839 of QEPC01014657.1, forward strand.
ATTTCTTTTGTATTTTTTTGTAATAATTTTTTTTGTTGTAACCACTCTTGGGAGTGCCTTGGGAGAAGAGTGGGATAAAAATCTAAAATAATAATAATAAAATAATAATAATAATAAATGAATATGCTCAGCTGGAGATTACTGGAAAACACTGCACGGCCATTTCCAGAAGGATAGAGAATGCAAATGGAGAATCAATAGTTTGCATTTTACATTGCAAGCTGGTAAGTGATCTGGTGCTTTTTAGAGACAGGCCCAAGTCAGAAAATTCAGATCCTGGATTTAAATATAGCAAGACTCAAGAGGATTCTGAAGTTCTTTGTTTGGGTAACACTTGGTATAAAGAAAGAGAAGCCGGATTTGAGATTCCCTGCCAGATTAGAAACCATCAACATTTCGGTAAGAAGAGGGCTGAGCTTTGGATCTAAAGTTTGAGTTCATTCCCATATCCTCTACTTTTCTCCTCCTCTCACCTGCAGACAGTCTACTGGAAGACTTTTTAGTTTAACCACTATTGACATTTTTCTTTTCCTTGTGCTATAAGAGCTCACACAGGCTGATTTTATAATGCAGTTCAACATCCAGGTCTTGCAGCTGTTTCAGGAAGCCTCGGTTTGGGGAAATGGCTCGGTGCAGAGTAACTCTTTGGATAGCTTTGGCCAGTGAGTAGTGATAGACGATCATAAGGTAAGCCAGAACCAGGGATGCAGATCTACTTTTACCTAGAACGCAGTGAACCAAGATCTTTCCTGAAATAAGAGAGAGAGAGAGAGAGAGAGAGCGCGCACCTAAGTATGAGAGGAACTCTTCCAGATCGCAAAAGAATGAGGGTTGGTGAGTTCAGCGCATTAACAGGCAGAAGAGCCTCTCACAAAATCATTAGGGACCTGATATTGCTTTAGCCTGATAGCTCTTTGGTTTCCACTTGACCTGCTCTCAGTTGAGTGCACTGTGGCAAAGATCTACCACTGAGGTGAAGTATCAATGGCAAACCACTTCCCTTCTGTGGGCCACTTTGAGCATTAGTACAAGCTCTGTAGGCTAGATAGGAGTACAGGCCAGGGATGCTTAAGGGCTGTGCTCAGGTTGGAGAAGGAAGGGGAAGGTCCAGATCATGGATCTAGTTCATATGGGCTGGAGTATGGCCTTCTACATGGGGTTGTGTTCCACCTACATAGGCGGCATGGCTGAAAGCATTGCATGGCCTGGTCTTCTGGTGGCTGGAAGACTGCTCGTGACCCACAGAGTATGGTTTGGGGGCACAGTAAATGGGGTAGGGGAAAGCCTCTGGAGACTGGAGGGTAGGTGCCCATGGACCACAAATGGACTGCAGGTTAGAAGTTCCCAACCCTTGGTCTGTGCCATGGATCCATCCTCTATCCTGGAGTGCATGCCCACCTCTCTGCTCCTGTCCCTTCAGCTTGCTCTTTCAATGCTTGAGGGTTGGAACTGAATCAAGGAGCCAGATCCCGGAAATGGAAAACGGCCAAATAAAAAACATCCATGACCTGGATTTGGCCCACGGGCTGCAGGTTTCCCACCCCATATCTTCTAGATCTGACACACCTTGGTCTTTGAATGATCCCACCCACAGTGGGCCCCATTCTGGGAAGGAGCCACACCAGGATCTTTGCAGGCCCTACAGTTCACGAGAACACCATTGCGGGCACTACAGTTCACCAGAACACCATTGCGGGCACTACAGTTCACCAGAACACCATTGCGGGCACTACAGTTCACCAGAACACCATTGCGGGCACTACAGTTCACCAGAACACCATTGCGGGCACTACAGTTCACCAGAACACCATTGCGGGCACTACAGTTCACCAGAACACCATTGCGGGCACTACAGTTCACCAGAACACCATTGCGGGCCCTACAGTTCACCAGAACACCATTGCGGGCACTACAGTTCACCAGAACACCATTGCGGGCACTACAGTTCACCAGAACACCATTGCGGGCACTACAGTTCACCAGAACACCATTGCGGGCCCTACAGTTCACCAGAACACCATTGCGGGCCCTACAGTTCACGAGAACACCATTGCGGGCCCTACAGTTCACGAGAACACCACAGGTTCCCAACTCTGGGTCAGAATCTGAAGTGGAGTCGCTCTGTTGTACAAGGGGTGTGCATGTCACAGTACCGATAGCTATTTGCTAGACTTTGCTGCTGCCTGGGTGTTTGGAATTTAAGCGTCAAATGGAGCCACACAGGCAAAATATTTGGAAGGAAAACATTGTTGAGCCCAAATGGAGACAATAGCAGGCATTGGGGGTTTGCAGGCTTGCTGGGAATTGTTGAATCAGCACCTTTCAGCTCCTCTGGAGCACCTGCTGGAACAGCAACCACTATTCCCTGGTGGGTGTTACCAGACATGAAGCTACTCATTTTCAACATTAAACACACATTCAGTCATTGCTTGCATCTGTATGCGCCAACACGCCTCTCCATATTTTACCCACTGTGTGTGGAATCTATCCAGAGTGCCTCAGCCTCCTGCCTTTCCCGTCTCTCAGGGTTGTGCTAGCTTGGGTCAGTGACCCAGGCACCAAGTACTACAAACCTCCTTTGTGTAAGCAGACAGTAACAATTGTTTCTGCTGCAATACAAGCAAAGTGCGTGACTGAAATGGCTCGTTGAAATGTGGCTGCTGCAGCTGGTATTTATTTTCCTTGGTGCAGCATCTGTGCTTGGCTTTTTTTTGCAGATGAGAAAGTAACCATTTCTGTGTCCCAAGCACTGATGATTCAAAATACTGGTTTAATAACAACAATGACAGCATCCCATCCCCACTGCTAATACCTTAATTGCCACTCTCTACTCATGTTCTAATGAGAACAAGCAGGTAAAGGTCGAGTTAGGACACTTCCACCTGCCAAGATGATACCAGGGTTTAGCAAGGAGTAGCACGTGTTCCCTCAAAAATATTTCCTGCTACCCCCGCCCACTGGAGAATATGTGTAGCAAATGTGGGACAAAATCCTCACTCCCCCAATAATGGTCATTTCCACACCTTCACGTTTTCAAACAAATTATTCGGACGTTCCTCTCCATCCTGCTTTTGTTCTTAGCTCCGTCACTGACTTGCTGTGTGGCGTTGGTAACCCCAGTGTTGCCTCATGTGCCTCCCATGTATAAATGGATTCTTTCCTCCCTGCAAGGGCACTGGGTGAGGTGTCATCAGTGTTGTTGTTAAAGCGCTTGGGGTGAAAGTGCTACACAAACATGAGATGTTTTAATTGCTCAGGACTGACTTTAGGGGTAGGTGCAGTAGGCAGGTCCCTAGGACAGCAAAGTGAAAGAGGTGCTTCCTTGCCCCATCTGCTGTGTAAGTCCCCAGCGTGGACAAGGGAGCACTTGTGGATAGTGCCCTTTTAAATTCACCCCTGGAGCCTTGCCCTGATCTGGGGCAATGCTGCTTCTCTGCTGGACAACTGATTTATGAGGAACCAGGACCACCCCACCCACAGTTCATGTTGCCAGCTTAGGGCTTGCACTGCAAGAAGTGGAGAATGCTGCCACTTCCCTACTGGCACCTGGAGTGCTGAGCCCTATTTTAAGGGGCACAGAGGCAGGTGGACAAGGGGTGCGTGCATTTTCATATTTTGTTGGGGGCATCAAATGGGAGCAGCCATTTCTGTCGTCACTTACCATTGGGAGTGCTCAGTGCTCCATTGATATACTCTGAGGCAGGGTAGAAATGCCTGCTAAGGTTAAAGTCAATGGAGTCTTCTGCTGCTATTCCATGGTAATGGATCTCCTGGCCATAAAAGTCTTGGTCTCCTTTACTTCCCCAGGCTGAATGGGCAGCATTGAGTACATGGGTGATGCCAAGCTTCCTCAGTTCTTCCCTGTCATGTGCTATCACACTAGATAGGAAAATCCACAGGTAAGTGTGGTAAAGGAAAGCGCACTGCACAGCCTAATCACTCACACTTCTTATCACCATAAAATGTCTGATCAGCTCAGAGTCCTTTAGACTTTGAGATGTGCTGTAAGCATTGGTGATACCCTGTGCATAGGGTGGGAAACCTTGCACAACACACAGTTAACCTGTGGAACTCCTTGCAGTGGGATTTTGTGAAGACCAGTAGTATAACTGGGTTTATAAAAGTGTTTGACAAATACATGGAGAATAGGTCCATTAATGGCTATTATCCAAGTTGGTTGGGGAATGAAACCTTTGACTGCTAGTATCTGAGAATGAATCACTGGTTTTGTACACTAGTAGTCAATGGTGCCTGCTACTGTCAGAGACAGGATTCTGGGCTGGATGGACCATTGGTCTGACCCAATATAGCAGTGACTATGTGTGTTAGCAAACAAGATGTTAGTCCGCTGAAGTCTGGGTTTGGTCCATGCAGCCCCCACTCACGTGTAGCATGTAGACCTTAATGAATGAGCAGCCCCCTGTGTGTTTTTCTTGTGTATTTGAGCAGCCCCTACTCACCACTCACAGGTTTAGCATGACTTTCAGGGGGGTGGGGGAAATTAGGGTCAAAGGAGATGTCTCGCACTCACACGAAGGCACCAAACACACGCTCTGCTAGGAAATGCCAGGAAAACAATGCCCATCAGGATAACATTGTGGCCCTATAGATCTCAGCGAAACCAGGCCTCTATCATCATAGGGCTCAGAGCTTGCAACTGAGGGTATGGCCTCGTGCCACACACAGTTCTTCCTTTCACTCACACAATCCAAGGGGGGAGGAAGGGATAGGTGATGGAGCATGACAGTCATGAGGGTAGGGGCCAGGCCAAGGGGGAAAAGAGGAGAGGGGGCTTTCGCACAACAGGGGATAAGGGAGGACACCTGGGGGGCGGACTCGCACACCGTTCACCCAGTACTTGTTCACACTCCATTCACCCAGTACTCACTCACACGCAAAATGTTGGGGAGAGACACAAGCAGAATGGCAAAGGGAACAACAACAAAGATACACTTAGCTTGCTTGGGGCCAGCTTCTCAGACTCTGATTACCGGCGCTGTGTGCCCCACAGCGCTGGTGTTTATACCCTGGGCCCCGCCCCCTTATGTGCCTGAAGCCATGCGGAACACCACACAGGCTCAGGTGCTGACCCCACGTCCTGGGAGGTCGACGGCCGGGGATCTGCACCGTCGGCACCAGAGCGGGTCTCCTTGGCAACCTGATGCCTCGCCGCGGTGTCAGGTGCCACATCATCTACTGGAGACGCTGTGGCCGGAGTGGGAGTGGGGTGGGGGGAGCAACCGCCGTGCTCCAAGTACCCAGAGCTCCCCCCTGCAGCGTCCACCCCCGCCGCAGCTGACAGTGACAATCCCAATACACAGGTAGGCATTCTTCCCCAGCACACTCAGTCCAACAACCTCCCCTTCCCAGTATCCCACCTTCTGTCATGACTCAGCCATGCCAAACAATGGGAGGAAACTGCCCCAGCTGTTTCTTTCTTCTGGGATATCACTCCAGGAGGCGTTACAACCCCTACTATCACCCATAGAGGTTCATACGTGGGTTTATACCTGCCAGCGCTTGGCAGATGGAAATAAACTGTGCTGTGCATGGAACGCTGATTATATAAAGCAAACTGCGTATTATACTGAGCCCCTTTCCTTTCCCTGTGTGTTTCCTATTGACATTTGCAGGCAAGCTGGGAATGTCAATAGGAAGTGCAGAGGCAGGCATACTGCCTGCTACTATGCCCCCCTCAAGGGCAAACGCTTCCAAGCAGCTTATCGCTATGCCATAGCACCATTCTCCACTGCCCCCACTCCCCCAAACCTCCCTCCTTTCCCAGAATAAGCATAGAAACAATGGATTGTGTATAACAAATTTAACAATATAAACATTAACTTTATTTATTGAATTTACCTGAACTTAATTTTTTTTAATAAAAGTTTATTTATTTGTAAAGTCTGCTTATTTCTTCTTCAACCTGCCCCCTTTGGGGGCAGCTGGACGTGCTTTCTTGGGGGGTGGCAGGACTGGTGGGGGAGACATTTTCCTCCTCCTCCTCTGGATCTGCCAGTGGAGATTGTGGAGAAGCGTTCCGCGGCGGTGCCTCTCCCCACTGCCAGTCCACGTTCCGCCATTCCCTCCCCCACCATCCCATGCCTCTCCTTCCCCCGCCATCCCACCATGGTGCCTCTCCCTCCTGTGAGCCGACCATCCTGCCATGGTGCCTCTCCCCCGAGCCCTGCCATTGCGCCATGGTGCTGGAAAACAGGACGAGCTGGGACAATGCATGTTTGAATTTGGTGCACATTGGGCTTTTAAGGTGGATGTTTCATGTGCACCATTGAGAGCAAGAGCGGCGAGAGGGGCAGGAAGTGGTCACTCCTTGGCGCTGTAGGCTTTTTTTCTGTGACTCTATGGTGCTGGCCGACTTGTATGTACATGAGGCTGCACGCAACCTAATTGACAGGACTTGGGCATGTTGATGCACATTAGCCCACGTTCATGCTCGAGGACCCTACTGTGCGTGGGGGCTGCGTGTCTGGTGGCCATGTGGCCAGTGGGGGCAAACACCTAATAAACTGGCAGGGGGACACCCACCTGGTGTGGGCTACTGTCTCTTTTGTTAACACCCTATGGTCCCATATTTGATTAGTTTAGCCGGCAGCTGTTCTGTTTGGCTCTGTGATTGTATTAGATTGCCTTTTTTTCTTACAGAAGCAGGGGCTTTAACCTTAGCATCCTGGCTAAATTCCAGTGCGATAATTGCATTCTGCTGCTTAAAATTCACCATGTGCCTCTATTTGCATGAGGTATTCTTCACGTTCTGCCCAGAGCTGCTGGGTAGCCTTGTTCAGCACTGTTTAAAGCCTCTCGCCTTCTGAACCAATGACAGCTGCATGATACATGTACGTAGATTTAATCATCACCTTGTACAGTTTAGCTGGGCCCTTAGGAATTTGATAGGATGAAAGGCAGCTATCAGATTTTTGTTTTAAACAGGAGCTGTTTGGAGAGTGTCTTAGAGGCTAGACACTCAGTTTCCTTAGAATGAGGAGAAATTTTTACTAAGCAAACCGTAAGTCTGGATTCTTCTTTCATCTCCGCTGCTGAGCAGCCTCTCTTGTAATTAGAGCGAACTGGCTCCCAGGAAGCAGGAGGGGAAACTGGAAATCTGTGGTACTGTCGCACCATATGGAACAGTCCTGATGTTAATTGATCTCTATAGGGCTGGTTGGTGAGGGCCTGATCCAGCATCCATTGCAAACAACTGGAAGACCCACTGACTGCCATGGGCATTGGATTGGGTCCCAAGGCCAAGCCTTTTTTTCAGCCTGGTTTCCTATGGTAGAAGGCAAAAGGCAAGTAGGGGTCCAAAATTTCATACTAAGAGGTGCACCTGGAAGGGACCAGGCCATGGGGGTGGAGCAAAAGAAATGCCACTCCCCTTTCTGATATAACCCCACCCCTTATGCAGCATTGTGATGTCATGATGCTCTGCAGGGGGAAGGATCACATGAGAAAGGGGGCAGGAAAGTCCCTGTGATCCTCTCCTTTTCCAACATGGCTATCCTTAGAAGACCTGATTTCTCCAGAGTGCCAGGGGTGTGTTAGGGGTGTGGTTGGAGCCCAGGAAGTGAAGAAGGGAAGGGCTGAGGCAGCAATAGGAAAAGTATAAGATGGCCAGATATGCAAGTTTTAGAGGACACTAATGAGAAATACAGATTGTAGGGCTCCATTGGCTCCTGTTTACCACCTCACTGAATTCTCCTCTAAAATTGGAAATCTGGTAACCCTAGAAAAGTATCACATAAAGGAAACCTCTCAGCCATTCTCCAATACCAAGTAGACTTGCTGATCAGCACAAGACCTAGGGAATTCAGTCTAAGAGAGCTTACGGCTCATCATTGAGGTCAAGCAAAGGGAACGAGGAACCAGCACTGGGGAACCAAAGCGCAGAGGAGACCAGGACAAGTAATACAGGAATGGAGAGGGATCCCAAAGGGCACAGAAGATAAAGTATAGGAGAGAAGGACTAAAGAGCGGAGTCAGTCAAGCAGGAGGCAAGGGAACAAGACACAGAATGGGGGTGGGGGGACACAGACTATAGGGAAGGGACGCAGAAATGAGTGGGAGCCAGGTGATGAGGACAGACACACCAAGTTAGCAAAACATTCAACGTGAGTGGCTAAGCGTGGGGGGGAGGGAGAACATAGGACGGGGACATCAAGCTGAAAGAGGTGAGGGAGACGAGACAAAGAGCAGAATGAAACTAGAGCGGAGAGCGTGGAGAGAAGGAGAACACACACATACACAAGGATACGTGAGGGGGAACAGAACCACCCAGGGGAGAAGAAGGGAATCAGGCTACACCTGCTAAGGGAAGGAACTAACAACCCGCCCCCCATCCCCACCCCACCCCACCCAGGGAGAAAGGCGTAAGCATTTACACAAAAACACTCACAGGAACGACTAAAGAACCAGAGGGAGGGGAAGTGCTTTACAAACAAGGAGAGGTGAACAGAACAGCGAAGGAGACTCACCAACACAACTGACACAGAGCTACAAGGAAGAGTACAACCTGACACAGGAGATGGGGGAAGACCAGGTACAAGCAGAGCAAGAGCGAGGGAAATAGCAACAGAAGCTCTGCTAGCTTCCTTATATAAAGCTGCCAGCGGGCCTTATATAAGGCTGCGAGTCAATCAGGAAGTTGGCAGGCGTGTCCACACCCTATATCAGGTGTGGGAGGGAAAAAGAGGATAAGACACACAAGTGGGAAAAAGTTGCTCCCACACAAATCAAATGGTGGTGCTGGGGAAACAGCAGCTACCAACCAGGCCCCAAGACCATGGGTTCAGAGTTAAGCCCTGACAGACACTCCTGGCTGACCCAGGGAATGCAGACTACACCACACGTGTCTCGTAGCAGCTTATACAATATGCACCAATGAAATACAAGCCCTGAGACTCTAGGTCACACCTGGAGAGGTGGTGACCCTAGGGCTTGCTGTAGCCCTTTGCTAAATTTTGGTCTGTTCCTTTCCTCCCCAGCACAGTATTGGAGAAAGCAAATCTGTGCAAGAAAGGTGGCTGCTGTTATGGCTAACTTCCTCCTCTTTTTCTCTACAGTCTGAGACTTCTTTCTGGTTGTGTGATGACAGGGAGGAGGGCCCCGCTGTTGGACCACCTCGGGGCCCCGAGACCCCGTACCAGGAGGAACCCCGCGACTCACCCAGCAGAATCTGGGATCTAGGAAAGGTGGGTAGTGCCCCAGCAGAAAGGGCCCAAGAAAGGGCAGCCTTTTTCAGCCTCACTGGTGGTGGCGTCAACTCCTGGCACACTGCCAGTGATGTCATTGAAGGGCGCCCAGGGATGGCATGGCATTTTAAGCATCTGGGCTGCATCAGTGAGGTGGGAAGCAAGGAACATGTTGGAGATGCCGCTTGCCCTGACCACAGAGCCCAGGAAACCCATAGGGCATGCCCAGACCTGAGGTAAAGCCAGGCAGCTTTCAGGATTTCTCCCATCAGGGAGAATGCCTCAGGAACAGGGAACAGACACTGGGTGTGGGAAGGCAGAATGCCAGGTGTAGGGGGAGAGGGGAGCTCAACTCTCCTTTCTTTTGGTCCCTTCCTAGAGCAAGCGTACCAGCCCACTCACCTGTTCTAAGGGGTCTTGGGGAGTACAGGGATGGTGAGTATGAAAGGTTGGTTTTGCCCTGTGTCCCTGCTGGTTGCCTTCCAGGGCTGGCCTGGCTGTGGGGTGGCTGCCCTGGGCCCCACTCCCAGGGAAGCCCTGCGCAGCCTGACCTGCACCTGGCTTACCAGCCTGCCTGTCCAAGCCCCTGCCCGCAGCAGTAGCAGCCTGGGAGGGGGAGGAACTACTGCCTGCCTGGGCTCTCCTGCCCCACTGTAGTGCCACTGTCCCACACCACCTGCCCATGATGCTGCTGCTGCAGCTGCTGCCAAATGTCCCACTATGCTGTGCATCTCCTGGGCCAGCCGTTTCCTGCTGGGAAATGTAGTCCCAGCCTGGCAGATTCAGGAAATGGCTGGCCCTGGTGAGCGTGCATGCACAGAGGTGCACAGCCAGCGGGTGGGACCTCCAAACTGCAGGTGGGACCAGACTTCAAACAGACTCAGCAGCAGGTGTTTGCAGGCCCTGGGCCAGCCAAAGTGAGTGTGTGTGAGAGTATGTAAGTTTGAATGAGTGCGTATTTGAATGTGTGTGTGAGAACAAATGAATGTTTGACAATATGTGTGTGTAAGAGAATGAATGTGTGTGTGAGAGGGGAGAGCATGTATGTATGAATGTGTGTGTGTGTGTGAGAGAGAGACTTGTTGTGTGAATGTGGTAAAGTAGGTGGAGCTGTGGAAAGTGGATGGGGCCGTGGGAATGTAGGCAGAGCTGAGGGGCCCTTACATTTTGTCTTTGCCCTGAGCCCTGCAATTTCTAAGGCTGGCCCTGTTGCCTTCACTCTTACAGAAGGCAGTCAGAGCTGGAGCATTTTGCAGGCAGAGCAGACCCCTCACCCTCCTTTCATAAGCATGAGGTCCATTGGGGCACAACCCAGGGCCTTTAGTACAGCTTCCTTGACCTCAGCACTATAGCAAAGCTACTGCTGTTGTTGCTCCTCCAGGATAGTAGAGTCTCACCATTCCATGCTACAAGCAACATGCCCCCACCTCCCACTGCCTGGCCTGCAGCTTAAGAGCATAACAGAAAATGGGAGATTTCTGAGCAACCAGAAGGCTTTAGCTAGTCAGAACACCAGACCTGCTTGTATTTCCATCCTGTGAGCCTCCTGCCTCTGCCTCCTCTCCTTCTCAGCAGCACTTGGATTGACTCCTGTAGGCTTTCTGATGCTGACTCCACTGACCCCCACCCTGGCATTAATAGCCTGGTATTGATGCTGGTCTTGGCCCCCTGGGTTTGATCTACTCTGACCTTGACCATACCTCCATAGTCCTTCTGTGCTTGCTAACAGACTTGGACTGACCCAATTGGCCATCGACCCCGGCCTGGCTTCCTGTCTAAAAACACCCAGTGTGGGATGAAAGTACCCTTTTGAACTCTGTCCCAGTTGGGAAAAAATCCTTAAGAAATTCCCTGCCTGAAGGGGTAGTAGTAGTAGTTTAAAAAAAAAAAAAAGTAAAAATTCTCTTGACCCACACTGAGCACTGTCCCCTCCCTTAGAAACCAAGCTTTGTTAGTTTGGGTGCTGAATGCGCATGAGGTTTTCTTTTCTTTTTTTTTTCCCTCTGCAAGGCAAGATCCTGAAAATTCCTTCCTCCTACTCATGAAAATAGCCATTACTGTGATGTCAGAATGAAGCCCTACTGAAATAGATTCTTTGACTGTGTTCAGTTCTGCAAGCCCCTGTTCACATGACTATTCCATGTGACATCATCACTGACTTAATCCATGAGTGAAGATGTGGAGATTGTGAAATTTGCCATGGAACACTGCGTTAAAGTTTTCTTATGCTGTATGTTGTTAAATGTGTTTTTTTAATGTAAGTATAATTTATTTTTATTCTTTTTGGTGCTTAAGTTTTGGTAAACTGTATTTTGTATAATGTTTTTTGAAAGGTAAGGTGGGTTGTTTTTTTTTTTTAAAAAAGATCCTGCCTTTAACATTTTAAACAACCATTATGTTTTTTGGTTTAGGAAATTTCCTAGCTTTTTGGAGGGTTCCTGGTTGGCTGGCTGGCTGGCTAGGGGACCTGGCAGGGAACCCTCCAGGGTAGCAGCACAGAGGCAAATCTCCTTTACACTGCAATGCTAGCAGGGTGGAGAGGCAAGATCTTTCCCTCTCCTCAACTGGCTAGCACTGCTGTGCAAAGGCGGCCGCATGTTTAAAGAGAGGGGTTCCCCTCTGCAAACACACTCACTCTCCCCCTCCCCACAATACATAATGTGCCGCCACGCACCACTGGTTCTGCTCCTCCTCCGCTGCCATTCTCCTCTTCCTTTGCTGGCCTGCCGCCGCCACTGCCCTGGCTGGCCCTGCGCCGCCAGCATGTTTTCAGTCAGAAATCTGGCAGCAGGGGCGGCTCTGAGCAGGCTTAAGCCTGGGGTGAACCAGCCATGAGCAAGCAGCAGAATGGGGGGGGAGTAGTTCTTCCCTGCCCTCTCCTCTTCCCTCCCTCCGTCCTTCCCATTGCAGCCCGGGGTACACTGGTGGTGGGTAAGAGGGTGGGGACAGTGGCAGTAATTTCTCCCCCCTGTCCCTTTACTGCTGAAGGGGGAGGTGGGGCACCAGCAGAGAGGGGACAGCCTGGGAGAAACCCCCTCACAGAGAGAGAGAGAGAGAGAGAGAGATACACACACACACACACACACACACACACAGAGATGAGGAATGACAAGGGGTTGAATCCAGCCTCCCACTATTCCAGCTGCTCCTGGCGTCCTCTTCTTTGTATTCTACCCAGTCCCACATGTCATTTCAGTTGCTCCCGGTTCCCTCTTTGCTGCGATCCTACCCAGTCCCATATCATCTTGGCTCCCTCTCTGTCTTTCTATCTTGGCAATTTTTATTCTCCCTCACCACCAAATACACACACACACCCTTCTCTGCCCTTTTTTGGCATTCCACCCCTTCCCTACTCTCCCTTTTTTTAAAAAAAAAAGAGAGATGCAGCTCCATTGTATTGCTTTACTGCCCAGTACGGGCTATTGGCATTCACAGAGCTCCATTATTTTCAATTGGCATTCATGTTGCATACATTGTTTCCAATGGGCAATCCTTATTTGTTTATATGTTCTATTCTCTGGGTGCATGCAATGTGTGTACCCCTGCACCAAACAGGCTGACTCAATGACCCTCATGGTCGCTTCTAACTCTGTGATTCTAATGCTGAATGATTTGTGTGTTTTATTTGTTTGTTTTTTAAAAGACCCCCTTTAAGCTAAGACTGGGTATTAGACTCTGAAACTCTGTTTCAGAGCTTCCTGTTCCTGGAGCTTGTCAGGGCTTCTCTCAGGGAAAGAGTTATACTCTCCAACGTACAATTTATTCCCCAAAAGAATAAAAATTTGGAGACTAAGAGAGCATTCCTCTCCCACCAAAGGCTATGGGAGCTGAGCTATTGACTTCAACAAGAACATAATTTCACTAAATGTCCTGTTGCCCCAAAGCCTTTGTTTTGCAGATTAAATCAATCAACTCACAGACAGTCGGTGGAATTGTAGGGTGTTGCCTGCTCTGCCTTAAACGCTCTTGCACTCCCGTTTGCTGCTGAAGCTGAAAATGAGCCCTTGGAGAGCTCTCCCTGCCATGTCACCAGGTTTCCCAAATCTCCACTGCTGATTGGCTGAAATAACTACATTTTTAAACAATAATTCTTTTTTGGCTTACCTAAACATCATCAGCCCACAGCAGCATTTGATGGACATCTCAGGCTACATTACTGTGAATTTTGGGGGCTCAACTCACAAAGGCGAGCAAGATATGAATCGCAACAAAAGGTAGGGATGGGGAGAATTTGACCACTGCTAATTAACTTTTAAAACATTATACTTTTTGATTATCATAATGGATCATCTTCAAATTTTGTATATATGACCTTCCCTACTAGAACACACAGGGTAATTTCACAGTGGATTCAGGGTGGTGGCTGTAATCCTGTGCATGTCTGTTTGTGCCCTGCCAGATGTTCACTACAGTGAATCTCTGGTGAGGGTCAAAGGTAACCACGGTTCTGAGGATGGTGTCAGCCCCATTCCCAGAACGAGTTAGCTTGACCACAATCCGTGATGGGCCAAAAGTAACGTCTGTTACTTTGGCCCGCCATGGATTGTGGTCCCGACCATGGTACAGGATCGGGCACAGAGGCTGCATTGGCTGCCACGCCCTCCTGTCTTGCCGAGGGCGGGCAGACAGGGGAGCATGGGGGGGCGGGGCCATGCGGCTGCACATTGTGCCACTCAGCCCCGCCCCCTCCAAGATTCCTCAGCATGATGGAAGCTGGCATGTCTAAAGGACGTCCGGCTTCATCACTGACTGGGATCCGAGACAGATCCCGGTCCAGAGTTCAGCGTGTTGGGCCTCCTGTCTCCCCCTCCTTGTCTTTTAGATTGTAAGCCACAGGCAGGAACCGCGTCTATTTCTATGTTTGTACAGCACCAGGCACATGGCTGGCGCTATATAAATGTTTATAATAATAATAGTAAGAAGTCTCTTTTTAAAAAATGGGTTTTCTATTTGATGGTTTATAATGATAAGTGGTCCTTCTTTTAACTTTCTGGCTGCTGGTGCAGGCAGAAAATAATTTAGACCCGACTTCCTTGATTTCAGTGGCAATGTTGCCTAAGCAAGGGAAGCAGCACTTAGCTAGCTCAGTCAGGACCTGTTCTAAAGTCTATTAAATTTACTGCATTCAGTGGGTTCGAACTAAGGGAAAAACATGGAAATTATGTACACTTTGTTATCTATATTGCATAATGTAATATCAACATTAACACAACATATGTACTTGATTTATTACCATAAATGCTTACTCTTTTTACAAGCTAGTCAAGGTGTTGGTTACCCAGCGTGACACCATTTGCCTCATAAACCTGACGGCAGGGCCAATAGGGGCCATGGCCTGGCCTCCGTAGTCAAGGGGGGAGGGGGTATAGGGAGGCCAGCCCTGGTAGCCAGGCTATTTCTGTACTCTGCAGGTTGCTCTTGCCACCCAGAACTCTCAGCTCCTGGGATGGGGTCCTGCCTCCCTCCTCCCATTACCACACCTACTGGTCTGGGGGAGCAGGGCCCCACAGGAAGCAGGGCTCAGTCATGCACAGGAGCAGCACCGCTACCTCTGCCCACTCAGAATCCTGCCACACTGCTGCTGCTGCCGCCTGTAAAGGTTCTGCCATCAGGGCCCTGCCATCCAAGCTAAGAGGCTCCTTGGGCCATGGCAGGGCCCTGGTAGAAGCCTTAAGGACAGCAATGGCATGACAACACTGCCAGATAAAGGGGTGCAACTATGCAGGGCAGGACTATATGGGCCCCACATTTTATTTTTGCACTGTGCCCCTTCAAATTCTAAGACTGGCCTTGCCTGATGGGCTTGAAGGACAGGCCATAGCTCCTGGTTTGCGCTGGCAGATTTTGATATGGAAAATATTGGTGCCTTTCTTAAAACATATGAATCTGCATGCCTGTTTTTACACCCTTTTTGTTCCCCGCCTTGACTATTCTGATTTCTAAATAATTTGCAAAACCACATCCAAAGATATACCAACTCGCTTCCCCTCTGCTAAAGTCTTTATTGGGACTGTTATTTCTACATATTACAGCTCATCATTGCCAATGCAGGGACCTACATAAATTGGATAATTACATGCTTCCTCTGCATTCCAGAAAATAAACACAAACAGCCTCTCTGCCTTGTGCAAATTTTGGGTCAACAGGCCTTGCGCAAGTGACCTTTTCAGCCAAAAATCAACTTGCACTGAAAAAAAAACTTAGCATAGATGTGAAAACTGTCCTTTTACAGAAACTGTGGTGGAGGGAATCCCTAAACTTTCTGGGTGATAAAATGATGGAAATCTTCTACATCAAATTTAGATTGCTCTGACTGAGATCCTGCTCTGATACAGACTGTTTTACATGATCCTAATACTGTCGGGACCCTCTAAATCTGGATTGTAGTTGATCACGTGAATTGTCATGCCAGCTTAAATCACATCCACTTCCTGGTTTTTAACTCCTGTTTCCTGGTTTTACGTTGGCGTTGTTCAACATGATTTCCAAGGGTTTATCTAATTCAGCATGAAATAATACTGGAATGGGGATCGCGTGAATGACTAGTCTGGTATTAAGCCACTTCACCATAGAGAATTGCAGCTAGTTTTTACATCCCCTCTATGTCTCTATGATATTCTGCAGTCTTGGGAGGCACAATGTTACAGGTATGGAATTTACAGCAGAGAAGGCTGTGACAAAATGCTGCCTTCTAATCCACTCTGACCCTGCAGCGGAGGGACTCCATCACACCCATCCACTCCAGGGAGCCATGACAGTAAGTAACAGTTACAGCAAGGATGTTGGAAGGAGAGGGGATCACAGCTGCCCACACAGCACCCAGAAAGCAGAGTGGAAGAACACTCTGAAATTCAACTGTCTTGTCTATGTGATAGAATCCAGGTCACCTGTTTGTCTCAGTTCTCTACACAAATACAGAATCCCTCTGGAAATTTACATCCCGGCCAATTAATGACTAGACCAATGCTCTAGCAGAGGCATTCTCCTCTTGGTCAGAGTTCCCCAAAGTGCTATAATTCAAGTGAGCTGCACCAAGGGAATGATGCGGTCCTTCATGTGACTCTTTGTAGACCAAATGGTACATCTGCATAAAATTAAATATGCACATTTGTGGGTGTTGGGAAGGAGCTGGTGGGGGCAGGAAAAGAGGCAGAGTGAAGTGGGCATGGCAAAGGGAGTAGAGTGGGAAGGAGGCAGCACTGGAGGGGTAGAGAGTGAAACGGGGAAAGGGGACAGATTGGGGAACAAACAAGACGAGTTGGGTGGGTGTCTTGGATGTACAGACACATAGGGCATTTTCACATAAGACACTTTCCACCCACCACCTACCCCAACACTGCAGCCCTGCAGCATGTATAGTGGGGGTGGTGGTGGGAGAGTGTCTTGTGTGAAAATGCCCATACAGGCTGCAGTGTCTCTGTATGTGTGTCTATGTGTCACACATGGAAAACGTACTGCTGCTCTCTCACTCTTAGGAAGGGTAGAGGATCATTTCTCCCTTCAACCTCCTGGCCATGGGGTGCTCCCCACCTTTCCTAGACCCTTGACTAAGCCACTGCCATTGTGGCTTGGGTCTAGAGAAGGAATAGTAGGTGGATGGGATTAACCTCATGGCCCAATAAGATGAGTCCAGCCCCACTCACTTTCTCCTCCTCCCAACCAGCTCCAAAGGGAAGGGGAGTGAGAGTGGACAGGGGTTTTGCTCAAAAATTTCAAGTACAGCAGCTCGGGCTGAGCTACGTGTATGGTGCCAACAAGTCAAGGGCCACAGGAACAAACTTGCTGGGCCAGATTTGGTCCAAACTTACCTGCTGAGGAGCACCACTCTAGAGCATTGGTAACTTAAAATGTTTTATATAATTACAGTTGTTAACAAAAATATAGCAAAGAGCAGATCTGTTAATAGAAATTATTGTCAGAGTTTATTTTCCTGGCTTCTTCATAAGTCCCTTCTCTGTTGAATAATAACAAACTCCCTTTCGGTGTAATCTAACAGTTTGTTTCCAGACAGTTAATATCAGGAACCAGGTCTTAACTGGCAGCCCAAGGATTCCTGGGTAGTAGTTGGCTCTTTAGTGCTCCCTGGCTTGACCCTGGAGTTTACCATCTAGACCCTCCTGGCACTGGGCAGGTCACACCTCTCCAGCTGTCTGTCTTCCAACCCTGCAGGGAAATGAAAGGTTGCACTGTGTGGCAAAAGGTTTATCCATCCAGTAGTGGAGTTTGAGGATGTGCCAATGAGAGAGTACCATGCTGTACCTGTGGCCGCAGAAACAGCTGTACAGATTCAAGCATGGACATTATAGCCTAGGATGGTTATTGGGGTGGAAATTCCGGTTCTCCCGAGTTCCGATATTGTCGGTATTTGGGTGTATTAGCGGCGGGATCACCGGCATTTCTGGTATCCGATAATGCCGGTACTGGGCGTACCGGCATTATTGGATTCAACCTGGTAAATCCGGTCCGGTTACCGGATTCCGGGTACCGGATTTTTTTTTACATTGCAGCCATTTAAATGAATGGCTGCAATGTAAAAAAGTTAAAAAACCCACCAAAAAACTCTCCCCGAGTCCAGGCTGCGTGGGTGGAAGGGGGGACACCCCCCACCCACCCTGCCCAGCCTGGATTTTT
>QEPC01014663.1:14531-39925 GCA_003113815.1 Sphenodon punctatus
GGGTGCTGGTGGGGCCCCCTCGCGGGGCTCCCCTGCCCCGTCTCCCTCCCAGTCCCCTGGGCATGCCCCGGGCCCCCCTGGGGAGCCCCCATGCCCCCTGTTCCCCTCCCCTTTGTTGCCCGTACCCGTTTCCTGGGTGCCTCCTCCGGCCCCATTCCGGCTGCTGTCCCCGGGGCGTTGCGTCCCTCCTGCTGCTGCGGGTGTTGTCCCTGGCCCGCCTGCATGGTCGGCACGGCCTCCATGTCCCCCTCCTCCACCTGTGCTCCCTCCACCTCCACCGCTGCCCCTGCATCCTCTGCCGCCTCCTCCTCCACCTTCGCTCTGTCACCCGCCGCTCTCTTCTGCCTCCCTCCTCGCTCCATCCCGCCATGCTTGCCTGCTGTGGATTTCCCTTTAAATCTTCCTCCGGTGGATGTGTTGTTGCTGGTTGCCCGGCAGCGATGCTGCATGCATTGTCCACGGCTGGGGCTCGTTTCCTTTGTTTCCGCCTGGGGATTGGCGTCCAGACGTTAATTTTTGTTGTTTCCCGGTGGGGATCTCTTTGACCACGCTTCCCGGGATATTCCCCTGGGTAGCCCCAGAAGCATGGTTGAAATTGACCCCATGTGGGTATTGAGCATGGTGAACATCTGGTGCGTGCCAAACAGACGTTCAGGGCTCTTTGGCCCCGCTGCGGGATTGAGCGTGGCTCACTGTGGTTGAGCGTGATCTCATAACGTCTGAAAATACCCCAAGTCTAGTTTGTGACAGTAGGACTAGATCATCAGTACACAGAAGGCATTCTAAAGGACATGACGCAAGTCTAGGCGGAAAATATTTATTATCCGTCACCCTTGGAACAAGATCATTAATAAATAAATTGAATAAAGCAGGGGCTAACAGACACCCCCGTCTTACACCTAAAGGTGTACTTATTTTATCTGACAGATGACCACTACTATTCAATTTTACTACCAGACAAAAAAATTTATGAAGATTTTGTAGGACAAAGAGTAATCTTTTATCAATTGAAGAGCCACTCAATTTGCCCCAGAGAATTTCTTTATCAACTGACTCAAATGCAGCTCTTAAATCCAAAAATGCAATGTATAATCTTTTATTGGCCCTGGAGTATTTTCCGCTCAAATGTAAAAGAAACCTGGCTTGCTCTTGAAAAATTATCTTGCTAGTATCCAACCATGATATAAGCCTGTCCAGCAAAGTCTTTAATATAATTTACTGACCACGCTCAACAGGCTAATGGGGTGATAGTTTTCAGGATTCGCCACTACGCCCTTTTTATAAATTGGAATAACCACCACTTTTCCCCATTCATTTGGGAAGATTCCGGACTTATTTGTGGCCAAGAACAAGGCAGCCGAAAAAGGAGCCCACTAATCTCTATTAGCTTTAATAAATTCAGCTCATATTAAATCTGAGCCGGGGGCTTTATTATTCTTAAAGGACTCCATTGCAGCAACAACCTCGGACTCTGTGACTGGCGGCCAGATTGGAATTATTACATTCACATTAGGGGTCCGAGGTTCAAAAGGTTCAACTCCACCCTATAAAGGCCTCTGAAATGAGCTTCCCAAGATTTCTTAGGTATAGGGAAAGACCATGACTTCCTTTCTTGATTTAATGAACCATTTGCAATGAGTCAAAACTTTCTAGAATTTCTGGATTTTGCTGCTTCCAATAGAGAAGTCCAGGACTTCTCAGCATACTTCTTCTTTTTTGATCTTAATAGATTTCTATAATCTCTCTTGAGACTGAAAAACTGAGTGGGAAGTACCCTTAAAACCTCCTCTATGATAGTGATCATACATATTTGTTAATTTGCACTTTACATGAAAACACTCAGCATCAAACCATTTCTGTCCCCTTATCCTACCAGTAGTAGGGATAACCCTTTTTGAATGTGGGGAGACAGATTTGGTCAGCTGCTCATAAGCTTCTATCACTGAATAGATTGAGTCAGAACTCATAGCTGTTAATCTAAAACTAGAACAGGGATCAGAATTTAGCACTACCTTCATCAATTGGTCGATCACATTACCCCACTTAATGGGGCAATGGGTCTCTAAATTAATTACATTTGTCTCTACAAGTGGGGTTCATATAGGGCCTCTATTAATATTTAAATATACCAAAAGGGTCAGATTATCACTGGAAACTTCTCACATAAAAATCAAGAAGATATGGCAGGGCTTCTGTGTTTATTATAACTGAGGGTAATTTTAGACGTTATGAGACCATGGTCAACCACAGTGAATCCCCTGTGGTGGCGGTTTGTGCCGTAACATCTATTTGATTTCTGCCAGATGTTCACCACAGTGAACCTCCTGTGGGAATCAAATTGACCATGGTTCTGGACCTCCAGCCACCCGGATGTCCAGAATCGTGGGGGGATCGGGCCCCAACCATGGTTGGCCACGATCTGGAAAGGGTCGAAGGTAATGTCTGTTACCTTCAGCCCTGCTGGACCATGGTCCCGACCACAGGACGGGATCGGGTGCAGCAGCTGGATTGGCTGCTGTGCTTGATGGTCTCCCAGAAGGTGGGCGGCCGGGGGAGCGTGGGGGGGCAGGGCTGTGCGGACGCATGTCACGCTGCGCAGCCCTGTCCCCTCCCCATCCCCTGTAAGAATCAGGCTGGCACATCTGAAGGACGGCTGGACTGATTCCTGACTGGGATCTGAAATGGATTCCGGTCCATGATTAAGCGTGGGGCCCGTCACATCTAAAATTAACCAGAGTCAGCCACACTTGAACCTTGTGTGCCAAGGAAAGTAAATTCACCCTGTCTATTGCTGGGCCATGAACTGTTCAATATATGCAGGTTTAAATTTGAAACAAAATTATCAAGTTTGATTCCAGATGCATTGATTCCCAGATCTTTTGATTGTTGATCCATAAGTATGGTGAGCTTATTAGTTGTAGCAGAGTTGCAATATGGAATTAAAGTTCCATCCGCTGAACCTAACTGAGCATTAAAATCTCCTGCAATAAATATAAGTCCTTCTGGAAATTTATCTGGAGTTTCTTCTACAAGGGTTTCCAACCTAGACCATATAATAATATCGAATGACTTCACGTTTATTGGCAGAATATATATTTAAATAAAAATAAAGATATATACATCTATTTTTAAAATCAAACCCTGGGTATATGGGTCCAAATTTACTTCAGCGAGTACAGAGCACTCAACAGAATCCACCACCCAACATGCTATCCCACCACTAGGGCGTCCATTTGATTTAAGGGAAATTGCTTGGGAGGAATATGATCTAAAACCATTGAATTTAATATGTGTCTTTGTCCACGTTTCTTGAAGTAATATAACACTAAATTTGCTTATATAAGAGATAAAACATTCATCCTTTACTATGAGACTTCCACCCAGCTATATTCCAAGAGCATAAAGATAGAATATCTGAGTCATGGCACCTATCCCTTCAATCCTGACCAATGGTTCCTACCTCCATACCTGGGCTAAATCTAATGGTAAAGAGCTCATTATCTACTGGGGGTTCTATAAATTCGAACAGGGATTTTTTTTTATCTTGGATATCCTGAAGATCTACCAGCTCGAATGAGGTTGCTGGCTGGTTTATCATTTTAGTGAAACATATAGGCGGGAGAACTGGATTTGATAAAATTGGCACCACCGTGTCTAGTACATTAGCACCAGGCTGTGCCCTACTCAAAAGAGATCCAGAGCCAAATGATTTTGAAGAATTCTGAGAAACTGCCTGAGTATCTACAGATAAATCAGATGCCATGGCAATATTCAGATTTATAGATTCAGACTTTCCATCATTACACTGGCTTATAAGGGTATCAGACTTTCCCCTAATCGTAGAAGGAGAACTGAGAGGAGGGGGGTGGGTCCTGTTTATGTATAAGAGGGACCTCAAAATCACCAGATACCAAAGGCTTACAAACTGTATTTGTAAACACTTCACATACAGAAATCCCCCAGGATTGAAACAAGCTGAATTGAGCAAGAATATTATGCACCAATGCTGGGTTGCGAAAGTGGACAACCATACGCTGAAGATTGTTTGGTGCTGGGAGTTTTTGGTAAAATGCTATTTGCCAGAGAGGGATGTATGTTCTAAGAACGTCCTGCAAATGCTGTTGAATTGCAAATTTAGAGCCCCAGGATGGAAAATTACCATTAGGCAAAGGAGAAATTCTCAATGATATGGCCCTTGGATTTAAAATAAAACAAGATTTATCCAAAGAAGGCTTATATTTGCTTGTCTCATTATGTGTTGTTCTTTCTGGCCAAATAGATCTATTATCATATTTGGACCCAAGGGGCACTATTTCCCCTTCCTTTCACAAGTAGGGATGGGCGAATGCGGTTCGGAAGTTCAGAGTTGGGGCTGAACTCGGCCTGTTCGGACGACTGAACCGAACGTCTGAACTGAACGCTTGAATGGCCAAACAGTTCAGAAAAGTTCGGATGAGTTCGGGGGTGGGAAAAACGTGACTGGAAGTAGGAGGCAGCTGAGGAGCAGACTTCCTGGTACCAGGGGTGGAGACCAGGGGTGGTTTCAGGGTAAAAAAAAAAAAAAAGTTCGGTTTTGGTTTCAATAGCGCTATTTTCGGTTGTTTGGCCAACTTAGGCCAAACTGAACTCCGCCGAAACGAACAGCCAAACCCGAACTCAGATTTCGGAACGAATGACTGAACGTCCGAACATCGTAACCGCATTCTGTTCACCCATCCCTATTCGCAACTGACTGGCTAATTTAATTGATTAATCTACCTGGTGCTTACTATTCTCATAAAGTGGCGAGGTTCTTATACTAGAGAATTTCCCAGCCCTAAAGTCTGTAATAAATTCATTAACTTTCTCAAACTGCGATTGCTTCCAAAAGGCTAAGGATCCCAGATAGTTGTTTTATAAGTTTTTTTATTAGGTCTCCAATTAAAAAGCACTGTTCACCTAACAATGTATAGGGGTTACTTTCTATCGTATCTGGGGTGACCGTGCTATCACTAGATGACCCATCCTCATCGTAAGACAGAAGAGGGTCAAATGAGCTCGCTACAGAAACCTTCCTAAGCTTTGTTTGTTTAATCTCATTTCCACTGCAATTTTGAATTGACACTAAAGAAGGCTGATCAAATTCTTTTCCATCCCCCGCATCTCCTAGTGGGGGAACCCATATAAGGATCAAGTCTAAACTGTTTGGAGTGGGATTGATCCTTTGAGCGGCTAGGGCCCTGCCCTCTTCTGGGTCATTTTAAGCCCTAGCTATTACCAACTCAAAAAGAGGTCTCTATTAAATCCGTTCCTAAATTTGATAATCACCCGCAATACAAAACTTAAAAGCTAAACAAGACTAGCACCACTGGAAATGGTAAAATGTTTCTAAAAGCAAACTACAGTTGTTCACATTACCCTTCCACTTGCCCAAGGCCTCACACAAGGGGGCCTGAGGGCGAAGTCCCAAGCTCTAAGGGAAGTTCTAATTCTCCGGTCGAAGATCCAAACTCTGAGGGAAACCCCCAGAAATCCACAGAGAGTTTTCATACACTGGAAGAGATTCCCATCCTCCAGGTGGAAGTCGAAACTCCAGAGGGAGCTCCCAGGTATCCGCAGGACCCACTACCTCTCGTCAGGAGTTCCCTGATGACGGGGCAGCACATGGGCCCAAATGCTATCAATTTCCATAACTCTTCCTCCCTCACGGGCTCCCAGACCCTTCATCCACGGATACTGCCAGCGGCTCCACCTCCCCTGGCTACTGCCGCTTTCCCTTGCTCCAGGTCACTATGGCGGCCGGGGGTCCCCTCACTCCATCTACCGGGGCCAAACGACGTAGAGCCTGGCAGCCAACTCGATCTGTCGGTGGGGAGGGATACAGGCGTGAGTGACAGGACAACTCTCCAGTGGCAGTTCTCCCTTCCAGGCCCAGCAAACAGCAGATACACCCTCTACCACCAGACCACTATGATGCTGATTGCTCTTGCTGAGGCAGCAGGTCCCTGCTTCTGGACAGAGCAAGCCTGTGCCAGGATCAGCGCTGGGGGTATGTGCTCCTCCGGTCAGTGGAGTGACCTTAACCCATAGCTTCCATACCTTCTATTAGCAGCACCCAAAGAGAACAGAAGTGGTAATTTCATCGAAAACTCAATGTGGGTTTGTGTTGTTCACCACTCTAAATGAGTGCTGTGTGAATGAGCCACTTGAGAGAGGAACACGCCTCCAGTGCATAAGCACTAAAGGAAATAAAAGAATTGAACTGAGAATTAATAACATTTGGTATAATAAACCAAAATAGACTTAAGCCAATAGTGGATGCCTCTCAAATATTCATTAAAAGTATATTGCCCTGATGCAATAAGGAAGATTAAAACTGGGAGGCTCTTAAAATATTTTCACTCATCCTTGCCAAAATATCATAAAACAGTGTAAGAAAAATGCATTGAACAAACAAAGCATTTTAAATTGTTACATTGTGGTTGATTTTGTGTAGCTGCTCTAATCCTAAGCGCTATAAAACACTGAGTTATTTATTCAAAACAACTTAAAGCAACTGTAAATGCCTCAGTGTGATGTTTTCTCTTCTAATTTCCATAAAATGTTGATAAGAGTGGAATCAAACTAACTAGTTATCAGCCTTGACATTGGATTAATGTGAATGAAAAATGTACCATTTGTAATTACTTGAAAGGAAACAAATTACCTTTAAGAGGAAAACCATAGGTAGAAATTACAGAAATTAGATGTGTTAGACTTCTCTTATCAAAAATTAGCATGTTACTTAACTTGCAGTCTAAATACACCAAGAGCAATCATGTATTTTGGTGGTGGATGGACTAGGTAGCCCAACAGATATTTCAATCTCTACGTTCTATCACGTATCCTAAAGGAAAACTAGCATCCTATAGAATTAGCCAAATTCTTGGGAACCCAGCCATAGCTGGGAAGTAGAGTGCTACTTATTGTTCATGAGAAAATTCAAACCAGCACGATACAAGCATCATATAAAATGTTTAAATTGGTAAAGGAGTCATATATAGAGCACTCAGCGGTCCATTCCATCTTTTCACTATCCAGGCCACAATTTAGCAAGATTGCCTGTAGTCTAGACATACAATATTTTTTTTGGGGGGGGGTTAGTCAGACTGGGGTCTACAGCACCAGAGATAATTTTATAGTCTCATTTTCTATTCCTCAGCCTCAGTAGTTTGGTTTGCACTTATTGAAACATTACATTCCGTCTGCATACGCTGTGTCGCTTCATCACGCGGGGAGAACAAAGTGGCGCTGTAACCTGTGTGGGCTCAGAAGACAAAACTTACAAAGAGCAGCTCCCCATGACCATCTAGCTCCTTTTCTAGATTGCAAGGTGAAGGAGGATGATCTTGAGGTGAACTGAAAATCAGGAGATTAAGGAGTTCATTTCTTACCTTTGCCACACACAACCTGCGTGACTTTGTGCAACACTTTTAATCTCTCTGTCCCACAGTTTCCCTGTGTACAAAAACTGGAATAATATAACGATTTCATTCTCCCACCCCTCAGTCTTAGGGTGGGAAAGAAAGAAAGAGTATAAATTCTTTAGAGATTAAGTCTAAAAGTGCCCACTATACCAGGGCACCAGACTTGGTGGGAGTCTGTCAATATTAAACTAATATAAATAATAAGGTAACTAGAGAATTGTGCAATACTGTAGTGCCTCTGATGCCAGACTCAATTTGTTCTCAGAAGTAAAAGTACAAAGAATTGGTGAGATTTTAACTGTCCTGATGAGTTATGTTGTTGCTATGGTTATTATTTATTTGTGAATTAATATGTTTTAAATGACCTAGTTTTCCAATTAACAAGCCAAGTATGAGAGATGGAAGTGATGTGGTTTCACGGTTCAGATCATATTGAATCACCATCTCCAGAGTAGTAAAGGCAAAGGGCCATACTGTACTTTCAATTTGCTGGAAGAAGGAGAGCAAAACTGTCTACATCACCTACTTATTGGTACCCTGCGGAAACCTATCCTCAGGGACTCTGCATACTTGGGGTATGAGTCTAGGAAGGGGAGGGAGGGCATGGCAAAGGAATAGCTGTTTTGCATGACATGTATCACATCACGGTAAAACTACCCATGGAAACCACACAGAAATACTTAACAAAATGTAGAGTGATCTACAACTTCCTATTAAGTGTGTTCAGTTACATCTAGCTAGGGTTGTACAGTAAAGACCAATAATGGCTGGGAGACATCAACAATGTCAAACACCATTTCCTATAAGCTCCACTCCAGGAAGTCCAAACACTTGAACTCTGTAAGAACTGGATTTCATTCCAAATGATATAGACTGAGATTTCAAAGATGCTTCAAATTGGGGGATACCCAATTTAGGACACCAAAAGGGGTCCTGATTTTCATAAAGCGCTCAGCATCCACTCTCAAAAAACTGGGGTCCTTTCTAAGGTGGCTCATCTTGGGTATCAAAAAAATCATCAGTCACTTTTGGAAACCTTGAGCAGATGGGCCAAACTGAAACAGATACTGAATTTAGTACATGCAGGTAACACCCAGATTTTTTGATACCGCATTGAGTACCAGAAATGTGACTTGGATACCGATCGGGTACCCAAATACTTAAAAATTGGGCACTTCCAGTAACATTTTTTCGATTTTCTGATTCCCAATCGGTATATTAGTATACCAATTGATATATCGAGTTGGAAAACCAAACAACTGGCATGGAATTTTTAAAAAAGTGATAAATAGTAGTTTCCTGGGTCCGGAAAGTTCATTTTCTGGGAAAGAAAACCCAGAAATAAAGTGTTTTTCAAAGAAATTTTAAAAAATTAAAAGGAAAAAATTGGAACCAAAGTTGCCAAAAAATGTCAGAACTTGATGGAAACTAGGGCTGAAACTAGTTCATCAAGTTCAGATGGCCCTGGTACACTGAGAATCAGATTTTCAGTAGGGATAGGCGAACGCGGTTTGGAAGTTTGGAGTTCGAACCGAACTCGAACAGTTCGGTCATCCGAACCGATTTTCGAACCGAACCGACCCGACCCGAATTTCTGAACTTGGCTCTGTTCGCCCATCCCTAAAAGATAATATTCCATTTAGTTCAATGGGGTTTGAATTTCCGAACTTTATTTGGAAGTTTGGAGTTTGGACCAAACTCAAATAGTTCGGTCGACCGAATTTCCGAACTGAACCAAACTGAACCGAATTTCCAAACTTGGTTCTGTTCACCCGTACCTAATTTTCAGACTCGAGAATTTTGCAAGAATTCAGCTTTTCACCATTGGTCTCACAAGATTCTTAAAAATTATTTCTGGGTATTTGTGCCTGCATAGAATGGTCATGGAAGCCATTTTGTGCATGCACATAATGTTTTGAGGTCCCGATATTCTTGCTCAATTTTCAAAAAACACTTTTAGCATGTGCAAAATCACTGCCAGTGGCAGGAAGAATGGCTTCAGCAGCCATTTTTCACATGCACAGAGTGTTTTTTGAGGTTCTCGAAGATTCTCAAAAACCTCAGCGATAACATGCGAGATGTTGTGGGGCTGTGAGAATCTCACACGTTCCCACAAGAATGCAAACACATTCTCATTTTCATCCCTAACAGAAAGCCAATAAATCGATGTCATGAGTTGGTATATCAACAAAAATGTCAAAAAGTCAGTACCAGAAATCAACATTCCATAAACAGAAGTCGACAATTTGGGACATCAGGTACCCTAGCGAGTCGTAATTGGGTAACAAATGGTACGCGATAGTTACTGGATCAATTCCAGTACTGGAAATTTTACAAGTTACCCGAATTTGCGGGTACACTCTTTCAGCTCTAACCCAGATCCTCAACAAGTATAGCAGCACTAGTTTCAATTGAGCTGTGATATTTTACACCTACTGGGATTTGCCACTAGACCTGAAGCAGCAGTGTTGTTTGCCGTTTTGCTGTTTACTGTCGACATTTTGATAGTCTTGTCACTGCTCCGACATCTGCCATCAATTTACAGCACTATCTGACATTTTGCGACAGCTCCAGGTATTCTTTGACACTTAAGATAATAGAATTAGAATTTATTTAGCACGGGCTTTCGCCATGGCCAATACAGAAAAAACAAACATACATACAAGAAAACATACAAAAACAATAAATATGTATAAAATATGCCAAAGCGTATTAACACTACAAATAAAAAGTATCTAAAAAATGGAATACTATATTAAAACGTAACCAAGATACAAAATACGACCCAGTTCAGAGAAGGTGCAGGATAGTATGTCTTTAGGTGGTAACTGACATGATTTGAGTAGATCATGCTAAGTCAAACTAAATATGATAATGCCATAATACAATCAATCGGAGCATGGCGACCTGTCCAACTTATAGTAGAGTAGGAAAGTTAGTAATGATAATAATAATAATTTTAATCAGTGCTAGCTCACGCTGTGGCTCACTTAAATAGACATAATAAACATACAGACGAACCAACAGGACTGAGTCTTAACGCAATAGCTATAGGCATTACATGGGTCCAAACTGATTGGGTCATACAGTCAATCCTCGGCATTCTTATAAGCAATGCGTCCTTTAAACTTAATACAGCAGTACTATGATTGTAAGAATCTTGTCCTACTAGATATTGGAATAATCAACTTGTGTGGAAACATATCCGGTCTTATCCGCTACTTTCCTGTCATCCCATCATCCAAACAAAGGGTTGGGCACTACATAATCAATGCAGCTGACTGAAAAAACTTGACCAGGTCCGCTATACCCCCAATGATACCCATAAGGGTCCAGTCTAATCCTAGGAGATGCCTTGTCTCGTCCCAAGGGTCCAGCCCTTAGAGATAGCCGTTTGAATTTGGAGCCGTTTATTAGATGCTAAGTGAGTATACAGCGCTAGGTCCCTAATAGCAAGCATCTCCTTGAATAAGCGACATTAAGTAGCGAACGCTGTCAAAAGTCTGGGGCTCCCGTGGCAACCAAGGAGTCACCCAAGTTGTCCTTAGGGCATGAAAATAAGGGCACCTCAAGAGAAAATGCTCTATATTCTCAACTTCCTGCTTGTGGCAACTGGCAAGTACATAATCTAGAATCCCGTGGGGTATGCTCATACCTTCCCTCAACTACCGCCCCTTTGACCAATTGCCAACGGAGTAAAGTATATCTTCTCCTCAACTTTGGATTGGTCAGAGCATCTAAATAGGGCTCAAAAAGGACCTGTTTTTTGCTTAAGATAATAGTGACAATTTACTTTTTTCCCTACAGGTTTACCGACTTTTCCTACAGTTTTCCCAACATTTCCAACAGTTTTTCCAACACTTTAGCAACACACCCTGACACTTTATGGCATTTTCCGACACTTTATGGGACTTGCAACAGTTTCTGACAATTTCTCTGCTGCCAAGAAATAGCGGCAGTCAATAGCGGAAAGTGATAGCAAGCATCGGAATAATTATGGGGATGCTGTATCCATGTTGTGTCAGGAAAACGGCAATGGATGGGAGGTTTCTGAAAAAATTGTCAGACACTGCTGCAGGTTGTTTCAGGCCTATTTGCCACACTCTTTGATGTTCTGTTAGTTGATGTACCTGATACTGGTTGGAGATCTTGAATTATTTTGGCAAATATCTGGAGTGAGAGCAAGTGGAGTAAACTTATCTAATCCTTCTTTTTGACTAAAAACTGCTCCCATCCCCATCTCTAAATTAGAAGTAATTATGTTTATTTACTACCTTACTCTATGAGTTTTCTGGCACAAAATTTCCCAACAGCAATACTCCATTTTACAAAATGGGCCCTCATAACATGGCAGCAAATCCTCAATGAAACATACTTCAAGATGTCATGTTCCACAAGGGGCAACCTCTTCCACCTCTTTGGAATCTCTTCCACAGATCACCACTTTTACCACATGATAGAAGTGCTCACACCTCACAAGTCAATCCATGGTGAATTTCCACCTGATGATTTCCACAGTTTTTCATGGGTTTGACTACTTGAAAATTGTGACATCTGAAAGTTTCAAAAGGCTCAGGTTCTGCTTCTGCAAAACACTTAAGCATGTGCTTAAGGCTGTCTTTTTCAGCTGAACAATGAAGCACTAAAGCAATTTAAATTAAGCAAAATATTTTAGGTTTTAGCCTTATTTAATAGGATTTGCTTAATAAAAACACAGTTCAGGGTAACAGTCACATGCTTAACCATTTTTGCTAAATCTCAAGGCCTCAGTGTTAACACAAGCAGTGACAGTAACACTATATTTGTGTGCAGCCCTTAGGATCCATAAATTAAGCCAGTCCTCATGAAGACTACACACATTCACATTGAGCACATTCATATCACTGGTGATGCATGATTGATGGTTGCTTTCAAAGATAAGCGAGTAATTTCCCCTGTACTGCACTGCTGCATCCGTCCCCAAAATATGGGCTCTGTAATTCTCAAAGGTCTGTTTCTCACAGCCAGATGGAGAAGAAGATGGAACGTGTATGAGTAGGTGAGTGGGAGGTAGATTCCAGGGCAGACGTTCGAGTGTTAGCTCCCTTCCTCTGATGGTAGTCAATAGCTGTGCAGATAACCATTTCAGCTCTACCTTGGACACCAAGGGCATAATCTAGCTCCATACAAGTCAATGGGAGAGTAGCCACATAACACCCTTCCTCCTTGTAAACTCACCTGTTGTTCCTTAATCTGTGTTTTCCTTCTCCCACTCCCCGAATTACAGGAGGGCCAGGCCCCCTGGCTCTCGTACCTTTTTTTTAATGCCCCCTTACCTTTACTGATGGCCCCCTTAGCTCTTGACTTTAGAAGGCTACAGGGGGACATGATTTCATTGAGGGGGCCCCTACCATTTTCCTTATAATCAGAGCCCTTGCCTTGTCCTCTAATAATATGTTCTCACAGCTGCTGATTCTCCTGCACTTCAATGGCCTACCCTCTGAGCACAAGGAATTGTCAAGGATCACAGTAAGTTGGTAAGGGGCATCTTAAGGCACAATGGCAATCAGGTGGTTAAGATGTTTGCTACATGCCTGTGCTTTGTGTCTAAGCACTGTGACTATTTTGGCCACTGCTCTGCCACCCTGTTAGCTTCCCATTAACTCCTCATTGGTTGCCGGGATGTCTCAGGTGTGGCAGTTGAGTATTTCCGTTCTCCCTGTGGCTAACATTTCAAAAGACATTGGGTGGTGTGTTCACAGCAGTTTCCAATTTGTATGCCCCGACTCCTCCATGCCTGCTGTGAACCCTTCACTCTGTGTTGCTGCCAAACAGCTCATTCCTTGCTACACACTGTCTTTAGACTCTCCCAAAGCACCTGGGGGAGGGAGGTAAGCAGATTCGTTGCTAGAGATGGTGAACGCGGTTCAGAAGTTTGGAGTTCAGCCCGAACTCGCCCTGTTTGGACGTCTGAACCCGAATCCGAACACAAACTGACCGAACAGAACTAGATTCAGAACGTCGAAATGACCGAACAGTTCGGTCAGTTTGGATCGCATTCGGGTGTGTTTGGGTGGCAAAAACGTGTCACTGGAAGGCAAAACATGACAGTAAGGGGGAGTCAGCTGAGGAGCAGACTTCCAGGCACAAAGGGTGGAGAGGCTTACAGTAGCAAACAGCCAGCCCAATCACCATCCCTTTTTGCCTCAGACCACTGGCTTGGCAGTCTGCGATTGGCCACGGGTTAGGCTGCATGGAGCCAATGGGGCTTGCGGTGAGGCGGGTGGAGCAAGAAACAAAACGGATTGCTTCCCCCCTTCCCAACACCTACTGAGTTAGTCACTGTTCCTAAACAGCAGGCGTTTCAGAAGGCTCCCTCTCTCCCAGCAGTTTTTGTTCCTTCCTATTCCTAATCATTCACTCATCCAACCCATTTACCTCAATATTCTCATTTATTTAGATTATATTAGATATATTTAGGTGTTATTTTTTGTTTTACCCCTCCCTGTGTTCCCTGCATTCAATCTTCCTTCCCCGCTCCCCCCTCCATTGAATCCTTTCCCTCTCCCTCTTATTCCATCTGATTCCCTTCCCCTGTTTTAAGTTTTGGATTTATATAGAGTAGGATTATTATTAGATTGATTTTCATTTCAGTTTTGTACCCCCCCCGTGTTCTTTGTGTTTCCCCCTGTGTAATATTGTATAGATAGATAGATAGATAGATAGATAGATATGATGTGTGTTTGTAGGACAAGGCCTTTGTAGTGAATTATTAGGATATTCCATTTAGTTCAATAGCTTTTAGAATAGTTAATAGCAGTTAGATTTAATGTAGAGATAGATAGATAGATAGATAGATAGATAGATAGATAGATAGATAGATAGATAGATAGATAGATAAAATAATAATAATAATTAATAATTTATTGTATCAACCAAAGGTTATAACAATATAGCAAAATCTAAAATACATATATATAAAAATAAATAAATAAAATATACATAAGCCAAACATCCGCCTAAACATAAAACTCCACAATGGAGCGGATCCCAAGGGGATATATATAAAAAAGGAACAACCACTCCAGCCCCAGGCCCCACCGTCAGAGTTTTGGGCCCTACGTTACTGGCAGGGAGGGCTGTGGCTAATATCTAGAAGCTGCCACTGTAGCCCCAGGACCCACTCTCATGTGTCTGGGGCCATCATTCCTCGCACAGAGGCGATGTCATTCCACCACACTAAGAAACAGCCACTCCAGCCCCAGGACCCGCCATCAGGGTTCTGGGGCCTATGTTACTGGTCGGGAGGGCTGTGGCTGGCCAATATCTAGAAGCTGCCACTCTAGCCCCAGGACCCACTCTCATGTGTCTGGGGTCATCATTCCTCGCACAGAGGCAATGTCATTCCACCGCATCAAGAAACAGCCACTCTAGCCCCAGGACCCACCATCAGGGTTCTGGGGCCTATGTTACTGGCAGGGAGGGCTATGACTAATATCTAGAAGCTGCCACTCTAGCCCCAGGACCCAACATCATGAGTCTGGGGTCATCATTCCTCACACAGAGGCGCTGTCGTTCCACCGTATGAAGAAACAGCCACTCCAGCCCCAGGACCCGCCATCAGGGTTCTGGGGTCAAGTGCAGGCAGGGAGGGATGTCCCAATATCCAGAAGCTGCCACTCTAGCCCCAGGACCCACCATCATGGGTCTGGGGCGATCATTCCTTGCACAGAGAGCCTTTTTCCGAATGCCAAAACTGAACCAAACATGACCAAACTGAATGCCCGAATCCGAATGCAGCAACCAGACTGAACGGAACTGGACCGAACTGAACTACCGAACCCGAACCATGATCTGTTCGCCCATCCGTATTAGCTGCAGCTAGGGATGGGCAAATGCGGTCCAGAAGTTCGGAGTTCGGCCTGAACTCGGCCTGTTCGGATGACTGAACTCAAACCCGAACATGAACATACCGAACAAACCAAACACCGAACGGCGAAATGGCCGAACAGTTCGGTCAGTTCGGATCGCGTTCGGGTGAGTTTGGGTGGCAAAAAAAGGTTCACTGGAAGGTCAAACATGACAGGGAGGTGTCAGTCACTAAGGAGGAGACTTCCAGGCACCAGGGGTGGAGAGGCTTGCAAGAAAAAAAACTAATTATCTGCCTCCCCGCTTCCCAACACCTTCTGAGCTAGTCACTGTTCCTGAACAGCAGGCGTTGAGTAGGATTTTTAGATTGCTTTAAGTTTCATTTCAGTTTTGTAATGAAATGAAACTTAAACCATAAACTGAAACTTTGTGTTATGCACTGTACAGACTCATTGAGTATATAATGTATGTATTTCACTACAGACTCCTCTTCTGTTTGTGATTCCCCCCATCCCATATATCGATCGATGGATATATAGATAGATATATGGATAGATATATAGATATATGGATATGGATATGGGATGGGGGGATAGATAGATAGATAGTAGAGAGTTGTAGGAGTTAGCTTAGTGATAGAGATAGCGTTAGTGAATTAGTTTTAGTGTTTGTAGGAGTAGGTCTGTGTACTTATTAGATAATCCATTTAGTTCATAGCATTTAGAATAGTTAATAGCACTTAGATTTAGTGTAGATAGATAGATATAATATTAGATTAAAAAACAAAACAAAACCCCATATAAAAACAAAAAACAAAATAAAAACCAAAAGAAAACCATATAAAACCCAATAAAAATCCATTTAAAAAACAAAAAATCACCCAGAACAACATTTCTTGAACAGCCGAACAGAACAGCAGAACGTCCTAACCCAACAGCCTGTTCGGACGACCGAACCAAACAGCCAAACCCGAACTCGGCAAACTAGCCGAACTGCCGAACCAAACGGACAATCTGAACGCAGCCGAACCGAATGGACGAACCGAACGACCAAACCGAATGCAGCCGAATTGAACGCGGTGGAACCGAATGGCCGAACCGAACGCAGCCGAACTGAACGGCTGGACCCGAACTGCGATCTGTTCGCCCATCCCTAGCTGCAGCACAGAGCAAAGGATTTGGGGAAGACATGATTATTCTCCCACATGGACTACAGCTCCCATAATTCCATGGGAGCGCTTCTGCAAGGTGAGCTTCCAGCACAAGGGGCAGGCAACACTCTGATTAGCCCCTGGACATGGTAATGCAGTCGTTGCATCTAAGTATTGTAATATAATAAACACAGGGAAACACGTGTGGCTATACAATGGTATCAACACACATTCATCCACCCCTTTCCATTGCATCTAAAGGTGCCCAAGGATTTTGGAAAATGCCCACAATGTGGGCTTGCACCACTACCCACTCTATAGGAGTGTTGTGCGAATAAGCCTTACACCCTACTTCATGTGTGACTGCCTTTTGTTTTGATGATGTGGATAACAAACAATGCCTCCATTATTATATATATATATATATATATATATATATATATATATATATATATATATATTATTTATTGATGGCATTATACCAAATAAGTTATTATTTATTATTACTAATTTACTATTGACAGATTTTGTGATTCCTTTTTGGAGTAGTAAACAAAGTTTGATCATATTTTTTTACCTGTAATCATCAGTATGGTCTCAGCAAGCCAATGGGCAGTATGTATCCATACCCATTCTGTTAGCAGTTTCTAATGATCGCCAGGGTTCATTTGTAATGATCAGATTAGCTGTACTTTAATCACTGTCTATTGTTTCAGCATGTGAGAGAATTTCACAGCTCATTGACTGAGCTGACTCGTAATCTGCATGGAGGAAACAATGTTGCAGCTCATCAAATGTAATCAACCACTAATTGAAAGGAAATGAAATTTTACAATTATATGGCACCTTTCAGCCACACAGGATTACAAAGCGCATTACAAGAGCCACGTGCCAAAAGCATTTGACAGTTTCCAAAGTGCTGTCTCCTCAGGGGTGGATTTGTGTAGCTAGTTTATATCAGCACACAGAGTCAAAAGTACAGTAAAGAGGGGAAATACAAAACATTTTACATACCAAAGAGAAGTTGCAAGGGATTAAGGCATAAAAAAATGTAAGTACTGCCTTGAAATTCTGCCAAAACACCAAGGATGGTAGTAAAAGAAAAAAAATTCTTCTGGCTCCTGCATTTCAACAAAATAGCAGGATCTTTAGGACAATCTGTTATCCAAGAATGGGTAAAAACAGATGTGATTTGGTCCCGCTTTGCCCTAGGACCCAGTGGCACATGTAACCTTGCCAGATCTTGGCCCGGGATTGCTCTAGGCAGTGTTGGGGCTAGCCTGGGCCATGACCTCTGGACAACTTCAGAGGTCACAGCCCGGACTAACACCTGTCCAACTGGGTCAAAATGGGTCAGAGTGGTTGAACACAGCCATCCACATCTGCGTAGCCACAGCGTTCCCAGCCCAGTGAGGCAGCCACTATGGTCAGCAGCCATGACTGTGCCTCATTGACAGTCATGGCTGCCCATCAGGGTGGGGAACGAGGCATTGAGAGAACAGCATGGACAGGGCTAGTCATCCACATGTCTGTTGTGGCCTTTCCCCCTACCCTGAGCACAGGCTGGCAGGACAGTTCCCTGGCCACGGTCACGTGTGTTTGGTGCCACGACCTGACCCAGACCGTGTCGCCTGGCATTTTCCACCCTGGGGTGGATCGTGACAGTGGTTAACCACCATCACATGTTTTTACCCAATGTATTGTCATGATCAGCTCTTCCAGATTAAGAAACCCTTGACACACTTTAGCCATTCTGTTGTTCTCACAATGAAGATGGCTAATCATGATGGAAAAGGGAATATGTATCACTCATGAGAAGCCTTGTTCAAGTAGCTTAGTTATTCTAGAATGCTTATTGAAGAGGTTCAGGACAAGAAAGGACCAAAAGGTGGTACATGAAAAAGTACAATGGTTCTCAACAGAGCTGTGCGAATGGTTCAGGATGGCCATCCGCTCCACTTCCTGATTCCTGCAGATACTGTAATTCTCTTTTGGAGTAGTAAGCAAAGTTGTAACATTAGATGTAATAAAATCACACTCTAAGGCTGCTTGGTAATGCTAGCAGAGGGGGAGGGGGAACTTCCGTTAGCAAAATGAACGAGAGGGAGATCGTGCAAGTCCCTGATCATGTGCATGGGGATTCTATAGTTATTTTCCCATTCTTCCGTTAAAATCAATAATGCGGTGCAAGACTGCATCTTGTTTCTGCTTTATCCTTGCCCAATCACATGGGGTATCTTTACTACTCCACGTATGTATTTTTTTGTGAAAAAAATGAAAAGTTGTGTCCCTACTACTTTGTCCTATGACATTGGGTGATTTCAGATGTTATGGGCGCCCGATTCACCACAGTAGATCCCCTGTGGGGCTGAACCAAACAACCACCCCCCGTGGTAAAAAAAAGCCCCCAACAGATGTGACGGGACTGGGACCATGGCAGGGATTCGGGACAACAGATCATGAACTGGGGCAGTGCAACAGGTGACGCTGATTCCCGACCGTGGTCAATACACCCACAAGCCACCGGCAGGGGTGGGACACAGACATGGCCACCAGAGGGCAAACAAAGCCAGAAGGCACAAAAGGGAATGCCCACACAAGGGAAATGGGAAGGGAGGGGGGAGAGGGAGAAGAGCCGGCCAGGTACCACACACAGCGGACACACAGACAACGGGGGCACAGTGAAATGCACAGCACACACACATGCCCGGGCACACACACCCAGAAGGGAAAGGAAGGAAAGAGGGGAAACAGCGCCCGGACAGCACACAGGGCACACCGGGCACAAGGTGGGGGGGGGGCGGAACA
This sequence comes from Sphenodon punctatus, assembly GCA_003113815.1. Classification (NCBI taxonomy): domain Eukaryota; kingdom Metazoa; phylum Chordata; class Lepidosauria; order Sphenodontia; family Sphenodontidae; genus Sphenodon; species Sphenodon punctatus. The sequence continues at coordinate 33,783 of QEPC01014663.1, forward strand.
GGGGGGAGGGGGGGAAATGGCACATGGGCAGGGCAGGACACAGGCAACGGCACCCACAACCCCCAAAGCAGAACAGTCTGCACCAACACCCGCACAGCAACACAGGCAGTCCAGGAATGGGGGGTGCCAGGAGCTCAGGCCCAAGGCACAGCAGGAGCTCACATGGACCAGGGAGTGGCCCGGGAATGGTCCAGGAGGCACAGTTGGCCCCCACACCCCGGCAATGGGGAAATGGAGGGCAGGAGGGAGCCGGTGAAGTGAAGCAGGTCCAAATACGCAGACCCCCCCCTTGAGGAAGCCAGGAGGGGCGTTCCGGGGGCCCCTGAACCCTGAGGTCACACAGCACCCAAGGGGGGGGGTCTGGGGCTGTAGGAGGGAGCGCTGGCAGGTGAGGACAGTCAGCTGGACACAGGCGAGTCAGTGAGGGCATGCAGAGAGCTGGACCCAGGCATCGGAGAAGGGAACCACGGAGGGAAACACCGGGTGTGGAGGCAGACAGGGTGGCACGGAGGGGGTCCGGGGTCAAAGGCAGGGGCAGCATCCCCCCAGGAATCAGGCAGCACAGCAGCATGGCAGAGACAGCAGGGAGGGATCAGCAAGCAGTAATTGGCCCCTGGGCGGGGGCAGGAGCCCACACGGGGGCAGGCAACTGGGGGCCAGGAGGCACACCGGGACTCACAGCCAGCTTCTGGGGGCAACGACGGGGCCAGGGGCCAGTGAACCAGATGGGGCCAATGGATCATGCCCCGGCAGTACCCCAAAAGGACATGTGGTGGGCGATCAGGTAGTAGGCCTCGAAGGGATCCTGCATGGACATCCCCAACTGAACATCCAAATGGAACCACACGCCTGACAGCGCTGACAGCTCTGCCGCGGTAGGCTCAGACAGCAGTCAGCAGCAGGGGGCCACGGAAGCTGACCCAGCTCCAACAGCTGGTTATACACCACCCCACAAGAGCGCTGGTACCCACGGGCCCCGTGAACACAGCCAAAGTAGGACACAGCCAAGGCAGGGCCCCCTCTGCAAGGCAGATCATGTAGGCAGCCAGGCTGAACACAGACAGGGTAGACACTGTCTCTGCCACTGACCAGGCCACATGAGAGCACCTCATCTCCGGGATGCGCCCATCGGGAAAGGGAACCAGCCCCAGCGACTCTGCATGAAGCTGGCAATCCCGAGCACTCACCTCATAGCCAAAGTAACGAAGCCCAGAGCTCAGGCTCACATAAGCCCCCAACTGGATGCCCGGGCAGCGCAGGAGTAGCTGAACAGCGGGGGTATGCCACAGGTCACACACGGCCATGGTCTCACGGAAGGTCCAGCTATGGGGGTCCCATGGGGACCGGGAAAAGGGAGCCCAGTGGAAACACAACCAGCCATGGTACAGTCAGACAGGGAAAATAACACCACAGACAGGTGGGCACACATTCCCCGTAGTGCCGGGGTGGTGGTGTCCCCAAGGGGTCCCAAGGATAAGCTAGGTGGCCACGGGCCGCAACAATGTATAACAACAGAGCGAGGCATGGAGTGCAGACCCGGCACAGCTGCAGGAAACAAGCGCCCAGAAAGGACCGCTAATCAGGCCGGCAAGGACATGGTGTTGCAAAAAGGGAGGGGGGTGATGGCTGAAGGCATGCAGCTGCAACAGTAATGCACAGCCATGCACGCCTGTTCATGCGCCAGGCCCAATGCAAGGACAGCAGGTGCACCCAACTGAACTCCCAGGGACACCCACCCCGCAGTGGGAGGCCCGGGTATCTGGGGGCGGGGCAGCGGCTGACCCAGCCCATTACCGGCCCGGCATATCCCATCCCCAACCCTAGGGGCTGCCAACATCATGCATTGGGACAGGGAGGCCGGATGCACCTCACGCTTGCAGTCGAGTGGTATCGCGCCTACACCAATCAGCTGCGTATCCATTCCACAGAGGTACACCTGGGTGCCCGGCTGCAGGTTTCTGTGACCTGGAGTGCTTCATGGTCCCGCGAGGCCCACCATGGCCACAGACGAGCCCTGGCTCAGCTCAGGGCTCAGAGGGTGTCCGGGGCTGACCAGCAGGCCATGAGCCAGGGCCGGAGATGGGCAGCAGTGATCCGCGAGGCGGCCGGGTGCCTCCAATGGCAGAGGGAGGCCTCGTGCCGGGCCGCCCTGCTCGCTATGCCCATTGATAGGTGGATATGGGTCACCCAGCGGGCACAGGGGTGGTGGGCCAGGACGCTGGCCCAGTGGGACAAGGCAGCCTGAAGGGCCCACTTTAGGATGGACAAGCCCACCTTGCTGTGGCTTGCTGAGCTCCTCATGCCCTGGCTGGAGCAGCAGCACACCCCTATGCGGACCCCCATCCCCATGGTCCAGCGGGTGGTCATTGGGGTCTGGGCCCTGGCAACGCCCGACTACTGCCAGTCCATCTCCCAGCACTTTGGGGTCAGCCTGGGCACTGTTTCCTGTATCCTCCAGGATGTGTGCGAGGTTGTGGAGGGCGTGCTCCTGGACAGAGCAATCCAGCTGGTGGACCAGGGGGCTGTGATGGTCGGGTTCGCAGCCGGAGGTTTCCCCAACTGCATGGGCACCGTGGATGGCACCCACATTGATATCCTCCACCCCTCTGCAGGGGAGGCCACAGAGTATATCAACAGGCACGGGAATCACTCGCTACAGCTGCAGGCGGTTGTGGATCATCAGGGCCAGTTCATAGACATCTTCACGGGACACTCTGGCTGCAGTCACGATGCCCGGATCATGACCATCTCCCCCTTCTATGCTATGTTCTGGGGGGACTTTGCTGACATGGAGATGACCTGGATCAAGGGGGTAGCGATGCCCCCCTGTGTCCTGGGTGACCCGGTCTATCCCCTCACCCAGTGGCTGATGAAGGTGTACCCGGTCGCCCGCAACCCTGTGGAGGTGCTGTACAATTCCCGCCTGTGTTCCAGCAGGACCGTGGTGGAGTGGGCCTTCGGAGTCCTCAAGCAGCGCTGGAGGAGCCTTGCGGGTCGGCTGGAGTACACCGTGGAGACCTCGACCCTGGTGATTGGGGCCTGCTGTGTGCTGCACAAGGTGTGCGAGACTGAGGGGGCAGCCTGGGAATACCCCAAGCCCATCCGCCCCCCCGGCCCTGTGCCTCTGTATTTGAACGCTGACATCCGAGGGAGTACCATTATGCCAAGCGCATCTGAGACGCCCTGGCGAGGCACATCAGCTGGGAGGCCGAGGTGTGAGGGAGATCACCACCTGACCCACCCCTGTGGTGCCCCCTGGGGTTCCCAGGGCAGCCCCTACACAGGAGCCAACCCCGATCCACCCCCCTGTTGGCCATGAACGGTCGCAGGAGGCGGTACTGTGGCACATGCTTTTATTTCACCCCCTATTTACAGGTGCACCCGATCCCCCCCTCCACCCCTGCTGCTCCCCCATAGTGCCCCCCCTCAGACAGCCCTTCCCTTTCCTCCATCCCCCCTCCCCCACATTTCTGGGGACGCCCCATCGAGCGCCCGGTGGTCGCCACGGAGCTCTGGGAGCTCTCCTCCAGCCCACTGTCCATTTCCCCTGCAGTGTCCTGGGATGCCTTGGGGGCCGGTGGTGCGGCCGGTGTTTGGGGGGAGGGAGGGCCCATGATCTGGGGGGCCCCCCAGAGCAGCTGCACCTCTGGAGGGCTGGGGGGACCAGGAGGCAGATGCATGGCCCCTGCAACCATGGAGGCAGCTGGGGAGGTTGGGGAGGGGGTGGGGGTGCTGAGGGGCCTGGCATGGGGCCCTGGGAAGGCAGTGTGCCAGGCGGGGTGGCTGCCATCACATAGGCGCACATGGGGCCCACGTGCAGGAACAGGGAGGTCCCAATATCATGGGACCTATCCATTTTGGCCGAGTGCTCCTGCACCATCCCTGTGATGGCCTGCTCCAGCCACCTGAGGGCTTCCACCTTCTTGCTGTGCTCCCGGCGCTCCTGCCTCCGCTCCAGGTGCACCTCTGCCTGGAGCCTCATGTCCCATGCCTCTGCCTGCTCCAGGGATCGCTCTATGGCTGCCTCCATCTGGTCCATGGCCTCTATCATCTGCTCCCCCTGTTCTACTGAGGTGTGGACTATTTCCTCCTCCTGGTCCTCCCTCCGGCGGCGGACCCATGCCCAGTACTCCCTCATGTGCTGTGCTGGGAGCCTGGCCATGGCTGGTCAGGTTGCCCTGCAGGGTAAACAGAGGTGAGTCACCTGCCGGCCCGGGCACCCGCCCCCGGTCCTAGGATGGACCCGGGACTCCGTGGCCCCCCAGGACTGTCGCGCAACTCCTTCCCTCCCCCCCTGCCCCTCTCACCAGCCCCGTGTGTCCCAGGTCCCCCACCCAGCCTGCATGCCTCACCTGGTTCCACTGCCTGATGCCTGGGCTCCTCGCTGTCGGCCTCCTCGCCCACCTGGGTCTGGTGCTGGGGTGTCCTGTGCGCTGTGGGTGAATGGAGTGGTGGTGGTTGGTGTAGAGGTGGCCGGGTGGGCCCCAGACCCCCATCCTGCCTTGTCTGGGGTGCCTGGGGCTGGCCCCAGCCCATGCATCCCCCCTGCCCTCGAGCCCCTGGTCCCTCTCCCCTCCCAGCTGCTTGCTTACCCTCTATGTCCATCTCTGATCTCTCCAAGGCCGGCCCCTCTGTGTTGGTGTGCTCCCCCTGGGACCACTGGCTGAGGGTGATGAGGGTGCAGGCCTCAGACTTCAGCTGTCCGGCCTGGGGGTGGGGGTTCTCTGGGCTGCTGTCCTTGGGGGGCCTGCAGGTGTCGGAGGTCCCTAGGTGTTCCTCCTGGGGGTCCGGGGTCCTCGAGCATGTGCCTTCCTGGGAGGTGGTGAAGGGAGGGGGTACCTCAGCCTGTTCCCTGCCCTGGACCACAGCGGTCCCCATGATCCGTGGGGTGACTATTGACTGCTTCATATGCAGTGTGCAGTCCAGGTTATCATAAATGGGGGCGGTCTGGACTCCGTGCCCAGACCACCAATTGTTGTCCCTTATGGCCTTGTACCCCCGCTTCAGCTTAGAGCGGCACTGTGCCACGGTCCAGTGGTACCTCACCACCTCCATTTCCCACACTATGTCCTCGTACACGTGCTCTTTGCACTGATTGAGCACTAGCTCCAGACATTACTCCATTCCTGGGCGTGACGGAGACATTGAGCAGCTCCACTGCCACCCTCAGCCAGGTGACCCCGCTGGTGCATAGTCTCCTCAGCAGCCTGGATGAGATTCTGGGGGCAGGGGGGGATCGTGGCCCTCTGGGCAGGAGAATGTGTGCTGAGGCTATAGACCTAGCTCAGAAGTTGAAGGCGGGCCTGAGCACACGTTTTGAAGACCTCCTGCACCGGGACGAATATGTCCTGGCAACCATGCTGGACCCCAGGATCAAGGACAGCATGGCATGCAAGACAGTGGTCTATGGCCTCCGGAAGGGTACACTGGTCGAGAAGGTCAGGCAGACAGAGTGGTCCATGCAGCGGGATGCCCCCGGGGATGGTGGGAGTTGGAGCAGTGACCCCTTCCTGCCATCTGGGTCTATCCCTGTCTCCAGCCCTAGGTGTAGCAGCAGCACCAGCAGCAGCAGAAGCAGGACCCCTATTGCCAGCAGCTCCTCCTCTTTTCAGTTCACTCCAGGGAGCATGGGGCCCAGGGCCAGCACAAAAGGGCAAGCAGCATGGCTGAGGGCAGTGGGGCAGGTGGTGCCCACCCAGAGCTACGAGAGGGAGTATGATGGCGCCTCAGCAGCAGTGAAGACCTATCTGGAGGAGGAACCATGCATAGATCCCGGCAGTGATCCCTTGGCCTACTGGGCCGGCAAGGCCAACGTGTGGCCAGCCCTGTCTAAAGTGGCCAAGGGTATCCTGTCCTGCCCACCAACCAGTGTCCCCAGCCTGAGAGTGTTCTCCATCACGGGGGACATATGCACCCTGCACCGCCTGAGACTGGGGGCCAAGTTGGTGGAGCAGTTGCTCTTTCTGAAGGTGAACCTTCCACTGCTAAGATTCCCCGAGCTGCCCCTGGACGAGGAGTGATGGTGCAGTGGCATATGCCATCCCATGCCAGGGGCAGTCTTGGGACAGGGCTCCTCCTCCATCTGTGCTAGGGCTACTGCTCCTGTGCTGCTGAGGTGCTGTCCCTTCCTCCCAATGCCTGAC
>QEPC01014663.1:42420-52735 GCA_003113815.1 Sphenodon punctatus
GTCCTGGAAGCTGGGCTGGGCCTGGGGCCAGAATCCGATTCCTCTCTGAAATGGGAATACATAGGAACACCAAGTAAATATCATGCATTTATGATGATGCCTCTAATCCTCCCTCCTTGGGGTGCTAGTAGGGATGGCAACTAAAGAAAACCATAAAGAAAGGCACGTGCAAATCCTGCCCTCCCAGGGGTGCTAGGGAATGCTAGATATTGCAACTAGATAGCCCCTGGCTGGCACTTGCAAATCATGCTGCCCTCCTTGGGGTGCTAGGGATGGTGACGCAAGATGTGACCCTGGCTGGAGGAATGAGACTGCCTTTATTTGGGGGTGCGTAGGGAATGGGATGGCAACTGGAGAGTGGAGACCCTTGATAGCCTGGCACATGTTTGGGTGGGTGATTGCTCATGCCTGACTGCTGGAAGAGTCGCCCACACTACAGTATCCTATCTCTCTGTGGCAGACATCCGCTACCACCCGCTGTTGGCCACTGTTTGTGCCTGACTGATGCCCACCACCCACGCACCCACCCGCACACCAGTGAACAGAGCTCGTTCTAACTGATACAGCCTTTCTTGTCTTAAAAGTTAAAAAAAGGTTTACAAACCTGGCAGGAATGGCAGTAGAGCCCACTGCTTCCTCCTCGTCCGAAGAGGAAGCCAGTGCCACCGGTGCCACGGGAGGAGTAACAGGGGCAGCGGCCTCCACCTGTTCCTCCTCCTCCTCCTCCTCCTCCTCCTCCACCGGCAAATGTGCCCCCAACTGGAGGATGCCAACAGCCTTCCTCATTTTTCCCCCCCCAAAAAACCCCACACATCAACAGTCACCCACAACACACACCAACCACCCAAACACACAGCACAGCCAAACCCAACACAATCACAGACAAAACACATGAACCAAGCAGCCACTAAATCAAACACACACACACTCGCCTCACAGCTCCACACACACACGAATTTCCGGTTTCCAGCGTGATTTCTGACTTCCCGCGCACTCGTGATATTTTTAGGCTGAACGTCAAACGCCGAACGCGATGTTGGCGATCCACCCAAATGGCCGACATCCAAACGACCGAACCCGAACACACGAACCAAACGCGGCCGAACCGAAAGGTCAAACGCAAACTCGGCAATTCACCCGAACGGACGAACCCGAACACACGAACCGAACGCGGCCGAACCGAACGGCTGAACCCAAACCGCGTTCTGTTCGCCCATGCCTAATCAGTATGTCTCCTGAAGGGGATGGGCTGACATGAGCACAATACTCCAGTGCTGTGTTCTCTGCATTGGCTGCCAATAGTCTTCTGGGCCCAATTCAAGGTGTTGGTGTGTTGACCTTTAAAGCCCTAAACGTCCTGGGCCCCACCTACCTGCAGAACCGCCTCACCCTCCGGATTCTGGATCGACCTCTGTGGTCGGCCTGGGATGCTCTTCTTGAGGCCCCCCGGGTTTTCCAGGTGTCGACCATGAGGAGGGCGTTCTCTGTAGCTGCACCGTGGCTGTGGAACTCCCTCCCATTGGAGGTCCACCTGACTGCTAACCTTTCCCCTTTCCATAAAAAGTGTAAGACCTGACTGTTCCATTGGGCCTTTGCCGAGGGAGATGGGATGGGTGGGTTGGGTAAGGGTGGGGTTTTATTGTTTTTTGGGGGGAGGGGTTAATTGGGAAATGTTGATTTTAATGAATTTTATTATATGTTTTTAAAATGTTGTTAGCTTCCCTGAGATGCTTGTGGCAGGAGGGGGCTGCATACAAAAGCAACTATAAATAAATAAGTATAAATAAATAAATTTCATTGTTGAGTCTGGATATTTGGAAGTCTATCTAGATATGTAGATAATATTCATGAATGTGAAATTTGCTATTTGTTTTAGATCTAGAAATCTGAGCTCTATCTGAAATCACTTGAACTTCTCCCAACGTATATCTTCTGCACATCAGCTGATGACCAATCCTATATTTTGCAGGATAGCCCCACAAACAAGCTAGTTGCTCCTCCATCCTAGTAATGGAGAAAAGTGTCCCACAAGTGCTTCATTGTTAGCTCTATTCACTTCAGTTGGGCTCAAACAGGGAGCGCTTTCTGAACTGAAGTTGCTGGCCCCCCAGATAGCTGCAAGTGTTAGTGCTTCCTCCTCTGCTTCTACATGCATAGAATGAGTTCTGTGGGAGTTCATGACTGAGGGAGGTCTTGAGCAAACAGTGTGCTGTAGATGAGTGAGGACAAGGGGTGTGCACTTCGCTTTCGTTATATCGATAATAATGACATTCTTATTTTCATTATTGTTATTGCCATAACAATAACAAGATAAATAATAACAAAATCAATAACGATAACAACAGTTATTATTGGTTTTGTTACTGCCTGGCAGGCATTTTTTGGAGGGAAACGTGGAGAGCAGAAGAGAGAGCAGGAATCACAGAGCCAGAAACAATGTTGAATTGTTGAACTTGGCCTGTGATGGGAGAGGAAGAACCTGATGAATGTAATCGCTGGCCAATGAGCAGTGCAAGCGAGTCCCAGGCTGTCACAGACAGTTGAATGGCACCCTGTGATTGCTCAATGACCCCTGCCTCCCAGAATCAATCATGGGGGCTCTAGGGAGGGCACTGAAACTCCTTATATTACAGAAGCTTTTTATATATATAATAGCATTATAGGATAGGATAGGACAGACAGACAGACAGACAGACAGACAGGGTAATTTCAGACGTGATGGACTGTTTGGCCCGCCATGCTGAACCCTGGATCAGGCTGGCCAAGGATCAGGCCAGCTGTTCTTTAGATGTCCTTTAGACATGCTGGCCTGATCCCTACCAGGGTTCAGGAAAGTGGTGGGGCTGTGCGGCTCGATGTGTGGCCACACAGCCCCACCCCCTCATGCTCCCTTGGCTGCCCGCCCACGGGGAGACAGGCAGGCATAGCAGCCAATCAGGCTGCTGCGCCCAATCCCGTCCTGTGGTTGGGGCCTGATTCCAGGACAGGGCTGGCAAGCAGATGTGCAGTGCTGCCATTGCCAGCCCTGTCCTGGATCGTGGTCAATCTAACCACGGTTCTGGATCTTTGGCCGGCTCGAGGTCCAGAACCATGGTTAGCTTTGGGTATTTTCAGACGTGATGAGATCACGCTCAACCATGGTGGATTCCCACCAGGTGAGCAAGGTCTCATCACGTCTGTTGGGGGAACATAAGTTCCCCCCCAGATGTTCCCCCCCATCAATCGCAGCAGGGAATCACATTCACAGTGCAATCGGCAATCCCAGCGAGGCCGGCCCAGATCGTGTGGTGAATGTGATTTCCCACCACAATGAAGGGGCCCGTCCCGTCTGGACAGCTAACATGGCCCGGAATCCATGGCAGGATTCCAGGCCGTGGTCAATGCGGGCCGGCGCTGTGGCTGCATTGGTCACGGTGCCCGCCTGTTTCCCAGGAGGGTGGGCGGCAAGGGAGCGTGGGGGGGCAGGGCCGTGTAGCCACACATTGCACTGCGTGGCCCCTCCCCCTCCCCGATTCCCTGCCGGGATCAGCCGGCATGTCTGTTGGACGTGCTGGTGTGATCCTGGCGGAGATTCACCGGGTGATTCCGTGACGGGGCCACCGTCTGAAATCACCCTTTGATCCCGGCCAGAAATTCTCTGTGGTGAACATCTGGCAGGGATCAAACAGACGTTACCACGATAGCTGCCACCACAGGGAATCTACTGGGCAAGCAGCGATTTCATAACGTCTGAAATTACTGATAGATAGATAGATAGATAGATAGATAGATAGATAGATAGATAGATAGATAGATAGATAGATAGAAGTTTATTGATATAGATATAGATACTTAGGAATATACTGCATATAGTATAGGTTATTAGGGTCACTTTTAGACAAGTGGGTCGCTGTCGCGCGACCTGCTCACACGATATTTCAAAATCCTGCAACGCAGGATAACATGAGACGCCTGGTGGGGATCAAGCGCATGAAAGGCGGTCGTGCATTCTTTGCTGGCTGCGAATTAAATACCTCGATTATGAGGTATTTAATTCGCGGTTGGCAAAGAATGCGCGGCTGCCTTTCATGCACTTGATCCGCACCGGGAGTCTCATGTAATCCCACGTCATGGGATTTTGAAATATCACGTGAGTGGGTCGCGCAACGGTGACCCACTCATCTAAAAGCAGCTTAAATACCACACGTGGGGATATTTCCATGCAGCATGATTTTATGCAGCGTGTTTGCCACGCATGTCTAGAAGTGGCCTTAGTGTAGTGTAGGTTAGGTTTAGGTTAGACATACATATTAGTAATTTTTCATATTACTACTGCATTATAATGAGAAAGGGAGGAAGGAGATCAACTTCTGAGAAGTCTGGGACAGGTGTCTGTTGGTTCTGCCACTGGTAGCAGTCCACAATGGGAACGATACCGAAAACAAAATCTTTAATATTGATAATGATAACGAATAATAAAATGTCATTATTAATGACAGTTTTTAATAATGAAAAACAACACGGGTCCCTGGTGCACAGCCCTAGTGAGGACAAGAACTTTGTAGTTTGGGCATGGCATTTGAGTAATCCAGTCTCACAGCACAGATTTCATATTCCATGTCCCAAAAAGTATCCTAGGAAAGGTGGTCTCCTTTTTTGCACAGACATAGGTCTTTGCAGGATTAGGTTGATATTATTGACAAAACATGTTCTAATTCCTAGATCTGCCGGGAGACAATGGGGCCATTGCTGGCTGGGGTGGTCAACGCCTCCCTGCGGGAAGGCAGAGTGCTGGGCTGTCTCAAGGAGGCAGTGGTACGATCTCTGCTCAAGAAACCATCCCTTGACAGTGGCTCTCCTGCCAGCTATCGGCCTGTCTCTAACTTTCCCTTTTAGGGAAGGTTATTGAATGGGTAGTGGCTCGGCAGCTGCAGGGGTATCTTGATCACATTGGTTTTCTTGATCCCTCTCAGTCCGGCTTTTGTCTGAGTTATAGCACCGAGACTGTGCTTGTGGCTTTGGTAGATGACCTGCGCTGAGATATGGCTCGGGGTTATTCCACCCTTTTGATCCTGTTAGATCTGTCGACTGCGTTTTATACCGTTGATCATGAGATGTTGGTGACGCACCTGCGGGACTGTGCAGGAGTAGGCGGGACTGTTCTTGAATGGTTCTGCTCGTTCCTGACTGGAAGAACCCAGCTGGTGGTTCTCGGAGACTATTTTTCATCATACCGAGACCTCTCATGTGGAGTTCTGCAGGGTTCTGTTCTGTCCCCTCTCCTGTTCAACATGTCTATGCAGCCGCTCGGTGAGGTGATTAGGGGGTTCAGTGTATGGGTGTCATCAATATGCTGATGACACCCAACTGTAGCTCTCTTTTTCAACAGACCTAGGCCCGGCTGTCTCAGTGCTTACTTGGTGCCTGGTGGCTGTGAGGGATTGGATGAGGGCTAATCGACTGCGGCTGAATCCTGACAAGACGGAGGTGATGTTAGTGGGTAAGGTGATGGAATTGGCGGCCCCCATCATTTATGGGGTCTGTCCTCCATTGACCTCCCAGGTATGGAGTTTAGGGGTGCTCCTCAATGCGTAACTCTGCCTGGATCTCCAGGTGCAGGCTGTGGCGAGGAGCACTTTCTACCAATTGCATCTGGTGCGATGACTTTGGCCATTTGTTTCAGACTCTGACCTGGCCACAGTCATCCATGCTTTCATCACCTCTCGACTAGACTACTGTATCACGCTCTATGTAGGGCTACCCATGGTGACGACTTGGAAATTGCAGCTGGTGCAGAATGCGGCAGCCCATCTCCTAGTGCGATTGGGCTGCTGGGAGCATATTACACCAGTGCTTCACTCTCTGCACTGGCTGCCAGTGGTTTTCCAGGCCTGATTCTAGGTGTTGGTTTTAACTTATAAAGTCCTAAATGGTCTGGGTCCTGCCTATCTGTGAGACCGCCTCACTCCCTGTGTCCTGGATTGACCCCTGTGGTTGTCCGGGGATGCTCTGCTTTAGGTCCCCCGAGTTTCTCAGGTGGCCACACATGAGAGGACATTCTCGGTGGCTGCACCATGTCACGCCTATGGAACTCCCTTCCAGTGGGGGCCCAGATGGCCCCAGACCTCCCTTCTTTTTGGAAAAGTTGCAAGACCTTGTTGTTCCACCAGGTATTTGGCACGGGAGAGGGGTGATGGGGGGTGGGGGGGACTGGGGGTATGGGGCAGTTGTTTTCTCTGTTTCTTCCTTTTTATGATGTGTTTTAATTGTTTTTATTGTTGTAAGCAACCCTGAGCTGCCTGTGGCAGGAGGGGTGGGGAAATACAGTTTTTAAAATAAATAATACATAAATAAATAAATTCAGGAAATTTCACTTTGTGGTTCTGTTCTTCTAAAGAAACGTATAACATTCATCTGTGAATAAGTACATGTATTGCTACCAAAAAGAGTTTGGTCACTTGAAAGAATCAGATATTATATTAGAGGGGTACAGGTGAGAGTGCAGATGAGCGCAAGATGTCAATGCTTCTAACACTTTTAAATGGAATTTACTGTCAGAACTCTAGGGGGAATAGCAGTGGGGAATATTTACAGTTAGCCTGTAATGAAAACTAGTATAAATAGAGCCCCTGAACGGAAAGATTGTCAGTGTGCCCTGTATTTTCTTGATGTAGTCCTTTTTGCTACCAAACTAAAAGCAAGAATGGTCTCAGTCTTGTACAAAATCTTTTACACACTTTTTTTTTCTTGCTGCTTTTAAAAAGGAAGCCATTTTAGGAGTATATGCTGCTGGAAAAAAAAGTCGTATGTTGTGTTAACTTCCACTGCTTGACTTCCTGAATATTTTAGCAGGGGAAACCAGTGGAAGCAGTGCCCATAACCACACCATTTCTGAATGAGTGTGATCCGTATTCAAGTCACTTTCTTGAGCATACATAGCAGCTGGCATTCTGTAAAGGGATGCTGTCTTTGTGCAACACAGAGGAGAAGAAAAAATACAAGTGTATTCAGATAGTCTAGACTGCTGTTACTGGACAAATATTTCAGAAGTTAAAAGTTTTCCAGAAAATTAAATAATTTGTTGGATTTTTAATGTATGCAAGTGGATATCAAACACTAGTCTTCACTGATTTGTATAAACCAGATTGGAACTAGAGTATGCATCCACACTGGAATGTAAGGTAAATATAAATCCTGCCTCCCTTGAGGCCCTGTGCCATTGTACATTTATTATATAGTGAAATGAGAGTGGGGAAATGATAAATGGAAAAAGTACAGAGAAGGGGGAACAAAGATGATTAAAGTCCTGGAACAGCTTCTGGATGTGACAATGGGAGGATATGATAAAAGTTTAGAAAATCATGATTGGTGCAGAGCAAGTAAATAGGGAGATGTTATTTACCATCTCTTAAAGTACTGAAACTAGGAGACACACTATCAAATTATCTGGGAAACAATTAAGACAAAAAAAAGGAAGTACTTTTTCACTCAGTGTACAATTAATCTGTGGAACTTGCTGCCAGAGGAAGTTGTTATGGTCAAAAGCATAGCTGGTTTTTAAAAAGGAGTAGATAAATTCTTAGGCTGTTTTTAAACAGGAGAGGGAGAGGGTGTGGGGGATCGGGTCCACGTGCACTTTGTGGAGTGCGCATGCACTTCCAGTGGATGGGAGAGAGTTTAGACCAGTGGCGGATGGGTGTGTGCTTGGTGAACACACCCATCCACCTGCTGGCCACCCATGACCCCACACAGTGCAACCTGGGATTTTCTGTGTTGCACCATGCGGATAGGTGGATGGAGGTAGGTGGGGGTGCATGGATTGTGGGAGCACCCTCCCCATTTTTACACGAATGCTACCACACAGGTCCACTGGGTGGACCTGCGTGGTAGCAACTCATGTAAAAATGGCCTTAAAGGATAGGTCTATAAATGGCTAAAAGTCAAGTTGATTAGGGAATGAGACCTCTGTCTGTCATGGGCTGGGAGTGAATAGCAGGAAATGGATTACTCCATAATGACTTGCTGTGCACTTCTCTAAAGCAACCAAAGTTGGCCACTGTCGGAGACATGATACTGGGCTAGATGGACCATTGGTCTAACCTAGTATGACACTTATGTTCTAAAAATGTCCAAAAGAAGAAAAGTGACTTCTTAGATGGAAGAATTCCTGACTTTATACAGCTCCATTTTCTGTATATCCTGGTCCACTCTAGTAATTTGGGTACCAAGAAATCTGTGAGTTCAGCTCAAATCCTCTAGGATAGGGATGGGCAAATGCAGTTCGGAAGTTCGGAATTTGGACCGAATTCGACCAGTTTGGTCAACTGAACTGAACGTCCGAACCGAACTCAATTTTTGAACCGAACAGAATTTCCGAACTTGGCTCTGTTTGCCCATCCCTAAAAGATAATATTCCATTTAGTTCAATGGTATGGGTGCCCTGTAACATGTATAGTGGGTGGGAGGTGGAGAGTGTCTTGTCTGAAAATATCCTCTGTGAAGCACTGCAGTAACTTAGGGAAGCTCTAGATTTTCATTCTGGATTTTAAAAAATAAGCATCTCAGTTAGAAAATGCAAAACAAAATGTTTGGGTTTTGAAACATGGAATTTAAAAGTTTTGCCTGTGAAATCTATCATTTATTTATTTTTTATATCCTGCTCATCCCACAAAGAGGAGACTCAGTACAGGTTACAATAAAATAATAACATACATGCATTAATACAGTAAAAGAAATAAAAAGGAGCAAACATTTAAGAAATACCCATCCCTGGACCACCAAAAACCTGTCTTAACAAAAACATTTGACACAGTTTCTGCAACATGCACAGGTTTGTGCTTGGGCAAACCTGGAGTGGGGGGAGAAAATTCCTCAACTAGGGAGCAGCTAACAAGAATGCCTTTTCCTGCACTCTTACTGTCTGTACTTAGTGCACCGAGGGCCATTCTTAGCTGACCAAAGAGAACATGATGGTACATATGGGAGGAGGTGGTCCCTAACATTTGTTGGGCCCAGTCCATTTAGGGCTTTATAGGTCAAAACCAACTCCTTGAATTGGTTCCGAAAAGCTGTAGGAAGCCAATGCAATTTCTGGGGTACTGGTGTAATGTGCTCCCAGACAGCCCACACCTGTCAGGAGGTAGGAACTGCATTCTGCACCAGCTACAGCCATCGAATACATTTAATGATAGCCCCATCTAGAGCACATTGCATTCATTAAAGCTTGAGGTTAGAAAGGAATGAATAATGGTTCCTAAGTTTGAGTCCACAAGAAAAGGTCACAGCTGTCTCATCAGATGGTGTTGGTGAAAGGCACTCAGAGTCACTGTCACAATCTGAGAATTCAGGCACAGCTATTTATTTATTTATTATTTATTTAATCACATTTATACCCCGCCCCTCCTGAAACAGCTCGGGGTGACTAACAGTCTCAAAAATAAAAATACAATTTTAAAACATTTTAAAACACTCATAAAATTACAGCAATTAAAACATGACTAGGGAACATAAAAATAATTAATACAATAAATAAGGGTGGAGGGTGATAACCGCCTCCAACCCCAAAGGCCTGGGAGAACAGCCAGGTTTTGCAAATTTGCCAGAATGTTAAAAGGCTTGGGGCCAGGTGAGCTTCCTCCGGGAGGGAATGCCAAAGGCACAACCTGGTCACCGAGAATGCCCTCTCCATTGTGGCCCCCGACTTAACACGGGGGACCTCCAAGCAGGCACCCCCAACAGACTGAAGGAGCCACTCTGGGGTGCAGAGGGCGAGGCGGTCCCTGAGGCAATGAGTTTAGAAGGACCCCAAGGCTGTCAACCTGAGTGACATGGAGAAGCTGGATCCCATTAAGGATAGGAGTCTCCATCCCCACCACATCACAGGAGCAACCAATCATCATTACCTCAGCCTTGCTTCGATACATTTTCAGTTGACTTTCCCACATCCAGACTCCTAACACAGCACAGCTAGACACTGTAAAGGGCTGAGACTGCCGGGTCAGGGTCTGATGAAAAGGAAAGACTAGGGGTGTGCATATTGTTCCATTATTACAATAATGGGTATTTTCAGACGTTACGGGCTGCCGGTTCACCACAGTGAACCACCAGGGGGGGCGAACAGCGCAACCACGGCTGGGGGTGGGAAAACGACCCCAACAGACGTGCCGGGAACGGGACCACGGGCCGGAACCGGGCCGCACCATCGCGGGCCGCGGCAGCACAACAGACATGCAGCCGAACCTCCGCCAGGCGCTAAACCCCCACAAGGCAACGGGCAGGGGCGGGACACAGACATGGCCGCCTGAGGGCAAACGAAGCCACAAGGCACACAAGGGAA
>QEPC01014663.1:58714-71915 GCA_003113815.1 Sphenodon punctatus
GTGGGGGTTCGTTTGACCACGCTTCCCGGGACCTTCCCCCGGCTAGCCCGGGAAGCGTGGTTGAAACCGACCCCATGTGGGTATTGAGCGTGATGAACATCTGGCGCACGCCGCTCAGACGTTCAGGGCCCTTTGGCCCCACGGGGGGTTGATCGTGGTTCAGTGTGGTTGAGCGTGATCTCGTAACGTCTGAAATCACCCAATGATAATGAAAATTGTCATTTTTGTTATTGTTATTGCAATAACAAAAATGAAAATCGATAACAACACCAATGATAACAAAAAAGACAATGCCGTTATTGTTGTCATTATTAGTGCTCTGGCAGTTGAGTTTTGGAGGGAAAATGCAGACAGGGGAGGAGGGAGCAGACATCTCGGAGTCCTAAACAGGCTTTAACTCTTGAACTGTGCCTGTGTTGGGAGGGGCGAGCAGCTCAGCAGTATCTGAGGGATGCATCGCTGGCCAGTGAGCAGTGCAAGCAGGCCCCAGCAGTCTCATGGCACTCTGTGATTGCTCAATGCCTGCTGCCTCCCACAACCAATCAGGGGGGCTCTGGGGGAGGGCACTGCAACCCTTTATAATGGGAGGGCCAGGGTTTTGCTCTGTGTTCTGCGAGAGCTCTGCTTGTCAGGTTACGTTTACAGAACTGTGGTGCTTGCACACAAAAAATCCTCCCTAGCCCTCATTGTATTGCCAATAACTTTTTCATCCTCATACCCTACATTTTTCCTTCTCCCTTTCCCTGCCCTTCTCCACCCTGTACATTATAGATAGATAGATAGTCTATATTAGATATAGATATATATTATAGACATATAGATTAGATTAGAATAGTTATTTAAATAACTGATTAGATAATAGATAGTTTTTCTTTTCCCTTCCCCTGTCTGCCTTAGATTTAGATAGATATTACTTGTGTACATATATAGAGAGATTAGATATTATATAGGTATTTAGGCTAGTCTGTTTTATTCTATATGTTATAATATAATATTATATATATATAATGTCATCGGAATCAATACTGATACCAAAAATAAAATCTTTGTTTGAAACAATACCGACAACGATAATGAAAATGACATTGTCATTAATAATGATAACAGAACCAACATTTTTTAATAATGAAAACAATAACAAAACAAAAATGATGTGGGGGACTGGTGTGCACCCCTAAAGACAGAGATGGGTGTCATCAGCATCCTGATGGCACCTGACTCCAGATCTTTGAATGATCTCACCCAGCATCCTTATATATAACATTGAACAGAAGGAGGGACAAAATGGCACCTTGTGGGAAAAGACCTCAAGGGGATGAAGAACAATTTCCCATCACCAGCCTCTGGGATCTCCCTGTCAGGAATGAATGGAACCACTCAAGAGCAGTTCCATAAATGCCCATCAGATCCCACAGTTGCATTATGAACACCTCATGTTAAAAACAGTATCAAATGCCACTGACAGATCAAAAAGGATCAAGAGGGTACACTTACCACAATCAATCTCTAGGCAAAGATCATCAACCAAGGATGCAAGCAGAGTGTCAGTACCAGACCCAGGTCAAAAACTGACTAGAAGAGGTCTAGAGATCCAATAATGTCAAGGTGTGCTGAGAGATGGTGAGCAACCACTTGATCCACAATCTTTACCCCAAAAGGAAAGATTGGAAACACGGCAGTTGATGGACAGGGAGTCAACATCCAGCATGATTTCTTAAGGAAGTTGCAGACAACTGCAGATTTAAGGCTATATATAAATCCACTCTCCTGCAGCGAAGCATTCACAGCCCCAGCCAGCAATGGTGCCAGCTTCTCCCTGATCATCTTCACTACCAACCAGGATGGGCAAGGGTCGAACTTGTAAGTACTTGTTCACATTCCCCCGAACACACCCTCCGCCTCAGAGGGCAAAATCAATTGAAACTGATCCATACAAATGTGACAAGACTGAGTCTCTGACACCTCAAATTCAAACTCTACATACAAACTAGTGGGTCACTAGTTGAGCTGCATAAGAATAATTTGGTCTGTGAAATAACAGAAAACTTGTCTCAGCAGACAAAGCTTACCTCCCATTCCAGATGGAGGCAATCCAGATTAACCAAGACGCTCACCACCTGGAACAACTCCACTTGATTGACAACACTTTGTAGATGCCAAGGACACAGAGCAGAAACGATAAAATGTTACTTTTTGATTGAAAACCAAAATGAAATTTATTAGCATGATAGAAAATGGCCATATTTAATCTCTTCATACAGGAAAGATTTTGACAAACCTATATGTCCATCAGAAAGGACTTCTGTCAGAGATTTCCAGACTAGCTCTACCTTAGAGGAAAGGGAAAGTCTGAGGGATATTTGCTAATTTAGTGATTCCCAAATGTTTGACTGCATGACCTCATTTTGAGACTAAAATATAATCCTGGAACACTAGACAGCAACCAATCTATGTAAAACATATCAGATATTAAATCAGGGTTGTCACCCCCTCCGCAGATGGTATCACCTCACAGGGGTCATCGTGAGCCACAGTTTGGGAATCTCTGTCCTAATTCCTAATCCAGTGTTCTCCCAACTAGACCATGCTATATCTCTAATACTCTGATCCTCAAAGCACTATACCAGCACACGCGCCCTTTCTTTTTATAGAGCTTGTGCTGGTACAGTGATTTGAAGAATAGAGCAAGTCAGTGGGTATTTACATACATGATGGCTTTTCAAACTGCCACGTTTTGATCCTGCCCATGGCAAGAGCCATCACCATAGGCAGGAGTCGGCCCAGCCACCAAACAAATGCATCGGCGGCCGGGGCCGGGGCTGGGGAGAGAGTGGGGAGAGAATGGGGGACATGTGTACGTGTGTCCTCACAGCCCTGCCCACTGTGCTGCTCAGAGTGGCCCCACCTCCTCCTTGATGGGCAGGTGTGGTGGCCTATAAGGCCGCCACACCTACCCAGAGCAGCTCTGGCTACTGGCCATAAGACATGATGACTGGGTCTATCACGGTACAGGTTTGCCTTCCCCAGACCTTGGCAGGGCTTACTTTGGGATGTGCGTTGGCAGGGAGCCCAGTATACATTCTGGAGTTAGCTCTGCCATGGTCCTGAGTTACCTCTGCTCCTGCCCACAGCAAACATCTGGCGGGTGGGAGCAAAAGAGACACACACCACTATGGGTGGCCATGCCGGAGTTAGTGTGGCCACCCGTGGTAGTGTCACGTGTAAAAATATCCATCCTCCTCCTCCAGCTGTTTTATGCAAGAACTCCTCCACGGTGCCAGCAGAAGTCCAATTCACTTCAGTGGGATTTACCAGCACTAACTTAAAGGTGTTAAAGAGCCAGAAGATTACACTCTAAATGAATATTTTGAATGACTGGATCAGTGAAAACCTG
Source organism: Sphenodon punctatus (assembly GCA_003113815.1). NCBI lineage: Eukaryota > Metazoa > Chordata > Lepidosauria > Sphenodontia > Sphenodontidae > Sphenodon > Sphenodon punctatus. The sequence continues at coordinate 62,109 of QEPC01014663.1, forward strand.
ACAAACCTGAACTGTAAGGGTGATTGGCTGCAAATCAAAGGCTATTACATTTAATACATAATTAGTAAGCAAAGAAGAAGAAGAAGAATGTGCACACACATTGCCTAGAAATAGAAATTGGGTCTGATCCTAAACATATGCAGAGGCTGCACAGGCTGCATGCATATTGCACACATGCTGCATTCTTTCCACATATATTGCACACAGGTTGTGCATGCACCACTTTTACACAGTGCACAGGGTTTAGAATCAGGCTAAATGTGTCTTAATGTGTGTGTGTAATGTTTACAACATAGAAGTTACGTGCAATCTTATTTATTTAAATGTATATGTGGCCTGAGGCTCAGTCTGGCTTACAATTGTATTATGTACGATATGCTAAGAAAGCATGAAATACTTCTGTTCTTTGTTAGCTTCTGCTTTTCTGTCAAAAGATTCTGATTAATAAATAAAAAGGTCAGAAGTTGATGAGTGCACTGGAAAAGCAATCTGTGGTTTGGAGCAACTGAAATAGGACACCATCAATTTTTCTTTTTAAAATCATATTCCTATCTGAAAATTGTTACCTACTATCGTTAGAAGTCACTCCTAAGTGAAAAATGAAAGAGTATAGAGTGGGGTATGTATTTTAGTTTTGTTATCTTGTGCATTTGACAGCACTTTGGATACTATCAGTTCCATCATTTCCTCTCTGTGAGTGTGATCCTTTGGGCAGTTAGTACTAGTCCTAGCAGTTAGCACCAACACTATCTTCCTCCTGGATGATTTCACTGTAAAATGTCTGATTATAGTCACACTTCAATCAATCAATCAATTTTATTGTGATAGCCGAAGGCTGACACAAAAGTTATAAAACAAAGATAAATAAAAATAAATAAATAAATTTATAAAGACCTTGAATATCAAAACAGATACAAAATATCAAAACCATAAAAAGGAAATCCAAAGAATAATAATGAAACAGTTGGAACATTTTTAGACATTGCCTTCCTCAATTTAATAGCTGCAGCACAGAATGTAGCAGCATTTGAAGGAGTAACAATATCCGAATCTATCAAAAGGCTCACAAGAGCCTCCTGTTGGCTACAAGGCCTCATATGAATAATTACATGCTCCAAAAAGATGGAGCGTTATAGTCACATTTCAGTCCATTAACAGAGCCATTTAAACAAATGGGACAACATTGGTGCCTAGGGACTCAAACAGCAACAAGAGAGAGAACACTCTGAGAAAAGATTATTGTAAGCTAGCAAAAGGACTCTACCAGGCAAGTATTGTGTCTGCAATGGATTTTAACTCATTGAGAGAGGCTTAGCTAGGATTCATATTGACACTGCCTCTTTAATTAATGTCACATATCCTAGAAATTATCTATTTCTTGAGACATAATAAACTTGGACACTTGCATGATTTTACAAATTTTTTCCAGCCAGCCTATGAGAAAAATATGGACTAGTCTGCTGTAGTCTAAAGGATAGTGTCCAGAAGCAGCACTTTGTTTCTTTTGACCTTGTCTAAAAGTTACATTTCCAGAGACCCCTTTTATTCTGAGAACTTCTGAGTAAAAATTCATTAACAATGAGTTCTGGTCTGTGTCATTCTGCAATACCACTCATCTTGAAAGGAATGAAAACAAACCACTTTCTTGCATAATCCACACTGCCATTTTCTTTTTATTCCCATGGTCTTTAGTCTAGGTTCATATTTTTATCAAAAGAACATTGGGATGTCACCAGCTTTGATGGGAGGAAGTAATTATGTAGTCATAAGAGAGGTTAAAAATATGTCCATGCTCCCCTCCATTTATATTTTTTAAATGGCTTCAAACTCATCCTATTAATTACCTGCTGAAACTATTCCTGACAAATGAAAAAAAGGATTTATGTTAGAACTGTAGAGACAAACTTGGACCAAGGCCTCATACTCCCATGAGAAATGTATAGAGCTGGAAGAGAATACACTCAAAACAAAATGCCATTCCAAAAGTGTGACTTTCTATGGTGAGCCAAAATCAGGGAGAAAGATCCTAGTCAAGCAGGGATCACTGAAAGAGATGATAGTAAGACAAAGGGCAGAGTACTAGAGCATCCGAATGAAACAAAATGCAATAGTCTCTGCAACAGAAGAGGAGAAATGTAAAGGGAGAAAGTGGAACATTTTCAAAAGAAACTCTTTCTCTTTCCCGTGATGATGTGCTATGTAAGCAAATAGAGAGAACTCATGCTAGTGGCAATATTGAAGAGTACAGAGAGCAAATCAATGGTCCTTTTTAAATGAGACAGGCCCACACAGATCCACTGCATGGGCATGCATGGGCGTCGCCATGGCGAGTGGGTGGGGGTGCGTGCACACTCCTGCAGCACACCCATCTCCACCCATAGCCCATGCATGGAGCAATTGTCCAGATGCTCCATGTGTGGAGATGGGTAGAGATGCGTGGAGATGGGTGTGCACCTGTGTACTGCTGCCCCACCCCCCCCCAATTAGGGATGGCCGAACGTGATTCGGAAGTTCGGCATTCGGACTGAACTCAGTCTGTTCGGTTGACCGAACTGAACTTCCGAACTGCACTCAAATTTCAAACAGAACCAAACCGAACCGAATTTCCGAACTCCGTTCTGTTCGCCCATCCCTAGCCTCCATCCCCATCCCCCCACACCATGGCCTGTTTAAGGGCCAATGTGGTAGATGAGAGCACGACTCTTTTAAAACAGGCCATGGAGGGGGACGTGTGAGCGCTGGTGCATGTGCGGGGGGGAGGGGAGGGAGTTGACAAGCACACACTGATTTCCACCCATCTACATTCACAGAGCAACCACCATTTTTATCATTTGTTCCATGCATGGGTGATGGGTTGAGGTGGGTTTGCATGTGTGTTCATCGGGAGTGCGCACACACGCACACACGCACACCCACCCACCCGCCGAGGCTTTTACATGAGACTCACCCATGCATGAATACCCAGATTTCTGGGTGTGTCACGGGAGGAGGGCGAAGGAGAGGAAGATAAAGGGAGGGACAAAGAAACACGCAGGGAGGGGGTACAGACTCTTGGGGGTATATACAGGGCCCAGGGCACCGTGCGAGGAATCGTTCATGTGTGAGTGCGTCTCGTGTAAAAAGGGTCCACCTTTGCTGACACACATACATGTCTGGCTTCAGTTCAGATGGTGTTAAAAAGAAAGGTAGTGGGTGTAAAAGCCTCCATCCCAGCTGCCCATTCAAATGATGTGAATTCAGTTGGATCATTGGAAGATCAAGGATGTTTGAATGTGGAGATGGAAAAAAGAAACAAAATGAGCATGTTAACAGTTGGAATGGGAAAGAGAAAGGGGAGGGTGGGAAAATGAGAGCACTGTGAGGGAAGACGATATGAGAGGGGGATCGAGAAAGACACAAAGGGCCATATTGGTCCCTATGCAGACTATTCACCTGATAGGAGTTTACTTTGTGTTTTTTCACCAGGATGCGTTGACATTTGATCTCTCCATCTCCACATACATGGAATAGGAGATCTGGGATTCTCTGAAGAGAAGATTCCCCCCAAAAATCTATTCTTTATGGACTGGTACTTATGCCCATACATAGATGTTCCATGCCAAAACACTGGCTCCCCTTGGCACACTAACACGGGCTGTTTCCAGAAACATTTATTTGAAGCCTGCACCTCAAGGATGGAGAAAGCACACAAGTTTGTGCAAACAGGATCAGCATTCATTTATTTTATTTTATTTATTTATTTTTATTGATATTTAAAAAAAATTGTACCCGGCGCCTCTTGCCAGATGCCACCCGTGGTGGCTCACTAAGAGTTTGATTCTGTACCACTTAAGTCAATGGGAGTTTTTCTATTGGTTTCAATGAGCTTTGGGTGTTTTCAGACAAGACACTTTCCACCCACTACTCACCCACCACACACCCACTATACACATTACAGGGCTGCAGTGTTGTCCTATGGGTGCCCTGCAACATGTATAGTGGGTGGGGAGTGTCTTGTCTGAAAACACCCTTTGATTGGAAGTAGGGTTGCCACTTAGGCACAATTTTAAGGAACACTTATGAAAAATACATGTTGCGGGGCCTGCATCGCCGCCTTAGGTGACAATGCAGGCCCTGCAACATGTATTTTTCATAAGTGTTCCGTAAAAATGTGCCTAGGTGGCAACCCTAATTGGGAATCAGGATCTCAACTCTTATGGAGTTGGAGAGGAATAATGGATGCAGAGTGGCCATCCTCACAAACCCCTGCCTCTCAGCAGGCTTCCCCTTTCTGAGTAGCAGAGCCCAAAGCATTCATAGAGACACAGCCATGAGAGAGGAGCTGTACGGAAAGCATGACACAATGGAGATACTTCCCTTTCCCATGCCTTCATAAAGTGATGCCTCTATTTTGTACCCTACCCTTCCTTCAGTGAGACAAGGATGTCGCCCAGAGATTAAAACAGCTAACAGAGAACATGCTTTGGACATTCAAAAGCATCAAGATCTGGTTCTGCAAGAGACTGAATTTTGATTTAATTCATCATGGCTCCTAAAGGGAAAGTCAGGAAGAGTCTGGGGAAACTCAGGAGGATTTCCATTAATAAATGAAAGGTACAATAGTCCATTCAAAATACCCGCTATTATGGGTATGTGCGCTGCTGACTCCCAGAGTAGTCTTATTTGTGCTTTACAACCCATTCAATGATGTGATCAACGTAAGAAAATAGGGGTGATTGTTCCACTCTTTTTTAAAGCTTTAATTGGAACTGTGCCTGGATTCCACTATTATGGAAGCAGAGGATATAGTTATTCCCTCGCCCCTGCCCCCCACCTCCAGAGCCCATTCCTATGTCGCACTTATATCATCCTGTCTAGTAAGGCAGTTTTTTCAGGCCTATATTTAAGCAATAAGACATGACAGGCTGTGCATTTCTGGATGATTATTGTATGCCTTGGGTGGTGTTCTAAGGCAAGAGGCCGAAGGCATTCCTTTAAGTGTCTTTTTGCTATTATGAAATGGAATTTATAAATCAAAATAAAGAGGGAGAAAAAGAGAGTCAGACCCCTGCACTTACAGGGCGTTATTGACATGGGCATGACATCATTGACAGTCAGTTAGAAAGCTCCACTTATGCTCAGACTTTTAAAGCCATTTCATAATTTACAGTACAAGGAGGAGAATTTTGCCTTCAGAAAAGCATACACCAGCATTGCTGGGATTAGGTATGGAAGAAACGTTAGCAAATTGATTTGTAAGAATTATCAATTAATCTGCATACTACCTTGGGGTAAAGCTTTGATAATCTTTGGCTTTAACAGTGTTAAGTGGTTGATGTTTCAATACAATTAAAGAAAGAAAGAAAAAAAATCTCAGATGCAGGGCAATTACTTAAGATGCATAACTAAGTCATCTGTCGAGTTTATGCACTATAGGCTTCAATGAATTTACCTCACACCCCGTATATTTATTTGGGAGACTTTGGTTACATTTAGCTACATTAAGTAACCAGCAGTAAATAACACACAGCATGACTTCTAACCAAAACCAGACTATTGGATTGATGTACGACCGGACAAGATCTCTTTTATTTTTGCTGCACAAAACTAGAGTAATTTAGCCATTATTTTTCTTGTTATGTGATTTCATTAGGGGTTCTTTTTTTGGTTCACCTTTATTCTCTTTGGACATATAGGCTATTTGTTACGGTTGTGTTATTCTCCAGATGCCTTCACTATAAATGGAAAAGAATCAAAGTAAATGACTGCTGCTTTTCTTCTTCAGCAACAATAATGCAAAAATAAGACATCCTGAAGATAAGAGCACTGATCACCAGAACTATCTTGAATGATTTATTGTTATTGTCTGGTATATATACCAGTGCTCCACACAAACCGAGATCTGTGCACATACAGCCTTGTAGCCAAAATTTATACAGAAAGGCAATTGTTTTTCAACAATGCTATTTACAATTGTTTGGATTCAGGAAATAATTTGGTGGAAGAGTCTATTTCCATTTTTAAAAATTAGGTTGATGGAGACCTCCTATGTGCATTCCCCTCCTTGTTCCATTACAAAAAGGTCAAACAGAACTGCTCCCTGTAGTTTGCGGCTTGTCGTTTTTTCATTTGGTTAACCTAAAATTAGGCTTGTAGCCTGCAACCTCATTTAACCAAAACAAACTATGGTTGGGCAAAAATAGTGTTTGTTATGGGTTTCTACAACCATTACATGGGGCTCAGTTCACCACAGGGTTATGTTCCTGTGGGTGCCAACCACAAGGTATCCACATTCTCAACACCCAGAGAAACTAACTCTTCCTTAAGAGACAAAGTTGCCTCACTGTGGTCAGGAACATTGTTTTTATTCCTCCACCCAACCAGTCTTGACATACAGCTATTCATAATTACATGAAGCCAAGATATTGGGTAATTTCAGATGTGATGAAATCATAGTCAATCAGCCTGAATCACAGTGGATTCAGGGTAGTGGCTGTGATCCCATGCACGTCTGTTTGAGACCCGCCAGTTGTTCACCACAGTGAATCTCTGGCGGGGGTCAAAGTTAACCACGGTTCTGAGGATGGTGCTGGCCCCATCCCCAGAACTGTGGTTAGTTTGCCCATGATCCGGGACGGGGCTGGGAATGGCTGCGGGTAACGACTGTTAGCCCCATCCTGGAATCAGGTCCCAACCACAGGATGGAATCAGGTTCAGCGGCCTCATTGGCAACTGCGTCCTCCCATCTCCGTGTGGACAGGTGGCCAAGGGAGTGCGGGGGGGCGGGACCAAGTGGCTGCACGTCATGCTTCTCAGCCTTGCCCCCTCCAAGATTACCCACAGTGATCAGGCCAGCATGTCTGATGGATGGCTGGTCTGATCACGGACTGGGATCTGAGATGGATCCCAGTCAAGGGTTTAGCATGGTGGGCCGAAAGGCCCATCAAGTCTGCAATTATCCATTGTTAGAAGGGGACAATCTGCTGTTTCTGCTGTTCCACCATGCCTACAGTAGCTTCTCCACTGTTTGAGTACAACCCAAAGCTCTGGGCATGCTTGTCTTGATGTAGACTTCACACATTCATAGAAATGAAGAGTTGGAAGGGATCTTAAGGTCATCTAGCCCAACCCCCTGTATGAGGCAAGATATTTTATGCTTAAACATCCCTGGTGGATGCCTGTCTAGTCTTTTCTTGAAAATCTTCAGGGAAGGTATTTCCATAACCGCTCTAAATAGTTTGTTCCATTGCTTAATGGTTCCAATATTTAGGAAGTTTTGCCTGATATTTAATCTACGTATACCTTCCTGTAATTTAGACCCATTGCTTCTTGTCCTATCCTCAGTGAAAGCGGGGCTGATTCCAAACCCCGCAGATCTACCATGCATGTGATTCCCGTGTTGCACAATGTGTCTGCAATGAGGATCCATGTGACTGCACGTGCATGCGGCTGCACGCGGGGTCTGCAGGGTTTAGAATTGACCCCAATGGCCCCAATCCCAAACCCCTTCATGCGGGATCTGCATAGATTCCGCGCTGCACAATGTTTTTGCTATGGACTTGTGTTCACGTTGCACACGTGCAAAGGTTGCGCACGGTTTCCATGGGTCATGGGATCAGCCCCACCGGAGAACAAATGTTCTGTATCTTTTTTATTCCATCTGTTTCAATATTTAAAAACTATCAACATGTCCCCAATTAAACTTCTTTTCTCTATGATAAACATGCAGTTCCATCAGTCTCTCCTTACGTGACTTGTATTATAGATCCTTGATCATCTTCATTGTTCTCCTCTGAAACCTTTCCAGTGTGCCAAAAATCCTTCTTGAAATGCAGAGCCCAAAATTGAATACAGAGTCCCAAGAGAGATCTGCCCAGTGCCAAGTATGGGGTTACTATAGCTTTTAAGTCTTGGGTATGATGCTTCTCTTAGTATAACCCAATATGGAATTGGCCTTTTTTTGCAATAGTGTCTCACTTTTAAATAATAATAATAATAATAATAATAATAAATTATTGCTATTATTATAGTGTTAGCAATGTACCTCACACTATAAACTCATTCAATTATAGACAGATCCATGCTCCAACAGGCTTACAAACAAGGTTAATTCAGGCTAGGGAAATGTTGACCATTGTAGGGGTGTGCATATCATTTTCATTATTAAAATAACGATAACAAAAATTGTTGTTTTCGTTATTGCACTAATGAAAACGACAACCAAGAATAACGATGATAACAAAAACAACAACTGAGAATACTAAAAACAACAACCGAGAATACCAATAACAATATCGATATCAAAAATGATACCCAAAACAATACCAAAAATGACAACAAAAATGATAACAAGAACAACAAAAATTACAAGAAACAAAAACAACAATGTCATTATCATTGTCATTATTATTAGTACTGTGGCAGTTAAGTTTTGGAGGGAAAAAGCTCAGGGTGTTCGACCCGTTCGCGAACACCCCGAACTCAAACTCCCCCCCCGTGCGAACCGGATGAACAAAGTTTGGGTTCCAAACCCATTCGGACAGGAGGGAACCTGGTTTTCCCTCCCCCCTTCCAGCTGCATGGGTGGAAGGGGCACCGGGGCTCACCTCTCCCCCATCCTGTCCAGCCTCGTAAATATATATTTTTTTTAAATAAAAAAACCACCCCAGGGATCGCCCTACCTGGTGGTGCCAGGGCTCGGGTCCTGGGTCTGGTGGTGGCAGTGGCAGTGGGAGCGGGCCTGGCAGCGCTCCAGAGCGCTTCAGGCCTCTACTAGGCCTTCTGGGTCATGCGACCTGTCACATGACCTGTCATGCCTTTTATGAGGCTTGGCAGCGTTGGGGGGGAGGTGAGCCCCGGCACACCTTCCACCGGTGCAGCCTGGATGGGGGAGGGAAAACTGAGTTCCCCCCATCCCTCACCTCCCACCCAAATTGGTTCAAAACCTGAACTTTATTCGGCCGGTTCGGGCGGGGGGCAGTTCAGGTTTGGGGTGTTCGCGAACGGGCCAACCCCCCCGAGTTTGGGCCAAATGTCGAACCCCCAAACTGCGTTCGCACATCCCTACCCAGTTGCAGACCAAGTGGGCAAGAGTGGGTGAACTGGGTGGGAACATGTGTTTCCGGACCTGGCTTGTTTCAGTGTGTGAATTTGCCATGGTCGCCAGCCATGACTGCTTGTTATTGGCAGCTATGGCTGCCTGTCATGGTGGGGGGGTGGGAGGGGGAGCAGAGCACTAGCCACAGTGGTGCTGGAGCTGGCTGGCTGTGCGGTGCTCGCTGCCCCTCCTCCTCACCCAGGGCAGGTGGTGGGGATGTCTGTTCACATCACCAGAGATGCCCCAGCCAGAGGTAGCTCTCCCCACTCCCGGGCAGGATGACAGTGGCACCGTCATGTCTGCAAGTACAAATAACATAACTATATGTATGTAGCTTCAAGCCCACTGTAGCAAATAGTTGAGCTGCTGTGATGTCACAGAATGTTCAGAATCATTCCAATTGCTTTGAAGGAAGGGAAAAGTGAAGGAGTGATAAAGATACAGGTATCTATATCTACTGCTGTTTAAAACACAGTAATTATATCTTAACTGTATGTCTCTAGTTTGCAACCATTTCAATTTCAAAATGAGCTAAATTTAGTCATTTCAGTTGGAGACAGAGCGAAAGGAAAACTTCAGTGGACTGCCTGCACATCTGGCAGGGTCACCTTCAGACTGAAGGGCCACTTGCGGCCAGCAGTGGCGCAGCCCATCTGCCTGAAAAAAAACAGTGGCACAAATAGGAGATCTGCTATCATCTGAGGTACAAACAGGCCATGGAATGTCAATAA
>QEPC01014664.1:0-16483 GCA_003113815.1 Sphenodon punctatus
CCACCCTCCTTTATGGGCTCTTGGTCGGATGTCTGGCATCCCCCCTGTGGGCGTGTCTGTGTGGTGGCCTGTGCGTGTTCCGTGGCACCGGTGAAGTGGGGGCTCTGCCTGTCTGGTCCGCGTGGGTGTGGGTGTTTTTGCTTTTACACAGACACTCGGGTGTTAGACACTCATCTCCACCCACGGAGGGTGCCAGTTCCCTCATGGCTGCTCCGTGGGTGTTGGCGGGTGTTGGCGGGTGGGTCAGGCATGTGCCCCCACCCACTCATGGACTTTTACATGTCGCTCTCCCACCCATCCGATGGGTGTTTCCGAGTGTTCGTGGGTCTGTGACGTCCGTGTAAAAGTGGCCATTGTTGAGCAATGTTCACATTCCTTTCACATCAAGGACTACCTTCCTAGCACCAAGAAGCATCTTACCCTGCATGTAGTCTCATTGGTTTAAATGGGGCTACTCATGGAAACCAAATCCTTCTGTAAGAGAGTAACAGAAAATGGCCCACAGTTTTTTGTATGGAAAATGAAAACAAATCAATCAATGTTCCATTTTGCAAAGTATATCTCACCAAGTTCATATTTAAAACAATCAGCATCCCCTTTCAATAGGAGTATTCATAAATGTCAGCACAGCAGCTCAGATGTACTGAGACAGAATGTGTGGTGTACTCAATGTTCCTGCTGCTTTATTTAGGTTCAGACAAGGCTTCTGGACTAGAATAAAAATAAAATGTCATTGCTAAAAACCTCACTGTGCTCAGTCCAAGACACCATTTAATGTGCAATACTAAAAAAGACTTACACTGTAAGGAGACATAGGGCTTTGCATAGTTAACTATTTGTCAGTAGAATATGAGAAGAATAGTTCTAATAAACACTCTTTAAAAATGCAATAGGCTTGTTTTTAATTCAGACTAAGTCAACAATATCTACAATTTATTATTGGCTAACTCTGTTTATGTGAAATGGGATAATGTCTCAGTTTGGTTTCTAATGAACAAATTTCCACATCAAGAAATCACAGTGGTAAGTAATAATGATATCTTTGTTCTAATCTCATCAGAGAGATCACTAAGAGAGTAGAGATGTAGACAAAAATGCATACTCCCAATAGGATATTTTGGTTAACAAATGAAATGATAGTCTACAATCACTCACACCAGGTAGGTGTCTACCTACTCATTTACTAGGTGTTTGCCCCCACCAGTCATGTGGCCACCACACACTGGACACAGCCCAGGATCATGGTGAGGGGTCTCAGAGCATTATGACTCTGCTGTGAGGGCAAATGCAGGCTAATGTTCACTTAAGTGTGTGCATCCCATCAATTATGCACAGAGGTTGGGAGTGAGAATCCATGTCCCTAACACCCGCATCTCCCGGGGTCTGTTTTTATCTGCCCTCCCCCGGTCCATCTTTACCCCCACCTCATGGGGCCCTGTCTATACTTACCAGTCTGGGCCTTGGAGAATGTGGGTAAGGAGTTGCTGTGTCCGCTGCCAGCTGAGTTGGGCCTTCTCTGATGGCCGGGGTCAGGTGGCTTCACTGCTGTCTAGAAGGCTGGGCCATCTCTACTGTTGGGAGGCCAGGTTGGACTGTCTTTATAGATGGGTGGCCATCTAGGCTGCCTCCACTTCTGGGAGGCCAGGCCACCTCCTCATTAAGGTTGGCTGGCAAGGCCACCGTCACCCATGAATTTATCACCTCAAGACTAGACTACTGCAACGCGGTCTACATGGGGCTACCCTTGGTGATGTCCTGGAGACTGCAACTGGTGCAGATCACAGTGACCTGCCTCCTGATGAGGATGGGCTATCAGGAGCATATAACACGAGTGCTCCGTTCTCTGCACTGGCTGCCTATAGTCGTCTGGACCCGATTCAACGTGTTGGTGCTGACCTTTAAGGCCCTATACAGTCTGGGCTCTGCTTATTTGCAGGACTGCCTCAAACTTCATGTCCTGGATTAGCCCCTGCAGTCGTCTGGGGGCACCCTATTGGAGGTTCCCCAGGTTTTCGGAGTGGCAACCTCCAAGAGGGCATTCTCGGTGGCCACTCCCTGGCTGTGGAACTCCCTCCCACTAGACATCTTCCTTTCCCAGGATCTCCCCTCTTTTCATAAATCCTATAAGACCTTGCTGTTCCACCAGGCTTTTGGTGAGGGAGATGGGTAGTGGGTGGGGGGATGTTTTGTGTTTTCTTTTGGGGGGTTTGGGGGAGGTTTTCTTCTGGCCCTATGATTGTTCATTTTAATGAATTTTAATGATTTCTATCTTATATTGTTTTATTACTTTGTATTTTTATTTGTTGTACGCCATCCTCCTCAGCTGTCTTGTGGCAGGAGGGGGCAGGTTAGAAATACTAAAAATAAATTAAATAAATAAATAAGGCTGGGCTACCTCTGCTGACAGGTGGTGAAGTCGAAGTTGCTGCAGCTGTGGGAGGCTTACCAGCAGTACTTTTTCCAAGGTCCCAGGGCACACTGCTGAAACTTCTTTTTCAGCAGCACGCTTGCACAAAATGGCTGCTGGGGTCATTTTGCATATGTGCAACCCTTTCCCATGTGCACATGTGCATCTCTTCCCCCAAATGGTGCTGGCTGCATGGCATAGCAAAGCCAGGTCCCTAAATTCTCTTTGCTTGAGTAATGCGCCCAGTTAAGAAGGGACAAAGGTTAAATATTAGGAAATACTTTCTAACTGGAAAGACATTTAGGCAATGGAAAAAATTGCCAAGGAACGTTGTGGAATTTCCTTCACTGGAAGTTTCTAAGAGTAAAATGGGTTAAATATTTGTCAGGGATGATTTAAGTCCAGCTTAGGTAAAACTGCTGTTGAATGGGGTGGGAGGGATGGAATGAAGATTCCTGATGCCTCTACTCTCCCTATAATTCTATCAATATAAATGTTTTTTGTACATAATAATAGGAACATAAATAAAACTTAAGTAAGCTAATATTTATGTATTTTAAAACACTTATTACCTTACCCCTCCTACCAAAGGCAGCCCGGTGCAACTTACAAAAATAAAAACATATTTCAAAATGAACACAGGGCTCTGCAGAAAAGAAGCAAGACAGAGGTAAAAGGGAGCATAACCTCCACAGAATTAAAATATTAAAAAAACACCATACTCACATAGAACCCCAACCTAAACCCCCCATACAAAAATAAAACCCACCCTCAACCTTGCCAAAAGCCTGGTGGAACAGCCAAGTCTTACATTGACGCCAAAAGGTGGGAAGATCCAGGGCCACCTGGGCCTCAACTGGGAGGGAATTCCACAGCCATGAAGCGGTGACTGATCATGCCCTCTCCATAGTAGCCACACGGAAAACTTGGGGGACAGCGGGAAGGGCACTCCCAGATGACAGCATGGGCCAATCTAGAGCATGGGGAGTGAGGCGGTCCTGCAGATAGGTGGGGTCCTAGCTATATAGGGCTTTATATGTAAGAACCAGTACTTTGAATCAGGCCCAGAAGACTATAGGCAGCCAGTACAGAGAGCAGAGCACTAGTGTAATGTACTCCTGGAGGCCCATCCCCGTAAGGAGGTGGGCCACCACTGCATTCTGCACCAGCTATAGTCTTTGAACTGTCACAATGGGCAACCCCACATAGAGCGCGTTACAATAGTCTAATTCTGAGGTGATGAAAGCATGAAAGATAGTGTCCAGATCAGAGTCTGAGACATATGGCCGCAGCTGAGATGTAATTAGTGGAAAGCACTCCTCACCACAGCTCCCCCCCCACCTGGGAAGCTGTGAATCAAGGAGCAATCAATGATGGGGGACACCACACCTACTGCCTTCCCCACTAGTATCACCTCCATCTTGTCAGGATTCAGTCTCAGTTGACTCGCCGTCATCCAGTCTCCCACAGCTGCCAGACATAGTGTAAGCATGGGGGGTCTGGGTCTGATGAAAAAGAGAGATAGATTTGGGTGTCATCAGCATATTTATGACACCAAACTCCAGTGCTCTGGATGATCTTGCCCAACAGCTGCATATTCACGTTGAACAGGAGAGGGGAAAGAATAGAACCCTTCAGGACTCCACACAAGAAGTCCCGGGGAGATGAAAAATGCCCTCCAAGAACAACACATTGCGTTATTCCAGTGAGGAATGAATGGAATAATTCAAAAACAGTCCCACTCACCCCTGCTCAGTTCTACAGATGAGTCACCAACAACTCATGGTCAATGGTATCAAAGCAGCCGATAGATCTGATAGGATCAACAGGGTCAAACAACCTCTAACTAACCCCCGGTGAAGGTCATCAACCAAGACTACAAGAGCAGTCTCAGTGCTAAAGCCTGGACAAAAGCCGGACTGCGAGGGATTGAGAAAACTGAGTTGATCCAGATGGCCCTGAAGCTTCCGAGCCACTACCCGTTTAATAACTTTCCCTAAAAAGGGAAGGTTAGAGACAGGCCAATAACTGGTGAGGAAGTCAACTTCCAAAGATGACTTTTTGAGCAGGGGCTGAAGCACCGCCTCCTTGAGGAAGCTTGCCATCCTGCCTTCCCTAAGGAAGGCATTGCCCACCCCAGTCAGCAATGGTCCCAGCATTTCCTGGCAGGCCTTAACCAGCCAGGACAGGCATGAGTCTAGTTCGCAAGAGCGAACCAATCAAAGGACATCCTTCAAATCAACGAGCGGAATCTGCTGAAACGGATCCCATAAAATTAGACACGGCAGGGTTTCCATAACCTCTGGCTCTCCCATTGTAATAAACACGGTATTGAAATCATGGTGAATCTGGGCGATATTATCAGTGAAGTAATCAATAAACATGTCACAGTGGGCACTGGAAGATTCCAGGTCCAGTCGGAGGTCGGTCGGACCGACCAATCCCCTCACCACCCAGAAAAGCTCTGCTGGATGAAACTTGGCTGACTCAATGAGAGCAGATTCTTTCATTGTGAGATTACAGAGAATTATCAATAATAATAATAATAAGTAATTAATAATAATAATTAATAATAATAATAATAATGATTTTGCCTATTCATTTAGTTATTTATTGGTTAAAGTGTCCTAATGCAGATATGCTGCATAATCAGAAGCTGTCAGTACTTTCTGCATAACTGGACTCTTACATTTGAACCTAAAATCCTGGTTCAGCCATGCGAACTCATCTCAAGTATTACTTCTGGTTTAACATACCATTCCCCCGACCATAAATTGTTCAGATCCACAAGGCACTTACTCTGGAGTAGCCCCACTGAAACCCCAAATGTACATTTATGCCAACCGTGTGCACAGCCTTACTATGGGGACTAGGGCAAACGTACGAACTGTGCATGTGCACATCTGCACGCATACCGGCATGTAAGCTATGTCTGCAGGGTTTGGGGGTCAGTCCCATAAACATTTTCAATGTAATTATATAAAATGTATAAAATCAAACACACACATTCCTATTCAGTAAAAAGGGATGCGGCTACTTCATTAAAATAAACTGATGAAAGACTTCAGAAGGTATCATTTTCTAACTAACTCCTAAGAATAAATTGTATGAAACTTATGAGGCAATAGGACACAAAGTAGTTTATGAAGAGATCTCCTTCATCAAGATTTGGGATTCCTTCCATTAAGTTGTCATATTTTTATTGTCAAAATTGTCAGTTTATCTCGATTAGAGAGGCAATTGATAATACAAAATAATACATTAAGTTTTAATGGGATATAATTTCAGTGAATTGGAAAGAATTTCTCTTATTACAGCATCTTATGTATCTCCATATGGGAAGAGACTGTGACCAATTTTATACATGAAAAACAGGAGATTTCATTAGGAAATAACCAGACACTGTGTATGATTAACAGGGGGAAACAGACAGAAGTAAACTGCCTAAATGGGATTATTTTAGTTTTCTTTTGATAACTTCTGAGAACAAAGAGGACATTGCTCAAAATATCATTAGGGAGATGGAAGTGAATGGTAATCATTTAGAAGCAAAATAATTGCTAAATATCTAAAAGAGCAATCAGCTATTTTTAGCAATTTGGTGCAAGTACATAAAGTACTACTCTCAATAATAGAGCAGTGGAGGCTCCTGAAAATTGTAAACAGCCAAAGTGGCTCCAGCAAATAGTAANGGGGTCTGGGTCTGATGAAAAAGAGAGATAGATTTGGGTGTCATCAGCATATTTATGACACCAAACTCCAGTGCTCTGGATGATCTTGCCCAACAGCTGCATATTCACGTTGAACAGGAGAGGGGAAAGAATAGAACCCTTCAGGACTCCACACAAGAAGTCCCGGGGAGATGAAAAATGCCCTCCAAGAACAACACATTGCGTTATTCCAGTGAGGAATGAATGGAATAATTCAAAAACAGTCCCACTCACCCCTGCTCAGTTCTACAGATAAGTCACCAACAACTCATGGTCAATGGTATCAAAGCAGCCGATAGATCTGATAGGATCAACAGGGTCAAAAAACCTAAAACTAACCCCCGGTGAAGGTCATCAACCAAGACTACAAGAGCAGTCTCAGTGCTAAAGCCTGGACAAAAGCCGGACTGCGAGGGATTGAGAAAACTGAGTTGATCCAGATGGCCCTGAAGCTTCCGAGCCACTACCCGTTTAATAACTTTCCCTAAAAAGGGAAGGTTAGAGACAGGCCAATAACTGGTGAGGAAGTCAACTTCCAAAGATGACTTTTTGAGCAGGGGCTGAAGCACCGCCTCCTTGAGGAAGCTTGCCATCCTGCCTTCCCTAAGGAAGGCATTGCCCACCCCAGTCAGCAATGGTCCCAGCATTTCCTGGCAGGCCTTAACCAGCCAGGACAGGCATGAGTCTAGTTCGCAAGAGCGAACCAATCAAAGGACATCCTTCAAATCAACGAGCGGAATCTGCTGAAACGGATCCCATAAAATTAGACACGGCAGGGTTTCCATAACCTCTGGCTCTCCCATTGTAATAAACACGGTATTGAAATCATGGTGAATCTGGGCGATATTATCAGTGAAGTAATCAATAAACATGTCACAGTGGGCACTGGAAGATTCCAGGTCCAGTCGGAGGTCGGTCGGACCGACCAATCCCCTCACCACCCAGAAAAGCTCTGCTGGATGAAACTTGGCTGACTCAATGAGAGCAGATTCTTTCATTGTGAGATTACAGAGAATTATCAATAATAATAATAATAAGTAATTAATAATAATAATTAATAATAATAATAATAATGATTTTGCCTATTCATTTAGTTATTTATTGGTTAAAGTGTCCTAATGCAGATATGCTGCATAATCAGAAGCTGTCAGTACTTTCTGCATAACTGGACTCTTACATTTGAACCTAAAATCCTGGTTCAGCCATGCGAACTCATCTCAAGTATTACTTCTGGTTTAACATACCATTCCCCCGACCATAAATTGTTCAGATCCACAAGGCACTTACTCTGGAGTAGCCCCACTGAAACCCCAAATGTACATTTATGCCAACCGTGTGCACAGCCTTACTATGGGGACTAGGGCAAACGTACGAACTGTGCATGTGCACATCTGCACGCATACCGGCATGTAAGCTATGTCTGCAGGGTTTGGGGGTCAGTCCCATAAACATTTTCAATGTAATTATATAAAATGTATAAAATCAAACACACACATTCCTATTCAGTAAAAAGGGATGCGGCTACTTCATTAAAATAAACTGATGAAAGACTTCAGAAGGTATCATTTTCTAACTAACTCCTAAGAATAAATTGTATGAAACTTATGAGGCAATAGGACACAAAGTAGTTTATGAAGAGATCTCCTTCATCAAGATTTGGGATTCCTTCCATTAAGTTGTCATATTTTTATTGTCAAAATTGTCAGTTTATCTCGATTAGAGAGGCAATTGATAATACAAAATAATACATTAAGTTTTAATGGGATATAATTTCAGTGAATTGGAAAGAATTTCTCTTATTACAGCATCTTATGTATCTCCATATGGGAAGAGACTGTGACCAATTTTATACATGAAAAACAGGAGATTTCATTAGGAAATAACCAGACACTGTGTATGATTAACAGGGGGAAACAGACAGAAGTAAACTGCCTAAATGGGATTATTTTAGTTTTCTTTTGATAACTTCTGAGAACAAAGAGGACATTGCTCAAAATGTCATTAGGGAGATGGAAGTGAATGGTAATCATTTAGAAGCAAAATAATTGCTAAATATCTAAAAGAGCAATCAGCTATTTTTAGCAATTTGGTGCAAGTACATAAAGTACTACTCTCAATAATAGAGCAGTGGAGGCTCCTGAAAATTGTAAACAGCCAAAGTGGCTCCAGCAAATAGTAATGTGCAGACATTTTCAATGGAACTATCGGTCATTCCAGATGAGCATTCACAGAGGGACTATATATTATGAGACCATTACTGAAATTGGACAGCAGAGAATAATCTTATGAAATGCTGATAGAAAGTCAGAGTTCTCACCAGCAAAGGCAGGGTAGATTGAGTAGTAATGGAAGTGAAGCAAAACACATGCTCTTATATCTGAGAAGCAAGCAAGCAAATGAACAAAAATCAACCCACACACCCCCAAATTTGGTAGCTAGTAAGCTAGGGTAGACAAGTTTGCACTGTATGGAGACCTAGCAATGTGTTTTACAAGAAAGGTAATTATATCCTCTCTATATTTTGTAGATGGCAAAACTGAAATACAGAAAGTACTTAGTCAGAATATGGGGTAGATTGGAAACAAATAGTAGACTTCCTATTTGGATAATATGAGCATTGGCAGAAATCTGCTGCTGAAATTACCTCTTGTTGGCGTGTGTGAGAAAGCCCACCCATTTTATAAGGCATCTGACAGAAAGGTGGAATTGGCACCCCACAGAGGAACAGAACCCAGAACCCTTGTTGTTCCTGGTCCCATGAAGCATTACTGAGCTACACTGGCAGCGCCTAGTAAAACCCCTATTCAACACCTCTTTATGTGCAATATGCCAAAGTATTTTCCATGACTGATTTAAAAAGGGGGGTGGAGTTTTGCCTGTTGGTAGTACAACTTTAAGAAGGAAAATGGAAAGTCATAGATTCAGGGTTGCTTTAAGAAAAGGAGAAGTATATAGAAACCAGAGACTCTGGGCTCCTTTCGACATAACAAAGACCGGGTGTCAAAACCCCTAAACAAGTGTTTGGCCTGTGTGTGTAAACACCATAATAATTCCAACACCAATTTGGCCACCCGTTAAACATGATGTGAACACCATTGCATCACAAGGACAATTTGCATGTTTCAACTGAACATGTGGCCAACGTTTTGTCTAATGATATAGCGTGACATGTTAGCAGGTACAACACAGGGAACGAGGCAGCAGCACTTGCATGCTGAGTTTGGGTGGCGAGTAAAACACCGATTTGCTCCAAGATGGGCTATGTCTAAGCATGGTGAACATGGGGACAAACTGGTTTTCATAGCAAGGTCAAAGCACACATTCAGACACTTGATGTTATGTCTAAAGACACCCTCTGTCATACAGGAAAGCTGCCCTATATTATCATCAGTGTTATAGTTTGACAAAAAATATTGTTTTATATACAGAAATTACATTTCCAGCATGCTGCATGATTCAGATTTCAACCCTAGACCTATCAGTCATTCTTTCCCAGTTCAACCAACAGGATGAGGGTCTGGCTGCTGTGTTAAACTCTGCCACAAGGAGAAGGACTCTGCACAGTGCCCAGCAAGCTAGATATAGCTGTTTGTAAGGGCTGTCATACCAGCAGCAGTGTGACTGGGTAGTTAGCAGTGGCGGCTGGTGGGTTTGGAGGCTGGTGGGACAGTGGGTGGGTTCAACCTGCTGGTGGGACTAAGGGTGGAGCTTGGCCTAGTGACAGAGCCAGGGCAACGTTAGGCAGATCCAGGGCAATGGTAGGCCAGTGACGTGACATAACCCAGCAGCAAGGAGTTCCCAGGGTTAACATTGAATGAACTTTACATTACTTAACCCTGGGAATGCTGCTGTGTGAAGCACTGTCACCGGGGGATAGACAACCCTCTTACTGGGGTCTCATCCACTCTCTTTTCCACTGGATCCAAATTAATCATAGTAGGTTAAAAAAATAGATCACGTTGACATCACCTACCTTTATCCTGATCCCTCGAATCCTTGATTTTCATGGCATGCTTGGCCACCTGTAGTCTTCTGAAGGTGTAGGCAGTAGACTATAGGCAGTAGACTGGACTGCTAAGTCAACAGTAACACTAAGGAAGATTTTAATGGAAATCTTGCATAAGAAACCCATCCTTGACTATTCATAGGTTTTAGCATATCTCTTGAGCACCAGGGAGCACAAAGCTGACAGAGTGCCATTGTCACGGGTTTGGGGGTCCCCACCCCCACTTTACCGGGTTTGAATGACTCAGTTTCCCTTGCACACAGCTCTCTTGAATCAGTTTCTCTTTCTGGCTAATTCAAGTGTGCCACAATGAAACCCTTTGCCACCCAAGGGCCTGATCTTTGCCGTTTACAGACTCTTTACTCTCTGGGTTCGCAAGAGCTTGGGGGCTCTTGTAGCTCACCTGTGTTCCAATATTAGACACCGCCACTTCTTCATAAAGTTAAGAAGTAAGTTTATTGCTTACATAAACAAGATAGTTGATACAGAGTGGTAACTAGAAATAATAGGTAAACATAACGCATTCCTAACTTATACTGGTTGAGTTCCTAAATTATGCATCTTACCCTAGCAAGGTCTAGAAGTTCTGGTTTCTCAGTCATAAAGGCGAATGACTGGGCACTGGCTTAGAGAGCAAAATCCTCCTCACAGTTCATGTTTTCCAGCCTAGCTGGTGGCTGGTCTTTCGTATGCAGATGTTCTCTGGAAGCAGCTTTTCAAGAGTCTCCTCTTGTGCCTTATTGGATCATTTAAATAGTCTTTAGCTTCCTTTGTCTCATATTTCCCGCTTTTGGGGAATCATGTATCAGGTCACTTAGTCAACCCAGGTAAACATGGAAGTCAATTTACATATCAACAGGTTGTCTGGCAAGTGTTCCCCAAAATACATCTTGTTATCTGTTTGTATTTCCTGTAAGCTAGTGACATGTGAGAGCCTTAATTTCTCCGTGACAGCCATCTTATCTTCTGACATTGGGTAAAAATAGACTTGTGGGTGGTCAGTCCTGCTTGCGTTCTGCCCCCATCGCCCTGACCCTTGTCATGACAGACAGCCATAGTGCTCGGCCATGGCAGCCCCTGCCCGAAGTCATGTATTGTGGGGCTAAACACATATGCTAGCCTGCACGGGTGGCTCTTTGCCTGGACTGTGTCCTCTGAGATTTCCAAGAATGTATCCCTGGCTAGAAGCCTAGCCACCCCAGGGCAGTCCCAGGCTAACATATAGTTACACGTAAACAGATGTGCTGGTGGGCCCTGGGTCAGAGTAGGCCACAATCACATCTGTTTTCACTCATTATGGCTGAGGCGTCATGTGTGTAGCAATTGGTTGGGCTGAAGAATCTGATTCTATCCTTGAAAACAAAGAGGATTTATGCAATAGCAAACATTACATATAGCTTTTCACTAGGGTTGAAATCAATATTTTGCATGAATTCTGAATTTGATGAATTTGTTATATTTGTATTTGCTTTCCAAAATAGTATCAGGAGCGTCAGCACCATTTTGGAAAAAGGCTGTGTATCCAGAGAACGTCCCTGGTGGCCATTTTGTGCATGCACACTAACTGTAATTTTTTAAAAAATATTATTTTTTATTAAATTACATGGAAAAACCCCTCCCCATTTGAATTATTCATTTTTTCCCAGAACATTAGTAACTAAAATGAATAGGGCTCCAGCATGGGCATGCAGAGAAGCATTCTCAGTGACTGCTACATACCTTTGGAACTCCCTTCCCTTGAGGTTTTGCCAATGCCAAAGCCCAAGCCAGTGCATTTTCCAGAGGCAATGTAAGACCTACTTACATTGAGAGGACTTAAGTGTGATGTGGTAAAGTTTTATATTTTTACTGGCTCTTGTCCTGTCTGATTTTCTCTACTGGTATCCCTGGGAGAAAAGGAGAGGGGAGGAGACCCACCTCGACTCAAAAGACGACTCAGTCTGGGAGGCTTCCTGTGGACTGGCTACCTCACTTGGTCAGAATGTAACACAAGATTGTAGGAACAGTCCTCATTCGGGTTGGTTGAGGGAGTTAGATACAGGGCTGTAGTAAGTTCAGGGTGAATGGGGGCAACGGTCCATGTGGTCCCATGTGCCGGGTTGCCACCAAATAGCTTGTGCTTACATTTATGTAATTATAAAACATCTTCTCATAATTCCATAACACAATATACATATAAATAATTCAGTGTTTTAATAACCAATGTAACTTCCTTCCCATCAACTCCTTTTCTGAGTTGAAAGAGCCTGCAAATTGCTTTGTATGTTTAAGAAAATACGAAGTACCATAAGAAAACGAATAGCATCCTGTCTCCAATATTTATTAATGTATTAATTTTTATCCTGTCCTTCCCTCAAAAGCTCAGGGCAGCTTAAAAAAAGGTGGGGGAGGGGGGAATGATATGTTTTTATAGTTTTGTACTTTATTGTTGATGAATGTTGATGAGCTTCCTGTGGCAGGAGGGGCAGGCTATTAAATTTTTAAATAAATAAAAATTATTATTATTATTATTATTATTATTAATAATAATAATAATAATAATAATAATAATATACACAGAAAATGTATATTATCCCAAACCCCTCCAAGCTATCCCACACAACCCTATCCCTACCGCTGCTCATACCCTCTCTCAGTCGGGGGCTGTGGCACATCCCACATCCCCCCCAATGCTGCTCATCCCCCCCTTCTCACCAATGGTCATGGAACCATTCCGCACTCCCAGCCTCCCATGGCTGTATCTCCTCTCACAAGGAGGGTATGGCATAACACACATCCCACACATGGCTTCCCATACCCGCTCCTCTCAGCAGGCAGCTGGCACCATCACTCTATCCTCCCCCACCCTACACCCTCTAAATATTAGTACAATGAAAAACATACAAAGTTAACCCAGCCCCAGCCACTGGCTGCCAAATGACTGCTAGCTGTTGGCATCTGCCTTCAGCATTTAAAATGTTAACGGTTCTTTATATTTCATGATAGCAAAAGCTTGAAATATTGTTAGATCACAGCATGCATTTACCTCTCTCATATCCAGATAATCATGTTGTTAAAACATTCTCCTCCCTGGATGAAATGTTCCCCAATTTAATTAAAAACCACATTTAATGTCCCACACCTCAGAAGAAGGCAAGCACACACATTAAAATTTAAAGGCTGCACTCTTTATTCAAGTTCAGTTAGTTCAATTCAGGTTATCTGGGGAGGGGGAAACTCCTAAATCCCAGGTCTAGTAACCCCAGGTAACCAATAACGATTACACGCAGCCTTATGTATACTCATTTGCTGCCATCGGTCCATGCTCTACAAATTAGGTCACTCTATTCCCTAGTCGCACAGCTGGGTTAGGAAAATGTGTTGTATTGTTAATCACCTTGAAGCACGTGAGAAGGCCATCATCCACCAAGGACCAGCCCTATCCTTGAGTGCAAAACTTGACCCTCCACCATTGGCCGATGGCCGGAACCTGGCTGTACTTTCCTATGATTCAGCCATTAAGCCCCATTTCATAGGGAGAGGTCTTCACCAAATGCTTAACGAATCCAAATAAAATATCTAACACTTAACTGGACCCATGCAAGTGTGCAACAAATACAAAGGTTTGCACTCCAATCCGGACCCAAAAATTACTTCCAGTTAGTGCATTCCTTGAAAGAATTGGGTATTGTGAGGAAGGTGAAAAAACTGCCTGTCCGCAGAAGCCAAATAGTGTTGACAGTACAATTCCTTCCTGTACCCTTCAATCAGGTGAACAGCTACGCCCACAGTGCAGCAAGGTAGGATGGGTGGATGGTTGCTTCTGCCCTAGCTCACTGCCTTGACTGCCACTCAGGCCCAGAGAAGAGAAAATGGCACCCACAGGTGTTGTGTGATGAGACTTGCTTCACTTACCTCACTTGTTGCCCCTGGCAACCATACTCATGACAAAGCTCAGCAGTGGGGTAGCCGATGAGTGCCTGCCTTTTCCTTTTATGGGGGCAAGACAAATCCCTCTACCCTTCCCATCACTGCTTAAAGCAGGAGGGAATTTGCTCATGTTTTGTTATGGAAAGGTGAGGAAATGTTTTGTAAACTTGAAGATGCTCATTTTGTTCACTTTCAGTGTAACTGAACTTTTAATTTTTATAGTTGCCTAATCTATTCTGAAGCTTGGCTCCTCAGTTTCACTGTGGTTATATACTGTGACAGACTGGTGGCATTGTTGAGTTATTTCAGGATTAGCTCTTATCTGCAACCTGTCATCCCTAGAATAGATGAGCCTAACTGGCCCTGTGGAGAGCTGAGTGATATAAGATGTATGTGAGGGAGAACTAGAGGAAACCAGGATCTGGAGGACAGGAGGAGGCTGCCGCAATTGAGAGCTCAGAGGGAATGCCAGGTACCCCTTGCAGCTCTGGAAATGGGGATGACATGTGAAGAGATTTCTGGGTTACAAAAGCCATTGCTTTTTGCTACTATGTATGAATTTTTGAGTTAGCATTATAGATTGAGGCCCCAATTCAAGCTTTGTGTGTGAAATGCAGACCAAACTCACATTATGAGTGTTTTTAGACATTTCCTGGGTGTGGCCACCCCTTCCCCCCGGTGTGCTCCAGTGGGTTTAAACAGAAGCAGTGGCCACCGCAGACCATAGTCGGTCTGTGTGGCATCCCCTGCCCCACACCATAGAGCTGTTGGCAGATTGCCAGCCATTTTAGGCTGCCACCTGCAGCTCTGTGACTGTTTCTGGGTTAACCCCTGGCTGGAAGCAACTGCAGTGGCCAACCAGTGATCAGACAAGCTGCTTCTCTGTCCCTGGCCAGTGCTCTGGGTTTGGGTGGCCAGCTCTGCTTGTGGTGCTCTGGGATTTTACATTGCTCTGCAAGTGGAACTAGCCCAGAGCAAGCAGCACTTGCTCTGCTCCTACTCTTCCTCACCCCAGATTGGCTTGCCTTTGCATAGATGGGCAATCTGGGCATGGGTCTGAGCAGGAGTGGAACAGGTGTGTCTCCATCTACAAACACCCAATCTGAAAGCAGGGTGCACGCATTGTGCTAAAAGCCTAGGGATGTGCGAACGCAGTTCAGAAGTTCAGAGTTCGGGCTGAACTCGGTCTGTTCAGACAACCGAACCGAACGTCCGACCTGAACGCTCGACCGGCCGAACAGTTTGGAAAAGTTCTGATGAGTTCAGAGGTGGGAAAAACGTGACTGGAAGGCGGGAAAAACATGTCTGGAAGTGGGAGGCAGCTTAGGAGCAGACTTCCTGGCACCAGGAGTGGAGACCAGGGGTGGTTTCAGGGTCAAATGATACTGATACTGAAAAAAAAAATCAAATTCGGTTTCAGTATCGATAGTGATATTTTTCGCTGTTCGGCCAAGTTCAGCTGAACTGAACTCCGCTGAACCAAACAGCTGAACCCGAACTCAGGTTTTGGACCAAATGTCCGAACAGCCAAACCATGTTCTGGTTGCCCATCCCTATAAAAGCCATCTCTGTTGCTGCCCAACTATGCTGCCATCAGTTCACAACTGCCACCCCCCAGCTCTCCTTCTACCTAGTCACCCAGCTGCAGCCACACTCATATCCCTTTAACCCCTTCTTGACATGGGAGGGGGTTGGGGGAAAGGACTTTAATTGTAGGAACGAAACCACTGCTGCGTGGCCAGAGGGTGAAGAAATTAAACCACTGCTAAGGTTGAATTTTCTGGAGAGATTTATATACAACCCAGAAGGAAGAAATTTGACCTGTTCCAAAGGACGCTTAACTTAGAGGGCTATCCTATCCCATTTTAGCACTGAAGGCTCAAGTCCTCCATCCATAAAAGTTGGTGGCTCAGTTCTCATTGACATTAATGCTGAAATATTGTGTCCATATTTTTGTCTATACAAAAAAACTAACTTTTTCTACAAATTTGTCAAGAAACAAAATATGGTCCAAATATTGCAGACAGCCTCCGCTGATGTACAGGGTTATCGGTTTGGAGAACCATCCATCCCTATGTTTGGTGATGGGTGGCATTGATGGGGACAGAAGTTCTTTTTCTCACCCATGCCCATATTTGAAAGTGGCACCTACTGTCACAACTGATATTTCAATAGGAATTCAAACCACTTTGTATACTTTCTCTGAAGGCAGATTTCAATACAATATCAAATTATGCATGGAAAGTTGTATAATGCTGTGGAATTGTTGTGAATTGACATAGGCCTAACAATTTCCTTGCTACAATGTAACCAAAGCAAAAGTGCTTCTTTTGACACAAGTATGCCAGGACAGACATTGAATGTTATTGTAACTCATTCTTTGCTGAAATGTAACCAAAGCATGCTGGATTTACATTTATGATACTGTAACTGAATGAAACTTTTGTGTAA
>QEPC01014667.1:6679-21100 GCA_003113815.1 Sphenodon punctatus
CAGAGGAAGTCAATGGTCTTCTAGATGGTGACTATCCTTTATTGGGCAAGTGGTTTGGGAATGGTTTTTGAGTCCTGATATTCTTATTCTTGCAGTGACCGCAATCCCAAGCAGGATCTGCATGGTTTCCGCACGGTTCAATACAATCCCTATGGCGATGTGGACGTGCGCACATGCACCCGATGCACACAACACACACAGGACATGGGATCAGGATTTCACAGTCAATTTTTTCATGAAACATCGATATAGTGGTCTAGCGTGGTATTACACCCATCTTGAGATGTCCAGACAGATGAGGTCTTTTTCTTTTTGTTTCTGCATAAGGGATTCATGTGGGGGTCATTCTCCTTGTGAAAATATTATTTAAGGCAGTCGGCAGAAAAATGCCTCTATTTCTCCACATATCAATATGTTTTATGGTTTCATAGTTGGGCTATAGGTTTGTCCTTTCAAAAGTACTAATATTTCAGCTTGGTTTAGGGGTGTGCATGTCATTTTTGTTATTACAATAACAATAACAAAAATTGTCATTTTCGTTTTTGTTATTGCAGTAACGAAAACGACAAAAAGAGAACAATGACAATGATAATGAAAATGACAATGTCGTTATTGTTGTCATTATTATTAGTGCTGTAGCAGTTGGGTTTTGGAGGGAAAATGTGGTGAGGGGAGGATGGAGCAGACATCTCAGAGCCCTAAACAGGGTTTCAGTATCTGATGGATGTATCGCTGGCCAATGAGCAGCGCAAGCAGGCCCCAGCAGTCTCATGGCACTCTGTGATTGCACTCTGTGATGCCTGCTGCCTCCCACAACCAATCAGGGAGGTTCTGGCGGAGGGCACTGCAACCCTTTATAATGGGAGGGCCAGGCTTTTTCTCTTCATTCTGTGAGAGCTCTGCATGTCACGTTGCATTTACAGAACTGTGGTACTTTCATACAAAAAAAAATCCTCCCTAGCCCTCATTGTATTACCAATACCTTTCCTTCCTTCCTTATACCCTAAATTTTATTTTCTCCCTTTCCCTGCCCTTCTCCCCCCTGTACATTATATATAGATAGGTAGTATAGATTAGATATATATTATAGACATAAAGATTAGATTAGATTAGATTAGATTAGTTATATGGATAATTGATTAGATAATAGATAGTTTTCCTTTCCCCTTTCCCTATGTCCATTAGATTTAGATAGATATTAGTTGTTTACATATATAGGGAGATTAGATATTATACAGGTATTCTGGCTAATCTGTTTTATTATATATATTAGGATTATAGGATAGGCATATTGTATAAATATTTGCACATGGGAATCAATACCGATAATGATACAGATAACGATACCAAAAATAAAATTTTCGTTTGAAATGATACCGATACCCACGATGATAACAAAAAACATTGTCGTTAATAACGATAACGAAAATGACATGTTTTAATAATGAAAACAAAAAACAAAAAAAACATGGGGGCCTGGTGCACACCCCTAGTTTAGTTTTATTTTGATAGCTTTATAACATTTTGGGGGTAAGTTAGTGTTGTTTTGGGGACCATGAAGGTTTTGTAGTTTGGCTAACTTTTTGTTTTTGTGCTGAATGGCAGTTGTCAGGTTCTTATTGTAGCTGGCTTGGATTTCTTGTATGACTTCAAGGTGGATTTCTTCAGATTCTTATTTTAGGATGTATGTAGTGATTTTTTGTTCCAGCTGATTCCTTCTGGATTATATTGGGTGTAATAAATGGTTCCTCAGTTTTCCATGGTTCTTTTGCAGAGTTGTTCAGCATATTTGGAGTTGTACATAGTGGTCAAAGGGTTGTAGACAGTAAGTCCCATTGGAACAATATTCTTTTTGCATTTACTCAGAAAATAGATGTCCCTGTTGAGTTCGGCGTCCTTCTTTTTCAGGTTGTAAAGATTACAATTTAAATGGTGAATTTCAATATCTTCCATTGCAATCTAGAGAGAGTGTGGTTGTCATATTGGTTTCAAATGTAAGAGATGGAGATGGAGTAGTAATAATAATAATAATAATAATAATAATAATAATAATAATAATTTTTAAAAATAGTGGTACTCTTTCTTTTAAAAGTCCCTTTGAATTTTGTCCCTCTTCTCGGACGTTCTCAGTTGCTGCCCCCATGTTTTGGAACTCCCTTCCCCAGGAGGTTCACTTGAACCCGAGCCTAGCTATATTCCAGAGGTGATGCAAAACCTTTTTATTTGGAAAAGCATTTAGCAGGCAGGGATAGGTGGAGTTTGGTTGGGTTTTTGGGTGGGGTTGTGGGGAAGGATGGGGGTTTTAGGGGAGGATGTTTTTATTTATGTATTTTAATGTTTTGAACTTTTTTGTATGGATTGTGAGTCGCTCTGAGCCTTGTGGGAAGGGCGGCATAAAAAATTGGAAAAATAGTAGTAATAAATAATTCCCAAGTGATCTGACACTGGTTAAACTTTTTATTGAAGTTTGAATTGTTTGGGATATTTGGGAGGGCTGATATAGTGGGGGAAAGTGCAGACAGAATGTAGTACTTTTTCCAAAGGATTTGGTAACTTGTTATATTCAAACTTTCTGTTGCAGCATGAACATGTCAAAAATACTTGCTTTACAGTTTGCATGTCTGCATGCAGCCTTGTGTGGCTTTAGTGTTTTTGAAACGGGACCCTAATGTTAGTCCCTTTGAATTTTGTCCCCCATTCTACAAGCAATCTGATGCTACTAGGAATATGGGAACTTAAGGATCTTTTCATGTATTTTTTTTCTCTTGTTCACTGGTCTGGGAAGTTGTAGGAAATATACTGAAAATGCTATATCAGAGCCAGGGAACATTTTCTCGCCCAGGGACCAAACGAAAAATTAGTACAAGCTCTGAAACTCACATAAAAGTTGGAAGCAGAGGTGCCTACCGAGTGCATTCAGGAAGAGGAGGGCCCTGAACATGAATTTATATATGCCACGGATCTATCCCCTGTTCTTTTGTACATCTTTGCACCTTTCCCCTGAGTAAAGCCTTTCAGTGCTTGAGGTTAGGAACTGGATCCAGAGGCCAAATCCAGAAACTGGAGCTGCAGTTTGTCTAAAAGCACCCATTGTGAGATCAGTCAAGTCAGCACTTTGAGGGAAGTGTGTACACAGACCCTGTGTACAAGGTGGCCAATTCTAAATGTTCCGGAATCATGAGTTGGGTTCCCCAAATCATGAGATTCATTTTTTAAAAGTATTGGATTTCTTTTCCAGGGGCTTTTGGTTTTACGTTTTAGAGTCTGAAGTCAGATGAATCTGGCCTCTGGTTTTATGTGCATGGCCTCATTTCCGCTCCCTTACCCTGAACTCAGATTTTCACTTCTTGAGGGTAGGAACTGACTATAGAGGCCAGATCCAGGATCTGGAAAAGGGCCATATAAAAACTTACCATGTGCCACATTTAGCACCTGTGCCTAAAGTTCCCCACCCCTGGTGTAAGGGATGGAGAACAGTAGCTAAGCTTTTGATCTACTATACTGCTTGCAAAAGCATTCTGCCCCAGGCTGCCTCTTATAGTCATGCCCTCTTCTCTCCCAATACAGCTGAGGTGGGGGGTGGGGATGAGGGGATTGTTTAGGTTCTTTCATGCATACCAAACTAAGACTGAAGTTCACACTGAAGCGTTCCCCACAGCTAGGCATTTTTACAGCCTCTCCCTGGTAGGATGGATTCTCTGGTGTGTATTGAGGATTGAATTTGCAAGGCCTTGTGGGAAACACTAAGTGCTTTTTGGTAAAGACTTATAACTTGGAAATGTATGGTGGGCTTTAAATTGTCTTGCATTTCGAGTGTCATCCCACCTCTCTATGTAGCATTTCCCAATCAGGGCACATGTAAGGGTTCTCCCATGTGTGGATTCTCTGATGTATACTGAGAGTCCCAACTTCTCCTGAAGCTTCCCTGGCATATTCAGGGTTTATCTCCTGAGGGGAATTCTTCTTTTCAAAATAGCAGTTTTTAAAAGTGAAACAAATCATGTATACATATACCCTTATTTAAAACAAACCTAAAACTTTGAACTGCCAATTTTTCCAGAGCACTTGATCTACAGGGGCAAATGCTGGTTTTCCCTCTTTGATTTTTTCACACAGAGCTTTGCATTTTTCTCACCATTACATGCCACCATCATTGTGTAGTTTTTCGTTCTGCATATGCTGTGGTTTTTTCATTCATTGTGGATCATGTAAGTGTGACATTTTAATGCCAGCTCGACCCCCCAACTGACCAACCTAAAAGTCCACCAGCCGCCACTGCATAATACACTCAAGGCCCAAGAACAGGAAGGACTGTGCGTGATTTCAGATGTGACGGGGTGGCCTTCGCCCCATCACGGAATCACCACAGGGATTCCCCACCGGGAACACTCCGGCACGTCCAAGAGACGTGCCGACTGATCCCGGCGGGGAATCGGGGAGGGGATGGGGCCACGCAGCGCAACGTGCGGCTGCACAGCCCCGCCCCCCATGCTTCCCCGCCGCCCACCCCCTGGGGAGATGGGTGGGTGCCGCGGCCAANGTGATTTCAGATGTGACGGGGTGGCCTTCGCCCCATCACGGAATCACCACAGGGATTCCCCACCGGGAACACTCCGGCACGTCCAAGAGACGTGCTGGGGATTCCGGGCCGTGGTTGCCGTCCAGATGGGATGATCCCCTTCATCGTGGCGGGGAATCACATTCACCATGCGATTGGCCCCAGCCCTGCTGGTCCCGCTGATCACATGGTGAATGTGATTCCCTGCCATGATTGACCGTGGTAAACATCTGGGGCGGAACTTCCGGTTCCCCAACAGATGTTACGAGGCCATTCCCCACCACAGGCTATTGACTGTGGTTGAGCGTGTTCTCGTAATGTCTGAAAATACCCTGTAGCACCAGTAAACTAGCCACTACCTCAATGACCCAAGGTTTCTGGCTCAAGCCATTGTGGGACCTGAGTCTTAACAATTACATTATTCTGCCTGTGTGGCACCCCACTCCCCAACTGTGGTCAGATTGCAATAGGTTGAGAACTGTTGCTCAATGGGGAATATTTGGCCTCATCCATCCTGTTGTAAATTTCAGCTCCTGACTCCAAGGTTTGTCCCTTACCCCCATAATATCCTGACTTTGGATCCTCTGCCATGGCAGCTGTAGGGACTGGCACCTACAATCAGCATGGAAAATGATCCAAGCAAAGCCAAATTTAAAATAAAGCACAAAACATACGCAAGACAAATTCCCTCCTCCATAAGTATGTCTGCCATTTAAGCCACATTAAATACATTAATGGGTGTTTTCAGATGTTGCATGGTCCGGATTCACCACACGGGATCTCCAGTGGTGGTGAACTGAACAACCACCACCACCCCGTGGTCAAGGAGAGTCCCTAAAAGATGTGATGGGACTGGGACCATGGCAGGGAATCTGGCTGCCGGATCACAGCCTGGGGCAGCACAACAGATGTGATGCCAATTCCTGGCTGTGGTCAAAACACCCAGAAGGCACCGGGGAGGGGCAGGACACAGACATGGCTGACTGAGTGCAAATGAAGCCAGAAGGGACAAAAGGGAATGCCCACACAAGGGAAATGGGAAGGGAGGGGAGAGAGGGAGAAGAGCCGCCAAGGTACTGCACACAATGGGCACAGAGACAACGAGGGCACAGTGGAACACACAGCACAAACACATGCCCTGGGGCACACACACCCACATGGGAAAGGAAGGGAAGGGGGCACACAGCAGGACAGACAACACACATGGCATGACAGGCACAGGGGGGAAAGGGGGAGGAGGGGGGCACAGGACAGGGAAGAAGGTGGGTGGAATGGTCCAGGGCCAGGGCTGGACACAGGCAAGGGAAGCCAGAATCCCCATAACAGCACAGTCCACACGGGCACCCCCTCAGCAACACAGGCAGTCTCGGAATGGGGGGTCCTGGAAGGTCAGGGCACAGGTACTGGGGAAGGCCACACGGAACAGGGAGCAGCCCAGGAATGGTCTAGGAGGCATACACGGACCCCAAGCACAGGCGAGGGTGTGATGGAGGGGAGTCAAGAGAACCGGAACTGTGCTGCAGGTCCAAAGTCACATACCGCCGCCCCCCCAGGAGGAAGGTGGGAGATGCAGTCTGGGGCCCTCAGAACCCCGAGTTCACACAGGCACCCATGCGGGGGGCAGGAGGGAGCGCAGGTGGATGAGGATGGTTAGCTGCACCCAGAGGAGCCGCTGGACCATGCAGAGAGCCAGACTCAGACACTGGAGAAAGCAGCCACAGAGGGGAACACCAGGTGCAGAGGCAGACCGGGGGGCGGAGGGGGCCTGCAGCCACAGGCAGGGGCAACGGCACCCTGGGAAGCAGCCAGCACAGCAGCACGGCTGGGACATCACGAAGGGAGCAAGCAGCGGACCACGGCAGATGGGCAGAGGTGGGAGCCCACGGGGGTCAGCTTCCAGGACCCAGAAGGCACTGGGGGCCTCACAGCAAGCCACTGGGGGCCACGAAGGGGCCAGGGGCTGGGTGCCCCTCCAGGTGAATGATGTGAGGCCAATGAAGCATGCCCCGGTGGTACCCCAACATGGACATGTGGTGGGCGATCAGGTAGTACGCCTCGAATGGATCCTGCATGGAGAGCCCCAACTGCACATCGGAACGGGACCACACACCAGACAGTGCCGCCAGCTCCACCACAGTAGGCTCAGACATGCAGTAGTCTGCAGCAGGGGGCCACGGAAGGTGGCCCAGCTCCAACAGCTGATGATACACCACCAAATGAGAGCGCTGGTACCCACGGGCCTTGTGAACGCAGCCAAAGTAGGACATGGCCAAGGCAGGGCCCCCCTCCACCAGACAGACCATGTAGGCAGCCAGGCTGCACACAGACAGAGCAGATATGGTCTCTGCTGCAGACCAACCCACATGAGAACACCTCATCTCCGGGATGCGCCCATCAGGGAAGGGACACAGCCCCAGCATCTCAGCATGCAGTTGGCAATCCCAGGCACTCACCTCATAGCTGAAGAAATGAAGGTCAGAACTCAGGCTCGCATAGGCACCCAACAGGCTGTCCGGGCATCTCAGGAGCAATTGCACAGCCGGGGTATGCCACAGGTCACACAGGGCCATGGAAGGTCCATCTATGGGGGGCCCCATGGGGGCCAGGGGCCGGGAGCCCAGTGGAAGCACAGCCGGCCATGGTCCAGTCAGCCAGGGAGAATAATACCATGGACAGGGGGGCCCATATTCTCCAGAAGGGAGGGAGGGGACTCAGGGGGGGGCAAGGCCAAGCGATAAGGCCACAGGCCGCAACAAGGCATGGCAACAGAGCGAGGCGTGGGGTGCAGACCCAGCACAGCTGCAGGAACCGAGCGCACAGACAGGACAGCTGACACACTAATCAGGCCGGCAAGGACACAATGTTGCCAACAGAGAAAGGTGGAAAGTGATGACAGAAGGACTGCAGCTACCACCTGCATGCCTGGGCGCATGCCCGTCCATGTGCAAGGCCCCATGCAGGGACATCAGGTGCACACTGTAGCCCGCCTGCACTGCCCTGGGATGACCACCCTGCAGGAGGTGGCCCGGCCAGCCGGGAGGGGGGCACCCGGGCCGACACAGGTGCCCCCGCCCAGTTGCCAGGTCCTGACCCACGGATGGGGCAACACGTGTCCTAGCCTATACCGGGGCTGGCTGCACCCCACCTGGGGTAGACTGCACCATGGAACAAGATAGGTTGGGTGCCTGCGGGATGCACCTAGCGCTCTGTGCTGAGTGATATCATGCCCACACTGATCAGCTGCGCATCCTGACCTCTGAGCTGCACCTGGGTGCCCGCCTGTGGGTTACCATGACCTGGAGTGCTGCTAGGGCCCAGCGATCCCACCATGCCTGCAGGTGCTTCTTGGCCTGGCTCAGGGCTCAGCAGGTGACCGGGGCGGACCAGCAGGCCGTGAGCCATGGCTGGAACAGGACTGCTGCGCTCCACGAGGTGGCTGGGCACCTCCAATGGCAGAGGGAGACCATGCAGTGGACCGCCCTGCTCACTGTGCCCATTGCCCGGCAGGTATGGGTCACAGAGCAGGCACAGGGGTGGTGGTCCCGGGCACTGGCTCAGTGGGACAAGGCCACCTGGAGGGCGCACTTTCAGATGGACAAGTTCACCCTACTGTGGTTTGCAGAGCTTCTCACTCCCTGGCTGGAGTGGAAGCACAACCCCATGAGGACCCCCATCCCCATGGTCCAGCGGGTGGCCATCGGGTCTGGGCCCTAGCAACGCCTGACTCCTGCTGTTCCATCTCACAGCACTTCGGTGTTGGGGTGAGCACCATTGTCTGTATCCTCAGGGATGTCTGTGAGGCTGTGGAGGGCGTGCTCCTGGACCGAGCGATCCAGCTGGTGGACCAGGCAGCCGTGATGGCCGGCTTTGCGGCTGGAGGGTTCCCCAACTGCATGGGGATAGAGATCCTCTGCCCCTTGGTTGAGGAGGCCGTGGAGTATGTCAACAGGCACGGGTACCACTCCCTGCAGCTGCAGGCTGTCGTGGACCACCGGGGGCGGTTCATCGACATCTTCACAGAAAGCTCTGGATGCAGTCACAATGCCCGGATCATGACCATCTCCCCCGTCTATGCCCGGATGTACCACAGGGACTTTGCGGACATGGGGATGACCCAGATTGAGGGGGTGCTCATCCCCCCTGTATCCTGGGGGACCCGGCCTACCTCCTCACCCTGTGGCTGATGAAGGTGTACCCGGTCGCCTGGACCCCAGTGGAGGTGCTGTACAATTCCCGCCTGTGTGCAAGCTCGACCGTGGTCAAGCGGGCGTTCGGGGCCCTCTGGCAGTGCTGGAGGAGCCTCGCTGACCGGCTGGACTACACGGTGGAGACCTCGGCCCTGGTGATAGGTGCCTGCTGTGTGCTGCACAACGTGTGCAAAACCGATGGGGCAGCCCTCGAATACCCCATGCCACTTTGCCCTCCTGGTCCAGTGTCTCTGTATGTGAACGCGGACAACCCAAGGGAGTACCAGTACGCCAAGCACATCCGTGCCACCCTAGCCAGGCGTATCAGCTGGGAGGCTAAGGCATGAGGGCGCTCAACCCCAAACCCATCAATGTGGGACCCCCAGGGGCTCCCTGGCTGAGCCCCTCTATGTGCGCCTGTCCCCCCCGGGCCCATGAGTAGACCAAAGGAAGCACTACTGTTGTCCCCACATTTATTTGTAAACCCCATTACAAGTGCCCCCAACACACCAACCACCCCCACCCCCCACCACGCTGGTTCCGTACCCCCCCACTCTCAGACTGCCCTCCTCCTTCCCCCCTTCCCCCATCCCCCACATCTCTGGGGCCACCCCCTCGACTGCCCTGTGGGCACCGCAGTGCCCTGTGAGCTCCCCTCCCCCCTCTGTTCATGTCCCCAATGGTGTCCTGGGAGACCTTGGTGTCTTTAGGGGCAGGGAGGGAGGGTGGACCCAAGGGCCCCCCCTGGGCAGCTGCTCCCTCCGGAGGTCTGTGGGGACCAGGAGGCGGATGCGCAGCTGGTGTGGAGGTGGCTGGGGCAGTTGGGGGGGAGGTGGGGACACTGAGGGGCCCAGCATTGGGTCCTGGGAAGGCAGGGTGCCCGGCGGGGCAGCTGCCATCGCATAGGCACTCATAGTCCCCGTGTACCGGATCAGGGAGGTCCCGATGTTGTGGGACTTGTCCATTTTGGCTGAATTCTCCTGCACCATCCCTGCGATGGCCTGTTCCAGCTTCCCGAATGCCTCTATCTGCCTGCTGTGCTTCTGGCACTCCCACCTCTGTTCCAGGCGCACCTCTGCTTGGAGCCTCTGGTCCCGTGCCTCTTCCCATAGAAGGGAGCGCTCTATGGCCGCCTCCATGCAGTCCACGGCTGCTACCATCCGCTCCGCCTGTTCCGTTGTGGTCCGGATGATGTCTTCTGCCTGGTTCTCCCTCCAGCGCCGTACCCGGACCTGGTGTTCCCTCATCCACTGTGCTGTGGGCACGGGCATGGGTTTGTGGGACCCCTCTGGCTTCCCTGTAGGGTACACGGAGGTAAATTGTTTGCCACCCCGGCAGCCCGCCCCCGGACCTGGGAGAAGCCTGGGGTCTCTGTCCCCCCCCCGGGTTGTCATCCGGTAACCCCCCCGGTCCCCGCCCCCCCATGCCCTGTGTCCCGTGTCCTCCTCATGGCCTCACCGGGTCCCCCCCTCCACCCTGCTGGTGTGCCTCACCTGAGTCCTTCGGCTGCTGCCAGGCCTGCTCTGCACCGGCCTCCTCGCCCACCTGACTCTGGTGCCAGGGCATTCAGTGCCCTGTGGGGGTATGGGGGTGTTGTTGGTGGAGGGCAGTTGGATTTCCAGGGCGGCCCCCCAGGCCCCTGTCCCATGGTGTCTGGGGTGGGTAGGGCCTGCCGCCTGGCCGGGGCTCTCCCCACCCGCCTCACCCCCTCCAACCTACCAGCTTACCCTCAATGTCCATATCTTATCCCTTCGAGGCTGGCCCCTCCGTGTTGCTGTGCTCCCCCTGTGACCACTGGCTGAGGGTGATGAGTGTGCTGGCCTCGGACTCCGCCTCTCCATCCAGTGGGTAGGGGGTCTCCGGCTGGTGTCCGCAGGGTGGCTGCTGGTCTCTGAGGTCCCAGAGTTCCTCCTGGATCTCTGGGGCCCTGGAGCCGGTGCCTTCTTGGGGGGCGGCGAAGGGAGGGGGTACCTCGGCCCGTTCCCTGCCCTGGACCACAGTGCTCCCCATGAGGCGTGGGGTGACTATCAGTCCCTTCATATGGAGGATGCGGTCCAGGGCATCGTAGAAGGGGGCGGTCCGGGCTCCATGTCCGGACCACTGGTTGTTGTCCCTGATGGCCTTGTACCCCCTCTTGAGCTCTTTGGCCTTCGAGCGGCACTGTGCCACGGTCCGGTGATGCCCCGCTGCCTCCATTTCCCATACTATCTCCTGGAACACGTGCTCATTTCTCTGATTGAGTGCGAGCTCCAGTTGATGCTCCAGGGCCCCCAGATCCAGATAAAGTCCTGGGTCTCCCGGAGCCCCCATTGCCCCCATCTGTGGTAGGACTGTCTCCCCCTTCTCCCCTCCGGTTCCTCCTCCTCTGCTGCCTCCTCCTCCACCTCCTCTGCCTCCTCTGTCTGGGCAGTGCCCGGCTCCTCCAGGGGCTCGGGCTCCCGGGTCCATTTCCGTGTCTGTGGGGTTGTTTGCTGTTCTGCCTCTGTCCCTGTCCCACAGCCCGCCCCCTCCCTCCTGCTGCTGGCCGGCCAGGCACCCATCCCCCTGGGTGCCCCTGTGCCACCGGGTCCCCTCCCCTTCAGTCCCCTTACCCGTTTCCAGGGTGCCTCCTCCCCCAGCATGGCAGCTGGCACCGAGGCGGCCTGTCCCGGCTGCTGCTGCTTCTGCTGCTGCTGTCCCTCCACCTCCTCCATGTGCAGCACGACCACCTCCTCCTCCGCCTGCACTTCCACCACCTCCTCCTCCCTTGCACTCTCACCCACCACTCTCCTCTCCCTTCTGTCTCGCTCCATCCCACCACGTTTCCCTGCTGCTGTGTGCCCTTTAAATCTCCCTCCGCGGCCTGCGTTGTTGCTGGTTGCCTGGCAGCGATGTTGTGTGCTTTGTCCCTGGCTGGGAATCATTTTATTTTATTCTGGCCGGTGGTTGCCGGTCAGACATTGCTTTTTATTGTTTCTGGTTGGGAATCGCTTTGACCATGCTTTCGGAGATGGTCCGGACCAGAGCTCTGGAAGCATGGTTATTTTTGACCCCTGGTGGGGATTGACTGTGGTGAACATCTGGCGGCCACTGAACAGACGTTCAGGATGCTTTGGCCCCGCCGCGGGATTGACCGTGGTTCACTGTGCTTGACTGTGATCTCGTAACGTCTGAAAATACCCAATGTTGCATGCCAACTTAATTAAATGAGCCAACTGAAAAGCTGATGCCAAGTATAAGGTGAAGGTAGGGAAACACAGTTGTTGTGGCACCTATGCAGATTGAATTTTCAAGGCCTTGTGGGAAACACTAAGCGCTTTTTGGGAAAGACTTGTAACTTGGAAATTCATGGTGGCGCTTTAAATTTCCTTGCATTTGAAGTGTCGGTTCCTGTCTCTATTAGAATAGGCAGGCTGGCTGCTTCTCAGGTGAAATGATTCCATTTTTAATTTACCTCCTTGCAAAGATCTGGTGAAAGGTGTCATGTTATCATCCCCCAGAGAGCAACGGCTTCTGTTTGCTCACGGAAACAGCAGTTTAATAGGCAGCACGGGGCAGAAAGCGACTTGGTGCTTTTAGCAATTATGGGATCTAAAATAAGAAGATATATTTGATCTCTGACTCTCTCCTCATGCACAGAGTCAGAACAGAGGCGAAACAAATTATTGCAGCCAAGCTATTTCCGATGAAAACAACCAATTCACTAGTGAGCCAAAAACAGTCAACTTTTTGCATTGGTTCATTCCAATTCCCTTTCAGGAATGGTTTTGTGTTTTGTTGATGTTAATTTCACTACATTTTTCTTTGTGTCCTTTTCTTTTTGCTAACTTTTGAGGATTTTATGTCATTGGAGTTTGGGGGATTTTGTCCCCTTTGGCTGTTGAAAGGGATGGAAATTCACCGACAGAAAGCCTGAAAGTGGTAAATGGGCAAAATATAGAAAATTCTAGTGAATATTTAGCAACGTTCCCAAAATGATGAGAATCCCTGTCAATGGCCACTATGTACCAGCACAATGGCCCTGATCCCATAGTCCGCAGTTCCCATCTGGAGCTACGTGTCTACACAGGAGCTGTGCAGATCCACATTAGCAGCACATTGTGCTGCACGCATGGGCTTGCATGTGGCTGCACACAGGGATCCGCAGACTATGGAATCAGGGCCTAAATCAGGAAGCACAAGATTTGAATTTCTGTCACTAGAGTTTCCCAGCTGTAGTACAGCCCCACAGCACCCCTGCATTGCTCCTATGTCTGGCAATGGGTGCTGGAATGGACATCTTGCACAGACTGTGTCTGTGTATCTTTGCATAGCGGTGTTTCCCCCGTTTTTGTATTGTTTTGTATCCCCTTTACATTTTGTGCTTTCATATGGATATGCTCTTGTTGCATTCTTAATATATTGATACTCACTATGGGTGTTTTATTCATTTTTTGCTCTATTCATCCAACAAACATTTTGTTGCATAGCACGTACAGCTGTTGTTGTTTTGATTGCTCCTTCAAAGCTGCCACTTGCTCTCCTGCCCACTCCTCTGATGCCACCCACTGCCGCCTGCTGCCAGAGAGCCTCCCCACCTCTCTCTCTCTCTCTCGCACCCCCTTCACAGAAACTAACCCTGGCTGCTCCACCTGGGGCACTGTCTGCAAGTTGAGACAATGGGTATTTTCAGACGTTACGATACCACAATCAACCACAGCGAATCCCCCAAAGTGGTGAATAGTCCTGTAACGTCTGGTTGCTGACTGCCAGATGTTCACCATGGTGAACCACCAGCGGTGAGCAAAATAACCACGCTTTCGAGGATGGTCCGGGCACCATCTCCAAAGGCGTGGTTAATTGAACCACAGGCCAGAATCAGCAGATGGTAACATCTGTTACTGCTGCCGATTCTGGGCCGTGGTCCAGACCCCGGGTAAGAATTGGGCACAGCGGCTGGATTGGCCACTGTGCATGCCTGTCTCCATGAGGGTGGGTGGCTGGGGGAGCATGGGGGGGGAGGGCTGTGCGGCTGCATGCTGCGCCGCGCAGCCCCACCCACCCCAGATTCCCCACCGGAATCAGCCGGCACGTCTGTTGGACATGACTTTTTGATTCCGTGGGGAATCAAAAGGTGATTCCATGATGGGGCCAATAGGCGCCCCGTCACAACTGAAATCACCCAACGGCACATCTTGGGGTGATTACAAAGCAGCAATCTGCTGCTCATTCCCAACTGTCCACCATGGCATGCTCACTATATTCAAATAATAGACCATGCGATGGTCTCAAGCTCCTCTCGAGTAAAAAGCACTCTACCCTTCAGAATGACAGTTCCTTCCAACCCCATGGGATGATGTCTCTGCAAGCTGAAAACGCCCCACCACTTTGGGGCTTCCCAAGGCTGCATCCCATGAGGCGATCTCTCTGTGAGAGTGGGAAGTGCACCTGCTGATGCCTCTGCAACAGCCTTTCTCCCGCCCTCCCTCTCTCTCGGTGCCACACCCACACAGAAACATGCCCTGACTGCTCCACCTGGGGTGCTGTCTGCAAGTTGAGAACCTGGCACATCTTGGGGCTAATACACTACCAGTGCTTCTGCTGTCAGGTGGGTTTTTTCAAGCTGTATATCACTGGCGGCTCCCTCTGAAGGAAGTTTGGGGCAGTGCCCCCCAAAGCACTGCGGTGACCACCGCTGCGGCAAAACTATTTTTTTTT
>QEPC01014667.1:23709-43794 GCA_003113815.1 Sphenodon punctatus
CCCCCCCCCCTGCATCCCCCCCCTAGGCGGTTCCCCCCACCGCCTCTGCTGTATATATGATGAGATTCTGCCACCTGCCAGAAGCACCACAGAGGAATAACAGATATAAGCTGTTATTCCAGTCCGAAGAACCATAATCAAGGTTCTGGGGCCATCATTCCACTCACAGGGGGCTGTCATTCCACTGTATCCAGAAGCAGTCACTCCAGTCCTAAGGACCATAATTAAAGTACTAGGGACATCATTCAACTCCCATGGGCCTCTCTCTCTCTCGCTCTGGCACCCCCCCCCCAAAATGACACGCTGCCACCATCGCTGCTTCTGCCCAGCTGCCACCTGCCTGCCTGCCTGCCTGTGTGCCAGCTCCTCTGATGCCACCTGCTGCTGCCATAGAGCCCTCTCTCTCTCTCTCTCTCTCTCTCTCTCTCTCTCTCTCTCTCTGGCACCCTCACACAGAAACTAGTCCTGGATGCTCCACCTGGGGAGCTGTCTGCAGTCTGAGACCCTGGCACTTCCTGGGGTGCTCCTAATGATACCACAGTCCTGCTCCTGCTTCTACTGAAGCTGCTGCTGCTCATACTAAGCTCACACCCACCATCCCGCTCCTTCGCTGCCACCCGCTGATGGTGCTGAAAGAGGCCCTCTCTCTGGCATACCAAGAAGTAAGACACATGCAAATCCTGCCCTTCCTGGAGTGTTTTCTGCAAGTTGAGAAATTGGCATGTCTCTGGGTGTTGATGCTGCTGCTCGTCCCTAACTGCCCACTGGCACCCGCCCACCAGCCTGTCTGCTCACCAGCCTGCTCCTCCACTGCCACCCTCTGATGCTTGCTGCAGCTGCTGAAAGAGCCCCTTTCTCTGGCAAACCCAGAAGTAAGACACACGAGAATCCTGCCCTTCCTAGGGTGCTGTCTGCAAGATGAGATCCTGGAATGTATCTGGGTGCTGCTGCTGCTGCTGCTCATACCTGACTGCCCACCAGCACCCACCAGCCTATCCGCCTACCAGCCTGCTCTTCCGCTGCCACCTGTTGATGCCTGCTGCGGCTGCTGAAAGAGCCCCTCTGCCCATTGGCACCCACCGCTGCTGCATGCTGACAGAGAGGCGCTCTCTCTCTCTCTCTCACACACACACACACACACACACAGAAACAAATCAAAATCATCTGGTAAAATATAACAAAAACATTTACTAAACAAGCAATTTTAACCATGATAACACAAAACAATATAACAAAGAGAAATAACTATTTAAAAATATTAATCTTCATCTGCATCCACCCCTGGAACATGGGGAGGTGATTGGGAGTACCGTCCTGCGATCTGTCAGTAATTGGCTTGGGGGAGAGGAGTGCCTGGCATGGCATGGCATG
The DNA here is from genome assembly GCA_003113815.1 of Sphenodon punctatus. NCBI lineage: Eukaryota > Metazoa > Chordata > Lepidosauria > Sphenodontia > Sphenodontidae > Sphenodon > Sphenodon punctatus. The sequence continues at coordinate 25,081 of QEPC01014667.1, forward strand.
GCCTGTCCATAGGGGCAATGCTGGGGGATGGGGGTTAGTTGTTTCCTTCCACCATGCCATGAATTATTTTTACACGAATAAGTGGGTTCTGGTTCTGCCTGCTGCTTGGCACCCGGGAGGTCGGAGGGATCACTGCTTTGCTCCACTTCCCCTGGTCTGGACTGTTCAAGTTACTAGTGCCACACCAATGCGATGCCTTTTTAAAAATTAAATGGTTGCCACTGCTGCCTGCTGTTTGCACTTCTTGGCACCATGGTGGCCAGAGGGCTCTGCCTTGCTCCACTTTCCCTTGTCTGGGCTGTCTATATACTAGGGGCATGATTTCCTGCTCTGTGTTCCTGCTCGGTATCTCTGCAGGTGTTTTCCGGCAAAGCCGCACAAAGCTTTCACACGAGTGGCACCCCGCACATATCCTGGCTGCGCATTCCCTCCTACAGCCGGAATATGCATGGGGGGAAAGGTCTGAAATCAGCCGGAGTTTCATCAGCTACCTTCCCTGTCAGAGAGGAAACTCTTCCAAGGGTGAAACTGACTAGGGGGATATGGCTGGCTCTCCTTTGGCTGCCTCTCCTCCAAGCGGAAAGGAGTAAAAGATGGAGACACAACTTCTCCCCTTATATTAAGCAACCGTGCACGAAAAAGACTGACCAAAATTCAAATGCTCCAGTCACAACACCAGTCACAGCACACCTGAAAATGAACAAAACATAATGAAAGTGAATTCCGAACAAGAATGAAGAAGAGCAGTTTGACGTTTGCGTGACATGACAACAGCCATTGCGATAGCAACACTGCAACGATAATGTTAGACAGGTGCATTCACAATGCAAACATCTCACAAGTAAGGTATGCCAGGACGAAACATGTGACCAGCAGAGAAAGAGCATTAGAACGACTATCAGCAAACCTTTGCAGTTGACAAACATAGGGATGGATGAGTTCAGCACTCGGGTGATGAGGAGGGTAAAGACGATGATAGCGAGAGGTTACGATTGTTCAGACACTAGCACATGACGATGTATTGGCTAGGAAGTGTGAGTGTGCTGCGATGCAGGAGAGCCAGGGAGGAGGACTTACCAGGGATCCTTGTTCTGGATGCAAAGTCCGGCAGCCATATTGGTTCACTTGGAGAGTAGGCATGGCTCCCAGCAGCAGCCAGTAAGATACCATGCCTTTCTCCCTTCCCTCCGCTTTGCTGCTATTAGCCTCCAGCCAGTATGAATCACCACCCAGAGACAGTACTAATCGGGGCTGACTGCATTGGGAATTGCCTTTAATGTGCAAATGCCCTCAGGGCAGCTAAGGGGACCATGCCAGGAGCTTGCCCAAGAAAAGCAACACATCGCCCTGCCTCCCTGGCCCACCCACCTCTCCCTCTATCCCCTCTCTAGCACAGAGCTAACATAGCTTTGTGCATGCGCTGGCAGAGCAATGCAGCAGCCACCAGCTCACTGTGAATCGGGTGGAGGGGAGAGGAATGAGGGAGAGGCATGGAAGCCCCACTGCCTCTCCGCCACCAGCCACCCCTGCCTCATCTAGACCAGACCCCTGATCCAAGGCAGGATTTTGTCTGCCTACAGCATTGCAGAAAGATATTTGTCCAGCTGGGTTTCTGAAAACATCTAAGGGAGGTGATTTCACACACCCTCCCTGGGCAACATGCCCTGGGCACCCTCCCTATTGCTGTCTGACAGTTCTTACTTTCAGGGCGTTTTTCCTAATATTTAACCAAAAATCTACGTTGCTTTAATTTAAGCCCATTCTGTCTTGTTCTGCCTTATCTGATAGTGGAGAACAAATGTTTTATCATAGTTTTTGTGGCATCCCTTTTAGATATTTGTAAACTGTTATCATGCCCCCTCCCCCTTAATCCTCTCTTCTCTGCAGAGCGAACATGCTCAGTTCTTCCAGTCTTTCCGTAATATGACTTGTCTTCCAGTCCCTTTATCATCAGATTGCCCCCAATCTGTTCACATGACAATGTCCTCCTTAGTAGGATTCTCTCCCGCCCCATATTCAACCCACTTCTTTGCTGAGGTAAGTAGGGGTCTCCCCACCGCAAACTTATGCAATACATGAGGGGGAAATGTCGAGTTAAGTGGTTACAAGCTCAGAATAAGCACCGTGGTGAACAACCCCTTGGCCTCTTCACTGAGGCTGCTATCAAGGAAGATAGATTCAATGACAATGTGATGACAGTTTTTCTGATGCAGACACCAGTCCAGAAGGAATTGAATTAAAACCAACAGATCAGGAAGCTGCTCTCCATTGGTAATGATGTGGGATCACTAATGACTCTGGTCTGATTTGAATGGGTGACCTGCAGCATGAGGTGGATTCTGCATCTCATTATTAGTCACCTCCTGAGCCATCTTGTCTACTCTGCATCGGAGCCAGTTTGATTAACATGGCTCAGTGGGCAACTGCGTGGCCAACCACTGACAGAACAGTTGTCAGAGCTACGTGTGGCTAAGGAACGCTTAGCGTAAATGAAGTTCAGAGCCATATGTTCAGGGTGTTGCATTCCAGGAACTGGAGAGGTGCTGGACACACACCAGCCAGGATGCTGAGATCAAACATCGTCTCTGACTAGATAACATAATTGCTGAGAACCACAGTATCTGGTACCCAGAGCCCACTCTGAGGCTTGGTGCCTCAGGCAAATGGCTCAGGCTATCTTCTTCCATGCATCAGTCGTTCATGCCTGTGGTGAAATGGATTATCACAATGAATGCTATTTCTACCAAAAATGGTCAATTCATTGTTTTGCCATTGAGAAAAAAAATCACTGGCTTTTGGGGATGACTCATTTGGGAACAATTTGGACGGAGGGGTTGTTAATTTAATTTTTCGGTTTTGCCCTTTTTAAAAAAAAATCATTTCAAATTATTTTTCATCGTTGGATGACACTGGGCATTTTTACACACATCTTAAAGTTCCGGATTTTTCAATCTTCTGGGTTTACAAGTCCACAAGTAAGTTCCAGATGCATTTTTCACACATAGCCCTTTCCGACACGGTCCTGCCCACCTTAAAAAAGTCTGGTGGCACGTAGGATAACCCAGGGAAATAGGGACATCACCCTAGGCTTCAAAACCTGGAGACTCTGGGTGAAACCTGTAGAGGTGTAACCGTATTGAAATCTGAGCTCCAGCCTTGAGTCTTACCTAGCGAAACCAACTTAGTTTCACCAAGGTGTCAGCCCAGGAGTCACCTAGGTGGACCAGAACAGGCCAAAAAGGGCGGGCACGTCTGATTTCGCACTCACCCGGACCGGCATGGGGGGGTTGCCATGGCAGTCAGTCATGGCTATTTGTTATTGGCAGCCATGGCTGCCCATCATGGTGGGGGATGCAGGCCACAGAGCGGGGCTGGAGCTGGTCAGCCACATGTCGATCCCCGTTTTGCCTTCCCAGCCGGGTCAGTCCAGGAACATTATTTACTTATTTATTTATTATTTAATATATTTATATCCCGCCCCTCCTGCAAACAGTTCAGGGCAGCTAACAAATTTCCATTAAAACAATTTTAAAAATATTAAAACAGTCATAAAAATCTTACAAAAACAGGGAGGACAGAAATTTACAAAAAAAATAATAAGGAAGGGTAGGGTGATAAAAACCCATTAACCCACCCTCCCACCCTCCCCAAAGGCCTAGGAGAACAGCCAGGTTTTACAAACTCACCGGAATGTTAAAAGGCTCGGGGCCAGGCAAGCTTCCTCCGGACAGGAATTCCAAAGGCGCGGCCCGGCCACCGAGAATGCCCTCTCCATTGTGGCCCCCCGCTTAACACGGGGAACCTCCAAGAAGGCACCCCCGGCAGACCGAAGGAACCTCTCTGGGGCGCGGAGGGTGAGAGGATCCCTGAAGTATGAGGGGCCGAGACCATGAAGGGCCTTATAAATCAACACCAACACCTTGAACCTGGCTCGGCACGCTATTGGAAGCCAGTGCAGCACAGGTGTTATGTGGTCCCAGTGACCCATCCCCGAAAGGAGGCGCATTCTGCACTAGCTGCAGCCTCCAAACCAGGAACAAGGGCAGCCCCACGTAGAGCATGTTGCAGTAGTCCAGCCTTGAGGTGACGAAGGCATGGACGAGGGAGACCTGGTCCAGGCCTGAGACGTACGGATGCAACCTCTGCACCAGATACAGCTGGCAGAAGGCAGCCTTCACCACCCCCTCTACCTGCTGCTCCAGGCAGAGATCCGCATCCAGCACAACCCCCAGACTCTGGACCTGTTGAGCTACAGGAGGGCAAATGCCCCCAATCGGGAGCCGACACCTCCCTTGCTCTCCCCACCACCATCACCTCCATCTTATTGGGGTTGAGCTTCAGTCTGCTCTGCCACATCCATTCCGCCACGGCCCCCAAACACTGGGATAGCAACGAGACGGCAGGGTCTGGGTCAGCTGAAAAAGAGAGGTAGAGCTGAGTATCATCAGCATATTGGTGACAACGCACCCCGAACCCTCTCATGATCTCCCCCAAGGGCTGAATATAAGCATTAAATAATAATAGAGACAGAATGGAACCCTGAGGAACGCCGCAGGACAAAGCGTGGGGACAAGATGTTTCAGCTCCCAGCACTACCCGCTGGCTTCTCCCCGAGAAGAATGAACGGAACGACTCAAGAACGGTCCCATCCAGCCCCCCCCAGGTCACGCAGCCATCTCAACAACGGCCCATGGTCCACGGTATCAAAAGTGGCCAAGAGATCTAGCAACAAGAAATGTTGAACATCTTGCATTCATCTCTTGGTGGAGATCGTCGACCAAGGCCACCAATGCCGTCTTGGTGCCATAGCCGGGACGGAACCCAGATTGAAAAGGGTCCAGGAAACCAATGCTATCTAGATGCACCTGGAGTTGGATTGCCACCGCCCATTCAATAACCTTCCCTAAAAAGGGAAGGTTAGAGACAGGTCGGTAGCTGGCGAGTGTGTCCATGTCCAACGATGGTTTTTTCAACAGGGGGCGCACCACAGCCTCCTTGAGACTGGGCGACAACCTCCCCAGCTGCAAGGATGCGTTAACCACCCTCGCCAGCACCATCCCCAATGTCTCCCTGGAGGCTTTCACCAGCCAGGACGGGCACGGATCAAGTTTACAACAGGTGGCTCTCACAGACCCCAAGGCATCCACCGCATCGGCTGGCGTCACTTCCTGAAACTCCTCCCACAAAGATGGACCAGATGGGGCCTCCATCACCTCGCGCTCCCTACCTACTGCCTCTAATCCAGTGCCGAAGTCGCTCTGAATCCAATCGATCTTGTCTGCAAAGTAGGTGACAAACTCCTCACAGCGGGCCTGGGACACATCCCCATCCAGGCGGAGAGAGGCCAGACTAACCAACCCCCGCACCACCCGAAACAGCTCCGCCGGGCGTGACTTCGCAGATGCTATGAGGACAGCAAGGAATTCCTTCCTTGCTGTCCTCACAGCCCCAACATAGGACCGCAAATGGGCCCTATGAAGAAGTCGGTCGGAGTCAGATCGATTCCGATGCCAGCGTCGCTCCAGCCTCCTGACTACTTGCTTCATCCCCCGCAGCCCCTCGGTAAATCAAGGGGCCCTGCGGTGACGAGACAGAGGCAGAGGGCGTCTCGGAGCCACCCTGTCAATGGCATACTCCAGCAAGCTGTTCCAATGCTGGACCAGCTCATCAACAGAGTGACCGTCCAGGTCCAAGGTTAACTCCCTCAGGACCTCTTGGAACCATTGAGGTTCCATCAGCCTCCAAGGGCGGACCATCCTAACTGGTCCCTTCCCCCTCTGGAGGGGGTGCGCTGAGAGACTGGCATATGTTCCATTCCTCGAGCTGACCCACATAGGGGTGCCCCCCAGGATATGCAGCCACCACTGCAGCTGCAAGTTTTTAAACACCTAATGACATCCTACAAGGATACTCAAATTCTGGTGTTTGAGGACAAAATACAACAAACAATTCTGGCATGCCTGCTTTCTGCTGCCCCAGAAGCCTCAATTTTTCCAGACTGGGGTCACCTTGGATGATCCAAAGAAGTCAGCGCTTCCTCCAGAGCCTAGAGTTCATGGAGTTTCCAGGTGAAACTTAGAGAGTTGACAAGCCAAACCCTGGGCATCGCGCCAACCCCAAGTTGTGGCCTGTGGTCTGGTCTCTGTGGCCTGGCCCTTTGACTAATCAAAGTCAAGATGAGCTTCCTCTCCAATGCTCGCAAACTCTTACCTGGTGATCCCCCTGCTGATTGTCAACATTTTGGCTTGATCCTGCAAGGACCTAGAGGTGTTCTGATACAAGGCTCCATAAGCCCTAAGGACCTAGGTATCCACCTTGCCTGCCTGCCTGCCTGCCTGCCTGCCTGAAGACTGGCACTGTGTTTTGCTCACCATGGGGACAGGTTTCCCATGGCCACCTCCACCTCCGCTAATGCCCCACTCTCAAACAGTCAGAGTTCCAGACTGCTCATCTGTTAGGGCTCGGGGCTAGTTTCCTTTGTGGCGTGCTGTTTCTAGCAGGAAGCTAGCCAGCACCCCAGCTCCCTAATTAGCATGCAAATGGAGACGGAGCGCGTGAGAGGCAGAACCGGCCTGGGTACAGAGGCATCAGGGGAGCAGGGAGCCTTCACCTAATTAAAGCTTCAGTGTCAAGATGGAATGACAAGCAGGTGATTTCCATCTGATTTGAATAATGGAAAATATTTACCGCCTTGCTTTCTCTTTGATGCCCAAGGAAAGGATAAGTTTAAAGGAAAGAGAGAGGACGAGGGCACAGCTGAGCAGCAGCTTCTCCGCTGAATATCTGTCCTCACAGATTCCACTCCATGTGTGTATCTTGCTGCCAGGCCTGCACAATCTAGTATTTCACACACCTCCACCACAGGGGAAGGCAGGGCAGAGGGAAGACATACCCACTCTGAGTTTGGGGTTCATGGCAATAACCCCATGAGAGAGGAATCCAATCCATTTTAAAATAGGAAGCACTCTCAGTGTGATATGGAACAATGGGTGGGGAGGTGCGGAGGGTTTTGTTGTTGTTTATTTGTCCGTTGTTAAACATTCTTTTCCAAGGGACCTGAGCGTTTATGAAGCTGAAACAAACCAATTTTGTTCCAGTTTAGGAAAATAACAAACCCTCTTTTTGTTCTTCCCACTGAGGTTTAAGCCGATGCGAACGTCGGCAGCAATTGGTATTGTTCTCAAGCTGAAATCGATTTCTTCTGGATCTCAGGGGAGGGAAATCAACACTGAGCACTGGCAAGTCTTCAGGATACACAGGTCAATCAGACAGGCACTGCAGCATCTCTGTCTGGGGCTGCCATCTCCCTGCTCTCTCGGACATGCCTTCTCTCCTCTAGAATAAAGTGCAGGGTCCAGTTGGGAGTAGGGCTGAAATGAAAGACCAACTTGGATTCCATTTTTGACAGATCTAGATGTTCCAATCATGCCGCCAGTGAAACGTGGACCAGAATATGATTCGGTCCACATTTTGTCAGAACGAGCAGACTGCTCCCCCATAATTGCACATGCACAAAACAGTGATGTGGATGTTGCACATGCACAAAATGGCAGTGCATTACCCTTCTGCCTCCACATGATAACAATTGGGCTCAGACTACCCAGAATACCGGGAATGGGGGAATTAGGGAGGTAGGGGCCACCTTGCTACTTCCTGCCTCTATGCTGTTCCGACACTGCAAGACTGGAACTGGGGCTGTGGTTAAATAATACTGGAGCAGGATTCCTCCATAAACAAGTGTCCCTATGCTACAGACAGCACTGATATCACCATCTTTAAGTGTCAGAACAAGAGGCCAGATGCATGTGTCTCAAATCCAGACCCAGAAGCAGTGGTATTTATACTGTTCCACTGTTCTGAGAAAACCCATTGTTGGCTAAAGACCTGTCCTAACCAGAGCACTGATATCACACTGATATAGAGCACCTGCTACAGACAGCACTGATATCTCTGATATCACACTGATACAGAGCACCTGCTACAGACAGCATCACCATCTTTGAGGCTACGTTCCCACCTGCAGCAGAGGTGGCGGCAACGGGAGGAACAAGGGAAGACACGGCAGTGCAGAGGAGCTGGCCGATGGGAAAAGAGCCAGTGCAAACGGGGATCTGCTGCGGCTTCTCTCGCACATGTCAGGGCAATATTTTGCGCCTTAACATGCGCGAGAGAAGCCACGGCAGATCCCCGTTCACACCGGCTCTTTTCCCATCGGCCGGCTCCTCCACGCTGCTGCATCTTCCCTGTCCCCTCCCGCTGATGCCACCACCACCGCAGATGGGAATGCAGCCTCAGTGTCAGAACAAGAGGCCAGATGCAGGTGCCTCAAATTCAGACCCAGAAGCAGGGGTATTTATTTACACTGTTCCATTGTTCTGAGAAAACCCACTGTTGGCTAAAGACCTGCCATGACCAGAGCATCAGAGCACCAGACTTCAGAGAGCAAGGAGCCAAGGAAAGCAGGTGTACAAGTCCAGGAAATACACTGTGTCAACAATCATGTTTCAGGAGTGATCACTCACTCCCCTTCAGCCTTAGTTAAAAAGCAGTTACTCTGAGCCCAGAGTGAGCTACACTGTAGCACTACCCCACTACAAATATACAGCAAGAAAGAGCATAAATTGCACCCACCCCAAAGGCCACTCATATAAAATACATCCACCCCAAAGGTAGCTTCTTCTGAGCACTGAGCAACAGAGACTATGGACACCAAGGAGAGTGGGTGTGGAGCAGGAGAAACTGACCCCAACCAGCAGTATTGCCAACAGTGACCCCATCAGTTCTCCCATACTTATAGCCCTACTCCCAGTGAAGACAACAGACACTGTGGGTTTGACACCTCCTCATTATCCCACACCCCAATGATACTATGTGACACCATTTGGGGTAGGGATGTGCACCAAGGATCCATGTCGTTTTTCGTTTTTGTTTTTTGTTATTAAAAACTGTCCTTTTCGCTATCATTATTCATGAAATTTCATTTTTTGTTATCAGTGTCATTATCAGTATCAGTATAAATTTCAAGTGATAATGAAGATTTTGTTTTCGGTATCATTTCTGTTGGGGGCTGCCACCAGTGGCAGAAGTGCCAGCAGACACCTGCCCAGACTTCTCAGAAGTTGAACTCCTTCCTCCCTTTCTCATTATAATGGAGTTGTAATAATAAGCGCACAATGACAATATGAAAAATTACTAGTATGTATGTCTAACCTAAACCTACACCTAATAACCTATACCATATGCAATATATTCCTATCTAAGTATCTATATCAATAAACTTCTATCTGCTATGTGTTCTGTCTAGGTAGCTATCCTATTCCTATCATATAATACTAATATATATAATAAAAAGCCTAGCATTTTATTTTTATCTATTTTATTTCATGGATTTATACCCCGCCCCTCCTGCAAAAGCATCTATTGATCGATCGACAGGGGGAGACAGACAGGGGAAGGGGAAAGGAAAAAACTATAGGGTATCTATCTATCTATCTATCTATCTATCTATCTATCTATCTGTACAAGGGGAGAAAGACAGGGGATGGGAAAAGGTAAAATAAAGTGTATAAGGAAAGGTAAAGTGTAACACTGAGGGCTGGGGAAGATTTTTAGTGCAAGCAGCATCAGAGTTGTGTAAATGCAACCTGACACAGCAAGAGCTAACACAGAACAAGAGTCAAACAGCCTGGCCCTGCAACAGAAAGGGTTGCAGTGCCCACCCCAGAGCCCCCATGATTGGTTCTCGGAGGCAGTAGGCATTGAGCAATCACAGGGTGCCATGCAACTGCCTGAAACCTGATTGCACTGCTCATTGGCCAGAGATTATATCTATCAGGTCCTTCTCCTCCCATCACAGGCCCAGTTCAAAATTTCAACACTGTTTCTGGCTCCGAGATGGCTACTCCCTCCTCCCCTCTCCACATTTCCCTCCAAAAAACATCTGCCAGGCAATAACAAAATCAATAACGACTTTCATTATTGTTATTGATTTCATTATTATTTATCTTCATTATTGTTAATGCAATAACGATAATGAAAATGAACAATTTCATTATCGTTATCAATATAATGAAAATGAAGTGCACACTCCTAATGTGTGGACAACAGAGGGGCAAAGGGAAGTTTGCTGTCCACAGCTACAGGGTTGCCCTAATCTACAGAGGAAGAGGATTGGGGCTGAAAGACCAAAGCAAAGTGTGGCTGCATGAAGCCTAAGGGCACATTTAGATTGATTAAAAGTGTACTTACAAGTTCAGGTGGCAGGATGCACATGCAAATTAGGCATGGCTTTGATGACGTTGAAAAGGTATCCTATATATGATTGAAGCTTTTTGGTGCACTGATAAGTGCGCTTTACCGAGCTGGATGTTGCCTTTCCAACATCATCAAAGCCGCACCACATTTTCATGTGTGTCCTGCCGCCCAAACTTGTAAGTACACTTTTAATCATGTCTGAAAGTTCCCTAAGTTATAAGTGAGCATGATATGTGACACTGTACAACGTCTTTACTGCATATGTGGTGCACAAGTTAATGTAGAAGCCTTAACTTACCATTTCCATGCCTTTTGGAGCATATGTGAATTAGTAAGAGTCTTACTCCCCTCCTTAAACCTTCAGTTTAAGAGGGGAAGCGGGGTGGGGGTTAATCTATATGTTATATATATGATATACATCTTATATACATTTTCATGGACCAACTTAACTATCAATATATATTTATTATTACATCAGCAACGTACCTAGAATCATTAAATGTCAAAGTTAGATGAGACCTCAAGGGTCATCAGGTTCAAATCCCTGCTTGGATTCAGGATGACTGTCTGCAGATACAACATCCCTGATAGATGGCTATCTGACTGCCTTTTAAAAAGAAAACAAAAAAGCCTTCCAGTGACAGAGAGCCTACAACCTCCCTAAGCCACTTAATTCTACTGCTGAACATCTCTTAATGTTAGGAATGTTTTCCTGATAGCTAACCAAAATCTAGCCCTGTCCTCTGTAGCAATGAATAACAGTTCAGAGTTCCTTAACATCTTCTTGGTGACAGTCCTTTAAATATTTGAAGACTGCTATCGTGTCTCCTCTTGATCTTCTATTCACCTGGTTCTGAACAGTTGTGATCAGAGACAGGTTGTTGTTGTGGCGGGCTTACAATCTAGAATGGACAAGAGAGGAGAAACAAGGGAGAGGGGAAGATCGGAGGAGACAGGGATACATTCATAAAGCTGAGAAGTTGCAGGGTCACATACTTAGCTTAGTTACAAACAAAGACCCATTTTTCACAGTATTTATTTATGTTTTATCAAAACCCAAATGGACAGCCCTACTTGTTGCTTTCCCCTCTGTATTATCAGTAGGGGTACATGCAAAGGCTGCCATAGTTCACCAAACTTTGCACTTTTCCCTAGCTGGTCAGGGTGGGGATGATTTGACCTTGAGGTCAACAGATCCAGCCCACTGGGATGGGATCAATGTAGCTTCATCCATTGAGTGTCTGGATCTGTTCTGTATCTGGCCCCAGGGCCCAGCACATTCCTCCTTGCCACTTACTGCTGATAAATGGTTTCTTTCTGCTCGCCACGGGTGAGTGAACACCAACTGCTCACCCAGGATGCAAAGTAAACGTGCCGTGAAACTATAAGGCCGTGTACTGACCTTTAAAACAATATCCATGCTGGTAAATACCAGGCAGCCTCCAGAATATTAAACAAGCTCAGGCCAGCCCCTGCGTTCTCTATTATCCCAAAGTCCTTGAGGCTGCTGCCCAGACTTAGCGTTGCATTTGCAATAGTGCTGTAGCTCCAGAATGCCACTTTCTCTGTGCTACAGACTGCCACTGTCTAGAATGCCTGATGCTTTGACCCTACCCAATAGGGATGTGCAAACAGAACGCGGTTCGGATGTTCGGCCGTTCAGTCATTCAGTTTGGAACCCCAGTCTGGGTTCGGTCGTTTGGTTCGGGAACCAAGTTCGGGTTCGGTTGTTCGGTTCGGCGGAGTTCGGTTTGGCAGAACATTCAGAAATCAGTGCCAATATCGATATCGGTACCCATATCAATACCGATTTCAAAGATTTTATTTTCTGTATCAGTATCATTTGACCCTGAGACACTTAAGTTTGCTATTTTAATGTCTTGTTATATTGTTAATGTTTTGTTTTTTTAAAGTTATTATAAAAGTTATATCTGTTACCAGCTGAGTTTGACCTGTCCAATCTTTTACCCCTCGGTGCTGCTTCTGGCAGGTGGCAGAATCTTGTTGTATGTTTGTATATACAGCTTGTCAGATCCCTACCTGACAACAGCAGCACATGTAGCATATTAGCCCCAAGATGTGCCAGCAGGGTCACAACTTGCAGACAGCACCCCAGGAAGACTGCTGGGGATCACATCAATAATGGGAGAAATTGGTGGCCCTGGAGGAACATCATGTCTCCAAAAATCAAGCTTGTGGAGTTTGGGGCATGGTAATGGGCTCTAGCTGCTGCTGCATGCTGCCACTCCACTGGAATGGCCCCTACCACCTCTGCCACGTGCCCCATTTGCCCACCTTACAGGCAGCAGACCAGCCTCTCCTACTTCCCTTCTCGATGTCTTCCAACCCAAATTAACTATTCTAAAACCTATGGAACTAAATGGAATATCTAATAACACAAAGGCCTAGTCCTACAAACACACTATAAAACTGAATCACTACACACTATCTGTATCTGTCTCTATAACTAAGATAACTCCTGCATCTATCTATCTATCTATCTATCGATTGATCGATCGATCGATCGATCTAATATCTCTCTCTCTCTCTCTCTCTCTCTCTCTCACACACACACACACACACAGAGGGATGGGGGGGAATACAGACAGCTCACACCAAACAACATAGGGAGGAGTACAAAACTGAAATGAAAGCTAAATCAATCTAATGCTACTATAAATAAATCCAAAAACAGGGGAAGGGAATCAGGGATGGAGTATATAGTGGGAGGAGGGGGAGGATTCAATGGAGGGTAGGGAGAAAGAACACAGGGATGGGTAAAAAATAAAAATAACACCTAAATCTATATAATCTAATCCAAATAAATGATACTAGGAAGGTAAATGTGTGGGATGGGTGAAATAGGATGAGGTTAGCAATGGATTGGGAGCAACACAAACTGCTGGGAGAGGGAGACTTCTGAAAATGCCTGCTGACAGGATCAGTGACTAGCTCAGAAGGTCTTGGAAGGGGGAAGGGCAATGACTTTTGTTACTTGCTGTGCCCGCCTTACCACAAGCCTCACTGACTCTGTGCAGCCTAGCCCCCCCTTCCCCCATGTCCAATCACAGACTGCGAAGCCAGTGGTCTGAGGAGAAAAGGGACGGTGATAGGGCAGGCTGGCTGCTACTCCAAGCCTCTCCCTGGTGCCAGGAAGTCTGCTCCTCATATGACTCCCCCTCCCTGGGCCTTCCAGTCACGTTTTTCCCGCCCGAACTCATCCGAACTTACCCAAACGGTACTGAATTGTTTGGTCATTTTCGAGTTCAGATCAAGTTCAGTTTGGTCGGTTCAGGTTCGGTTTAGAAGTTCAGTTTGGAAGTTCAGTTCAGTTGTCTGAACAGACGGAGTTCGGTCCAAACTCCAAACATCCGAACTGCATTTGCACATCCCTACTGCCCAAGGTAGGGGATTTGCACATCCCTACTGCCCATGAGGACCTTGCCCAAACCATGGACATTCCCAGAGGGCACTACCCAGCCAGTACCAATGTTTTAAGAGCCTGAGATCACCAGTTCCAGCTCTGCATTTTCCATCACCCTGATGCTCTAGAGTTATGACTAATGCTGAAATGAATGGATAACCTGGAATTCCCATGCTCAACGTTGGGGTTCATCTTGTGCTTCAGCAAATGAGGGGTAATATCACATTCAACAAATTTAGTGGATTCATATCCATTTTAATTAGAGGTGAAACAAGCATTTATTAATTTTTGACGATGACGATGATGATGAACCAGCTGGCACTGTACAATCAGTAGTTATAGACAGGTAGGTCCCTACCCCCAGGGGACTTACAATCTAAGAGACAAAAGAAGAGGAGACAAGGGAGAGGCAAACATTGGGAGAGACAAGAGTACATTCATGAGGTTGAGAAATTGCAGGTGCACATGCAATTTCTGGACATTTCTCTTTTTTTATTTAGAGCAGGTTGCAGTCGACCCAAACCACAATCCACAAAACATTTGAGTTGCCATGTTTTTGCATTTTTTGTTCAATTGGTTTGGTTCATTTAGTTTGTCCAGTTCATTTATTTTACACATTTCTGGTTTTCTGCTCTTTTTCACCACAAACAGTGAAAATGAGTGGTAAAAACTGGAAATGGCTGAAACAAATGAACCAAGTGAACCAAACAAAACAAAACAAACAAAGTGAATCAAACAAACCAAAAATACAAAAATGGGTAATCGATTGAAGATTGGACAGGTAGTGCTTGTTACTTGGTTCATCCATTTTGGGTTGGGTCGTCCATATTTGATGAATTTGCTTGTTTTAGCAGGTATTTGTTTCAGCTCGAAATTTAATTAAGCAAATATGAAGTGCTATTCCTTTTCCCACTTCATTTCCACTTTCTGATATTTGCTATCGGATTTTTGTATTTGGTATCCAGTGCTTCATTCACTTTGGTGCCACAATATAGTAGTTGCTACAATAGAAATGCTGAAATGAAACAACAAATACAAAAATAAACAAAATATAAAACACAAAGTCATCAAGAACAAATATACAAGTTTTGTAGACCTGAAATGAGTAGTGGGATTACTATTCATAGCCCTTTGCGTACTTGATCAATAGCTGCAATCAAAAATGGGCACTCATATATCCATTTTTGCAGGTATTCTGTTTCAAGTTTTTTTTATTTTTCAGATACTTCATTTTTTTGTGTATTTATTTTAATATTTCAGTTACATCGGTTTTGACAATTGCATATGCAGGAGAGTGCAAATATCACCAGACATAAACAAAATACAGAAAAGACCAAAATATATAAATAACCAAACCGACAAACTCAACCCCAAATAACTGAAACTGCAACCCAGTAGAGCATAAACGGATATTGGTTATTATCCAAACCTTCATTTTCAGTTCAGGTTAGGATATTTTTCACAGATTTACCTGGTTTTTGAGTATTTGTTTCAGCCCTAAAATTTGGCAACCATAGCAAAGATGAATTTGGATACTCATTCATGGAAACTAATATGGGAATTATCATTGTGAATATAAAATGTCAGTTTTGTTTCAGCCCTAAATACCTGAATTCAAATATGTAGCTCTTGCCAAGTTTGTCAAGTTTGCTAGTTTATCTGTTTGGGCTGTTCATTCTTCAATTCTAACTTCTACACTTTTTTGTTACTTCCATATTCAATGCTCCTGCACTTTACTGCTATCCGGAGCCAGTGGGATGTCGGAGACTGGGAAGTGGTGAAGTCTGTCTGAGCAGTGATTTGGTGAGGTCATAGCCAGGGGGATAAACTGGAACTGCCATCCGAGAGCCAGCCAGAGGTGATCACTGGAGAATAGAGTGGAAACAGGTAGCTGATGATACCCTCATTTTCTAATGCCACATTGGCTACTTAACAGGCGCCTCAATTAATTACTGATTGGGTACCCAGAAACAGAAAAAATATGTAATTTCTGGTACTGGTTTTTGGAGTTTCTGATTACCAATCAGTATACCAGGAAGAAAAACTGAAAAATCACAAGCAAAAGTCAATTTCCCAGGATGTAAAACCAAAAAATAGGTATCCGAAGTCAAAAAATCGAGACCAAAGTTGATATTCCAGGACATCGGGGAGCTGAATTGGGACAAAATCAGGTACCAACTGGTACTCAGTATGGTCAGGTCAATCAGATATCAGAAATTCGATGGGTATACCCATTTTCGTAGGTCCACATTTCGGCTCTATTGGAGAAGCCTACGGATTAGCGTACACGAACATGGGTTTAACTCCACAGTACTGTTGTTGTTGTTGTTGTTTTATGGCAATGCTCTGCATTGGGGTTTAGCTTGGCTGCATTTCATCATTACGTTGATATTTCAGCTCACATGACACAAGTAAACCAATCAATGACTTACAGAGTCTCCAAAGGAGTCGCCAAAGAATGAATTACCTGGACACCAAACATCCACAGTCAGAGAGATTGTGACCAAAGGTCTGGCACAGGGGATCTGTGCAGCAGGTGAAGACCTTAAAATGTTCTGTTCTCTACAGGTTCCTAAGAAATATGGTTTGAGTTAATGGGCAGGTGGATGTACCAAACTCTGTTCATTTGTTATTGCTGTTCTTTCCTGTGTAACAAAATTGCAGACCTTCTTCCCTGAAGAGACAGGGAAGAAAAAAACATTTTCATTTTCTCTCTTAAAATTGGCACCTGTGACTGAATTTTAAGCCATGACCCCATCTCTTGAATCGTTCTCCATGACATAATAGTAGGAGACAGTCCCTGCCGTAGGGATCTTGCAGACAAATAGCAAAGTTAGAAAAAGCATAAATAGAGACATGGGGGGATTTCTCAAGGGTCATGGGCGCAGGATTGCTGATGAGCTGTGAAGAGATCCCAGGTGTCCTGCCGCCAATGATGGTTTATTTTCTGCTGAACCATGGTGCCCCTGGAACTTTGTTCGACTCATATTATTCTGTGTAGGTTGCATCAGTTTCTGTATTGCTGATGGGCACCTTTCTGTCTTCCTTCCCAGTGTACTGCTGATGAATATGCACATATACTGATCTGTATGCTGTGCAGCTGAGGGTCCATGACTGATCCAAGATGATGGCCTCCTACACGGCTTCATTTCTCACTTCCCAGGTTGTGGCACCTGATAACAATTTCCTAAAATTTGATTTATTTAAGCCTGGATGGATAGCTCTTAACAAGGCCTTCAGTGTAGCAAAGGGAGAGCATCTCTCCCCTCCCTTCCTTCCTCCCTCACCGTGTACAAACTGCCTGGCCTTCTTTCTCTTCCAAACAGATGTCTGTGCCAGATGCTGATAACCCACCCAAGCAGGCACAGGTAGATTTGCAGCTGTGTCAGTATTTGTTATAACAAACCTATTAAGCACCAAAGGTTCAGGACAGGAGATATCTCTACAACAGACCAGCACAGCTCTCTACCTGACAACACCAAATGTCAATTAAATAGCCTATGCCAATTTGTGGGAAAGACAGGGAGAGTCCACCAGCTCCTACAATGCACCTGAGACAAAGCCAGCACCTTCCTTCACAGTACTAATAAATAACTCCTGTAAAGTGGTCGAGTTGTTGGTGACCTTGGGTGAGGAGCGAACGTGCAGGATTGGGCTCTGGGTGAAACCTTGCACAATCAAAGTCTGGAATGGCAGGAAAAATCAGGGGCTGATGCAAGAAGATCCGCAGATCGACAACAAGCAACAAGAAGGTAATCGAGACTTGGCAACAATTAACAGGCCAGTTCCAGGAAAAGCAGTCCAAGCGGTGGGCAGGGTTGGTTCAACATGAGATGAGGTGAACAGGGAGGACAGCTGGATGAGGAGCAGGGATGGCTGCGGGGATGCCTCACAGTGAGAGGCATCATAGCCTGCTCTCACTTGAGCAAGCAGCACATCCACACACGATCTGTGTGGCTAGCACTTGAGTGTGGTCTGACCTAGAGCTGAAACGGGTTGTGTGTTTATTATTCGCAGGTGTTATCCACATTTCTAGGTAGCCCTTCGATCAAGTACATAATTGACCAAATCAGGCACTCACATATCAAATTTTTGGGGCATTCTGTCTTTTTCATACTTCCAGTATTTCAGTCATTTTGATATTTAAAATGCATTATTTTCCTTAGTTGTGAATGTGCAAAAGTGCAAATATCATTGAAAAATGATGTAACCAAAATACCCAAATGACCAAAATACCAAAACCCAAACTGAACCCCACCCCCAGTTCTCCACCACCCAAAAAAACCCAAATGGAATGACCAAATCAAATACCTACCTGCTCCTCATCCTGAATCCAATCCTTACCTAAACTGCCATTTCAGTTCATGTGTACATTCAACAGGTTAACCCATTTCCTGGGGTATTCCTTTCAACTCCAGTCTTGCCCCTTGTAAGTCTGTCCCTGGTACAGTGGCATGTTGTGTTCCAGCCTGTCACATTACAGGCAGCAGCTTCCTGACCTGGGTTGTTATGCTGCACAGTGATGATTATTGCTGTGAGTGAGAATATGGCACCCACTAGGGATGGGCGAACGCAGTTCGGAAGTTTGGAGTTCGGACCGAACTCAGTCTGTTCGGACGACCGAACCCGAATCCAAACACGAACTGACCAAACCGAACTAGAGCCGAACGTCGAAATGACCGAACAGTTCGGTCAGTTCAGATCGCGTTCCGGTGAGTTCATGTGGCAAAAAAGTGTCACTGGAAGGTCAAACGTGACAGGGAGGGGGAGTCAGCTGAGGAGCAGACTTCCAGGCACCAGGGGTGGAGAGGCTTGGAGTAGAAGCCAGCCTGCCCAATCACCATCCCTTTTCCCCTCAGACCACTGCTTTGCAGTCTGTGATTGGCCACGGGCTAGGCTGCACGAAGCCAATGGGGCTTGAGGTGAGGCAGGCGCAGCAAGAAACAAAACTGATTGCCTCCCCCCTTCCCAACACCTTCTGAGCTAGTCACTGTTCCTGAACAGCAGGCGTTTCAGAAGACTCCCTCTCCCAGCAG
>QEPC01014667.1:44837-61837 GCA_003113815.1 Sphenodon punctatus
GCAGGGGGAGAGTGCTGCTCAGAGTGGGAGCAGCATGGGGAGTCCAGCAGCCTCCATCACTCTGTTTGGGGATGGGGACAGCGATGCAGAGATTTCTGTGGAGGAGGTATCTGTATCTGGTGCTGCTGAGGTGATGGCTGTCCCTCAACGAGCTGTGTCACCAGTGCCACCATGTCCTGCCCCTCCCAGGAGTGTGTCACCCGGTGCAGGCCAGAAGGCAGGAGGGGCTAAAAAATCATGGGTCTGGGAGCATTTTAAGGTGCAGGCAGATGATCCACGGGAAGTGCAGTGCACTTGGTGCAATAAGGTGGTGAAGCGTGGGCAGGTGCTCACCAACCTGTGGACAACCACCATGTCAAGGCACCTGAAATCGTGCCACAGTGCTGCACTGCTAAGCGGGGAGGCAGGGTCAGTGGATCGTAGCAGGTTCCCAACCCAAGCGGCTAGTCATCTGCCTCCTTCATTGGGCAACCGTCCTGCTCCAGCAGCTGCATCTAGCAGCAGGAGCCGTATCGCTGCTAGGGGGGAGCAGCAGGAGCAGCAGCCTCACCAGCAGCGTCCACCCACAATGGAGGAGCTGGGATGGGGGCAGCTGCCAAGACCATCGGCAGCTGGAGGATGGCGTGGCTTTCAGAGAAAGCCACATGCGTGTTGGGTGAGATGATTGCTGTCGATGGCCAGCCTTTCTTCATTGTTGGGGATACCGGGTTTAAGCGGCTGGATCTGAATGTCTCCACCAGGTGGAATTCCACCTTCCTGGTGCTTGAGCGGCTTGTGGAGCAAAAAGCCGCCTTGCATCAGGTGCAATTGGACACAGACAGCGGGACTCCTCCAGGCTTCAATGGGGCAGAATGGGAGATCCTCTCCCAGATGCTCTTCATTCTGTGACAGTTCCTGGAAGTGACAGAGACCATCAGCTCATTCGCAGCCACAATCAGCCAGGTGACCCCTCTGGTCCAGAGTCTCCACCGGAGTCTTGAGGAGATTTTGCAGGGGCAGGATTGTGGCCCTCGTGGCAAGAAGCTGGGGGTTGAGGTGGTTGGGCTGGTGCAGAAGCTCAAGATAGGCCTGAAGGCGAGGTTTGACAAGCTCCTGCTGTGGGGGGAATATGTTTTGGGAACAATACTGGACCCCAGGGTCAAGGGCAGCATGGCATGCAAGTCATCCCTCTATGACCTCTGGAAGGATGATCTTGTGGGGAGGTTCCGGAAGGCAGCGCGGGCTCTTGACAGTGCACGGTAGCAGCAGCAGCAGGACGTCCCTGGAGATGGTGGGAGTGGGAGCAGCCACCCCTTTCAGTCAGTAGGGTCTATCCCTGCCTCCAGGCCTAGCGGTAGAAGCAGCACCCCTACTGCCAGCAGCTCCTCCTCTGCGCAGTCCACTCTGGGGGGCATGGGGCCCAGCATAAAAGGGCAGACAGCATGGCTAAGGGCAGTGGGGGTGGGGGTGCCCAGGGACAGCTACGAGAGGGAGTACGATGGCACCTCAGCAGCAGTCGAGACCTACCTGGATGACGAGCCGTGCATTGATCCCAGCAGTGATCCCTTGGCCTACTGGGCCGGCAAGACCGACATGTGGATGCCCCTGTCCAAAGTGGCCAGGGGATTATTGTCCTTCCCACCAACCAGTGTCACCACTGAGCGGGTGTTCTCTATGGTGGGGGACATTTGCTCCCCGCACCGCCTGAGACTGGGGGCCAAGTTGGTGGAGCGGTTGTTGTTCCTAAAGGTGAACCTTCTGCTGCTGAGATTCCCTGAGCTGCCCATGGACAAGGAGTGATGGTGCAGTGACACACGTCATCCCATGCCAGGGGCAGTCGGGACAGGGCTCCTCATCCTCATCAATCTGGGCTAGGGCTACTGCTTCTATGCTGCTTAGGTGCTGTCCCTCCTTCCCAATGTCTGAAACCCACCCTCTCTCTCTCTCTCTCTCTCTCTCTCTCATACTAGATGGCCTCGGCCGCCTTATCTAACTGACCTCATGATGCAGGGTGGCATTGGGAAACAAACTGTAAGCCTGCCAGCCAGTCTATGGCTACAAGATCTCGGCCCACCTATGTGATGCTGACTGACTCTCGCTCTCTCGCGCTGCACAGTCTTTGCTAGCCTATCTGATTGCCCTGCTGACAATGCCCCAGCCTGCCTGCCATACTGCCTCCCATGCCATGCTGCCTGTCTGCCCGCCCAGCTTGTCGCCAAGCTCAAAGCATGCCTCAGTCCGCCTTCCTGCCTCCCATGCCAAGGTGCCTGTCTGGACACCCAGGTTGCCTAGATCAAAGCCTGACCTAGCCCGCCTGCCCTACTGCCTCTCATGACATGCTGCCTGCCTGCCTGCCCACCCACCCAGGTTGCAAAGCTCGAACCCTGCCTCAGTCTGCCTGACTGCCACTCATGCAACGCCACCTGACTGCCTGCCCCGGCAACCAATGTCAGCTGCTATTAGTGCCAATGGCCCCTAGGCCTATATTCTGTCTGTGAAAAGGGTACAGAACCCTGTCAACCCACTGTCTGCTGGTGCCAATGGCCCCCAGGCCAGACCTATATGCTGTCTGTGCCAAAGGTTACCCTGGCATCCAATGTCTACTGGTGCCAATGGCCCCCAGACCAGGCCTATATGCCATCTGTGCCAAGGGTTCTGTACCCTGGCAACCAATGTCTGCTGGTGCTTGTGCCAATGCCGCCTATGCTGTCTGTGCCATGGGTTCTGGGGCCCATCATTCCTCGCACAGAGGCAATGTCATTCCACCGTATCAAGAAACAGCCACTCCAACCCCAGGACCCACTGCCAGGGTTCTGGGGCCAAGTTACAGGGAGGGAGGGCTGTGGCCAATACCCAGAAGCTGCCATTATAGCCCTAGAACCCACCGTCATGGGTCTGGGGTCATTATTCCTCGCATTGAGAGACTTCGTTCAACCGCACCAACAAACAGCCACTCCAGTCCCAGGACCCGCCACCAGGGTTCTGGGGCCAAGTTACAGGCAGGGAGGGCTGTGGTCAATATCTTTAAGCTGCCACTCTAGTCCCAGGACCCACTGTCATGGGTCTGGGGCCATCATTTCTTGCACAGAGAGCCTTTTTCCAAACGGCCAAACCAAACATGACCGAACCGAATGGCCGAACCCGAACACAGCGAACGGACTGAACGGCTGAACCGAATTGGGCGAACTGAACCAGACCAAACCGAATGGCCGAACCTGAACCGCGACCTGTTCACCCATCCCTAGCACCCACCTAATTCTAGCTCAGCACTTTGGAAAACGACCCACATCCAAGCACTTGGACTAATTATGATTGTACCCTCTGCCCAGTCACTTCCCTGCTGGACCCCACTTCCTCTCCTTAAACACAAATTTGCACAAAACCTGTCCTGGGGTTGACAGAAATAGTGTCAGAAACACACTGGGGATCAGGTGGTGTAGGACTGTGATCCCAAGGTCCAGGATTTCAGGGCAAGCTGGAGCCTGACACACAGACCACAGGAACAGACTAGGGTGCTCAAGCAGATAGGCAGGAGACAGAGTAGAAGGGCAAAGGACTGACTTGGGGGCAGGATCATCATCAGGACCGATGTCCAAACAGGCAAATGCAAAACACAACAGGCAAACAAACCCAAACATACCCAAGCAAATTGGTCCAGTTCCAAACAGGGTCAGGCAGGGCAGAGTTGATCCAAGCCCTAACAGCAGGACTCAGGAAGGAGACAGCAGATCCAGCAGCCATCATTAAGGGTCAGGAAACAGGAGAGAGGAAACAGATGATCCACCCAGCTGAGCTTCCTGTGGCTGCAGGCTAGAGCTGAAAGCAAGTACCTGCAAAAATGGGGATACCCAGCAAATTCCCAGCACCCAAATCAACCCAACAACATTGGGTACCAATCGATGCCCGATTTGGATACCCAATGTCATGGAATGTCCTGGAATGTTGACTTCTAGTCTTGGAATGTTGACTTCTGGTACCAATTGTTTTACTTTTTTGTCAATTTACCGACTTCTAACATCTATTTATTGGTTTTCTGTTCCAGAAAAATCAGTCTGGTCCCAGAAAATTAAGTTCCAGTCCTGTAAAATCAGCTTCCAGTCCCAATTTTGTTTTATTTCTTTACACAGGAGGACTCCCCCCGGGGTCTTCAATCAAGCTGCAACCCACCAAACCTGCAATCAAGCTCACCCTGAGACTGGTAAGTACTATACCAGGACCCCAGGGGGTAGATGGGTGGGAAAGATGGGCTCATAACAGCAAATCTGTAATTTTTTGGAATGCTGTTACGGATTGATACAAATTAATCCATAACAGCCCTTTTCGGTTAGTTACGGATTAATCCGTACCCAAAATTGCCATCCCTATTAAGATGATTAATGGGTCTGTCTGGCTTACACAAATGTCACAAACAGGGTAGGACCATGATAAGCCACTCTGTCCTGTGTGATTTCCTGTGACAACAGTAGCGAAGTTAGAGGAATTGGTTAAGTACAATTAAGGGAAGATGGAGAGATTCCTTATCTTAGGAGGGATACGCTGCAAGTCAGCCTTAATAGGCCATAGATAGAACATAATTCTCTTGTTCCAGGAAGCAAAGGTGATGGATCATGAGGTAATCCTCATTAGATCATGATCAGCGGGTGGGGATCAGCTTCTCAAAGATTGCCTGTGTGAAGGCGAGAGGAACTGCCACCTCAAGGAGTGTCTCCAGGGAGGAGAGGGATGAGGAGAGCACCTCCAAAACATCAGGGAAGGCTCTTTCTGAGGGGGGGTGGTGGATTTCTCCTCTCCACTACTAAGACCAGTTGCTGAGGTGCCTTAGAACTGGGAGCCAGCAGAAGGGGTCCAGACCTGTCAGGCCCCAACCTTAAACCCCCACCATTGGGGGTTCTGGAGCAGTGGTCAGGCCGTCAGCACCACCGCCTCAGCCTACCGCTGGTCCAGCCACTCTCAGGATGCTGGATAGAATAACTAGGGATGGGTGAAGAGAATGCGGTTTGGATGTTTGGATGTTCGGTCGTTCAGTTTGAAACCAGAGTTCAGGTTCGATGGTTCGGTTCAGCCGAGTTCGGGTTGGCTGATCTTGGCCGAACAGTCAAAAATAGTGCTATCGAAACCAAAACCGAAACAAAACCGAAACCGAAACAAAACCGAAACCTAATGTTTGGCCCTGAAAAGTCGTTTTTCCTGCCCCAAAACTCATCCAAACACGACCAAACTGTTTGGTCATTCGAGAGTTCGGTTCGGACGTTCAGTTTGGACATTTGGTTTCGACATCCGGACAGACCGAGTTCGGTCCGAACTCCGAACATCCGAACCGCGTTCGCCCATCCCTAGGAATAACACTCTCCTTGCATGCCTTGCATCCTTCTCTCTAGTTCTGCCCCCCACCCTTATGTCCTTGCTCGCTGGATTGTTCCCCGCCTTATCTTGTTCCCCATTTGATCCTTGTCTTGCTTTCATCTCCAGTTGTACCTTGTTTCTCTGTGCAGATGGTTGGAGTGTGGCAGGTCCTGCAGTGGTACAGTGGGCTGGACTAGATAACCTTTGAGGTACCTTCTAGCCTTGAGACTCTATGACTCTATTGTTTCCCTCCTGGTCTTGTGCCTTCCCTGTCTTAGGCTGCTTTTAGATGAGCGGCCTGGGATGAGCGGCACGTTCTTTTACACGCCAGGAGGAGAAGCCATGCAGGGTGCATTTACATGCACCGGAAGTGACCGCCTGTCATAGGAATCGGCTGTGCCCATGGCCTCTCACAGTCTCTTTAAAAACACATTCTGGAAATTCCAGGATTTCCAGAATGCGTCTTTAAAGAGGCAGCAGGTGACTGCGCATACCGCCGATTCTTACGGCGGGCGCCCGCTTTCAGTATATGTAAACGCACCGCGCGTGGCTTCTCCTCCCAGGCCACTCATCTAAAAGTGGTCTTAGTCCTTGCCCTTCTCACAACCTTGCCTCCTGTTGTGCCTCCCAGCTCTGACGCGGAACCCCATCACCCCTAAATCCCTATGTCTACTTATGTCACGGATGCCCCTTGCCCTGTGTCCCCAACAAGGCCTAGAGTGCCAGAACCAGTGGGAGTGGTCCTGGTAGATGACCTGCGGTGGATGCCTGGATCAAGTGGATAGTACACACCGTATGTCTGGCCACTGTAGGTTAGATGCTTGGCTGAAGAAGGTTATGGCATAAATTGGGGGAGGCAGAGAATGAGACTCCTAATATACAAAAACCAACTATAGATGCTGGATGCCAAGTGATATTAGATATATTCCTCACTGCTGGGCGGCACAGAATTATATTTAAATCTCAAAATGAAATCACACAGGCAAAATGTTTTGGGACCACTGGGGAATTAGATGGCCCAGCAGACAGTCCAGAGCTGGAGGGATGTTTGGTCAGCAGCACCTAACATCCATCCGAATTTTGGGAGGTTGCCTGAAAAGGGATCTCACTTTGAGCAATGAAACAGCTGCTTCCCTGGGTTGGACTAATCAGTATCACCCATCTAGCATATTATCCCATCTGCAACAGTGGTTCCCACCAGCTGCTTCAGTAACTTCAGAGTAATCCATAGAATGGTTCATACCATTTCTCACAACTACCTTCTGGAGATCAGAGTTTCATCCCCACCAATTTGGCTAATAGTCAATGATGGATCTATCCTCCTAGCATCACTGAATGACTGAATAACAGGTTATTTTAGGAACCCAGGTCCCAGGCTGTAAGTAAGTGGTGGCAGCAAATAGTGCTGGAGCTAGGGAAATTGGGGACCCATGTGAAATGGTCGTGTGGGCCCCCTTCTAACAGGAATTTATTTATTTATTTATTGGAATTTATACCTAGGGTTGCCATATATTCACATTTTAGAGGGCCCTTATTAGAAATACAGATTGCAGGACTGCATTGGAGTCTGTGCAGCCCTACAAACTGTATTTCTCATAAATGTCCTCTAAAGATTTGCCTATATGGCAACCCTATTTATACCCCACCCCCCTAAGGCTCAGGGCAGTTTACAACATATAAAAACACATAAAAGGGTATTAAAAATCACCTTAATCCACCCAACCCCTGAAACTCTCTACCCAGACCTACTCCTGCCTGCCAAATGCCTGCCCCCCCAAAAAGAAGAAGCTCTTGCATCATTTCTGAGAGATGAGCAGGCTCGGGCTTAGATGACTCTCCAAGGGAAGGAAGTTCCATTGCTGTGGGGCAGCTACTAAGAATGTCTCACTGCGTGCCCTTGTGGAAACTTGGGAGGCAGATGGTACCTGCAAGAGGGCCTTTCCGACTGCCTTCTGGGGCCGCAATGGGACATAGAGGACGAGGTGGTCTTTCAGATACTTGGGGCCCAAGCGGTTTAGAGAGTTCTAGGTCAAAAATAGTTGATGTCTGGGTTTTCTTGCATTACAGACTCATACATTATTCATATGGTATTTCTAGTTTACTCATAGGCCCCTTTTATTGCCCCCTTCCTTCCAAATTGCCTAAATTGCCACATTCAATTTCAGCTAACCATGGGTCCGCTATAGGCTAGGGCTCCCCACTTTCGAGGCTCTGAGGGCCTGTATCACAGTCCTGTTTTCATTTCAAGTTCATTTACAGACTCCATGTATTGGGGAGCACACCTGGGGCCCTGTGTGCTTGCTCCTTCCTGGCTCTGGCTCTGGCAGTAAAATAAATCCATAACCTCAAATTGTGACAGGCAGGAAGCATGTTCGCCTTCAGAAAAACTTATTTTCCTCAGAAAAACGTCCATCTCACCCTTGTCGTGGCCTCTGGGTGCTCCTAAAACACAAAGAACATCCCTTTCTTTTTCCCTTTTCTCCATTCCTTCCAGTTTCTCTTATTCCCCCCACTTTCCTCTCTTAGTTAAAAGCAAAAGGTCATGGATAGAATTGTTCAGCCAGTAGCTGACACATCTTTTCAGCACTGCTCTGTGCTGTTCCACTAATGTAACTCTCTGCTAGCCAGGCATGACCGGCCTTGCAGCTACAAAGGGGAACACTGCAACCTCCCAGAGCCAAGTCCTTTGCTTTGCAAGCTGGTTATTTGCTTTGATTTTTTTTTTTTTCCTCACAGGTAACAGGCTAGCGGCTATATTTCAAACCGCATCTAATTTGAAACACAGAGATGACGGGGTCACGGGATGGAAGGAAAGCATTAATCTCGCTCGCTCCTGCAGGTCCGCAATAAATTCAATCCCTGGATTGCTTTCGCTCCTGTCCTGAGGTCGGCATTTTCTGAGAAACAAGACACACACACACACACACACACACACAAATGTATGTACAGAAATGTGCCATTCCACAGGTGGAGCAGCACCGGGGCTGATTGCAGATACCTCCAGAGCCTCCTGTCTGCCCTGCCTGATGTCTCTGGCCTACGGGAGTGCAAGAAAGTTCCATGCTGTAGGACTCCGAGTTGTGAATGGGCTAGGTAGGTAGTATTGGAAATAGAGAGCTGAAATTACAAATGAGTCCCTGAAAAACTGGGGAAGCCCAGAGGTTTGCCACCTATGCATATTGTTAAGGAACACTTATGAAAAATGCATGTTGCAGGGCCTGCATTAGCTAGCCTTAGGTGACAATGCAGGCCCTGCAACATGCATTTTTCATAAGAGTTCCTTAAAAATGTGCGTAGGTGGCAACCCTAGGAGCCCATCATATATATCCCAACTTGAGGTCTGGGGGCCAAATGCAACCCGCAGCTAATTTTAATTTCGTTACTGGATCTTGCCTTTGGCTCCAGTTCCTACTCCCAGGCACTGGAAAACTGAGCTCAGGGTAAGGCAGAGATATGAGAGTATTTACATTATGATAGGGGGGGAAATATCCATGCCACAGCTCCATGACCTGGACCCTCCTATTCCCGAGTACAGCCCTTAAACACCCCATCCCCAAATTTTATGCAGTCCCTTGGAACCTGTACTCATTTTTAAAGTGGCCTCTGGGAGGGTAAAGGTTCTCCATTTCTACCCGTGCCCCACCCAAACTGAAAATGACAGTTCGGGCATTGTCAATATCCATTTACACACTCTCAGGTCTCCTTTCAGTTATTTTGTTTCAGTTTTTCCATGTTTTCATTTTTTTCTGGTTCAGTTATTTCAGTTGTTTAGTCACTTCAGTTTCCAGTGATATCATGTTGGCAATATTAATACTATTGCTCATGTATCGGATAGCCCTACATTTAATACCAGGTTAGCCACCAGTTAGAAAAACAGAGATCCATTTCAGCAGTAGTTAACCCTTGGGAGGCCTAGAGCTGACACAGGTTTCTGAACCTGGGCCCCTGGGTACCCGGCGCCCAGGTATGTCCAGAGTCCTTCAGGGTACCCATGAAACTAACAGGCACCTGGGGGGTACAAAATCACTTTGAAATTTATGCCAGGTACCCACTTACCTTTGGGGTGGTGTTAGGTGAAGTGGTGGTGGCAGAGGTGATCTGGGGACCAGAGGCCCCTAGGACAGTTGAAAAACATAAGAAGTGCCATTCTGGGTTAGACCAATGGTCCATCGAGCCCAGCACCTGTCTTTGGCAGTGGTCAAGATCAGTCGCTTGGAAGAATTACACAGTGGGGCAATCCAGTCCCTGGTGTTCACTCCCAGCTCTCAATAGTAAAAGGTTACATTCTCCAAACCGACCTGGCTAATAGCTGCTAGTGGACCTATCCTCCAGAAACTTGTCCAATCCTTTCTTAAACCCAGCTATACTACTGGCCTGGACCACGTCTTTTCTGGCAACAAATTCCACAACTTCAGTGTGCATTGAGCAAAGCAATACTTTCTTGGTTCATTGGGTCTAGCTTAGCCAGCCTGGTGAAAGCACAGGCTGCTCAGATTTATGTGCACGTGTGCAGGTTACCCAGGTACACACGTTTCTACCCAGGGCCTGCGCATGCATTTGGCCAGCCTATACATGCATCCCTCTACCCAACCACCTGGCCTAAGCCCCAGCAGGATGTCTAGGTCCCAGGGTGACCACTGCCTTCACCAGCGCCTCACCACTGCTGCCAGACCCCCAGATAAGCAATACCCCCAGATAAACAAAATGGGCACACGGCCAGGTACTGTGTGCAGGCATTTTGCAACACACGAACCAAGAGGCTATTTATTTCCTGAAAATTCAATGGGTTTACTCATTTGTCTGGGTACCCATTTCAGCTTTTGAGAGGATCATGGGTTCCCCAACAGGACAGGATGGGATGTGAAACAGACACACAGAGGGGTAAAATGATTTGCTCATTACTGACCCTGGCTAGATTGGAACCTTTGTGTTAGCCTTGGATGGCTCAAAAGAGCACGTAATCCCACTCCCTGCAAGATTCTAGCTGATGCTCTTTTTTTTTTTTCCTCAGTGGAAAACAATTGTGGAGCCCATGTCACTGTACCCTGCCCGTGTGATGGATGTTAACTGCGTTGGAATGGCAGAGCCAGCATGCTCGGGGTTGTCTCTCCTATAGTTCTAAGCTCATAGGCTTAATGACGCATTTCATTCTCTTATTGTATTTTTTTAATTTTATAAGGCATGTTTCATTAAATTTGAATTATGAGAACTTGGGAGAAGAAATTAGCCTATTAAAATTACAATGAAAGCATCTTCTAAAAAGGCTGTCAATTGCTGTTTCTGCTCTGTTGGGCGAGAAGACTCGGGGGATGCGGAGAGGGTTGTTCAGCTGGGGTAATGCATGCTGGGTTTGGGAGACACAGCCTGCCCTCTGTCTAGGAAGACCACATGCTGGGAAGGACAAGATATATAACAACACAGCTACTGTCATCATGAGTCAGCCCAATGGCCCATCTAGACCTGCATTGTGTCTCTGGCAGTGACTGCCATAACTCTCAACCCGCCTGGACTCTAAAAAGAGGGACAGCGGCATTCAGAAACAGGGACAATGAGGGACATCATTTGCATAACATTTGCATATGCTAATTTGCATGGGTTCATGTAAATTTACACTCCGACGAAGTACATACATTTCTCAAACAATGGACTCTGAAATGAGAGGCTTCAAAATGTATTTGTTTTTTTTAAAAAAAAGGTTCGGAAAAAAAAGTTTATTTGTGAACACAAAAAAAGCTAGAACAACTTATGAACTTTTCAGGGAGAGAGACTTTAACTTTTTAATGTGCAGCCCAAATTATAAAGATGTGCTGGCAACTAATTCTGTTTTCACCAACCTTCCCACCTCTGTCTCATTGTAGCAAGCACAACCATTTGCTAGTGCAGAACGCGGAGGCCCGCCTCCTCACTGGGACGGGCCATAGGGAGCACAAAACACCTTTGCTCCAAGCACTGCACTGGCTGCCTATTGTCTTCTGGGCCCAATTCAAGGTGCTGCTGGTGTTGACCACTAAAGCCCTAAACGGTCTAGGTCCTACTTATCTGAGCGATCGCCTCTCCCACTGGGCCCCTGGCCAGCCCCCTGCGGTCATCCGGGGGTGCCCTCCTGGAAGTCCCGCACTATCAATGAGTTCGGCTGGACAGGCGGGCGTTCTCAGCGACTGCGCCGTCGCGTTAGAACTCCCTCCCAATGGAGGTTCGCCTTAGCCCAAACCTTCTAACCTTCCAAGGAAGCTGCAAAACCTGGCTCTTTTGCCAGGCGTTCGGCAGGGAGAGAGGGGAGGGTGGGATGGGTCTGTTTGGTTAGGGTGAGGGTATTTTATTCCTTGCACACTATTAGAGTTTTAGTATAGTATATGATCAGAATTTTTTAGTATTGTTTTTTATTGTTATTTATTTTTATGCTGTATTTATATATTTTTATACTGTGATTATTGTTTTTTGTTAAAATTGTAAGCTGCTCCAAGTCGCTTATAGCGAGAGGGGCAGGGTAAAAATGGAAATATAAATAATAAATAAATAAGCCATTTGCATAAACAGTGGTTTCGATGTTTACAGACTAGTTGTGCTTGCTTATAACGTAGCCTTACTTACCCAACAGACATGTGGCAGCTGGGGCCCCCTCCATGCTGCACAGTTGATGATAGGGCAGAGGTGCTCTCAGGTGCACGGGCTGAGCTGATAAGGGCTAGCTGAGGCAGAAGCGGTGGCACTATGGCAGCTGGGGACCAGAGTCCTGGACTCCCGCTGTTCTTGCAGAACTGATGGGGCAGAGGCACTCTCAGGCAGGTGTGTGGGCTGTTGCACAGCTGCACTGATGAGGTTCTCAGGAGACTGGACAGTGGTGCACTGCAGGAACAGGTGCTCAGGCCCCCATGCGGTGCACTTACACTGATGAGGTACTCAGGAGACTGGGTAGCACACGTGCTGCAGTGACAGGTGCTCAGGCCCCCTGGCGGTGCACATACACTGATGAGGTGCTCAGGGGGTCAAGTGGGTCAGATAGTCCACGGCTAAAGGAAAACTTAGGCTGTAGTCCTGCAAGCCACTGGGAGAAATGTTTGTCTCCCCAAACCAGGGCATTGGAGCAGCGAGGCAGGACATCAGCAAAAAAATGCTGAAGCCCATGATGTCCCGCCCATTCCATGACACTTTTGTGAAAGTCATTGATGGGTCAACCCATGTCGCATGATGAAGAGGACAAATTAGGAAATAGCAATATTAGAGCCTCTAAATGTAACAATTTCACTCATCTTTCCTTACTTGTGGAACTCTTTGCCAGAGGATGTTTTCAAGGCCAGTAGCATAACTGGGTTCAAAAAAGGATCAGATAAGTCCTTACAGATGGGTCCATAAATGGCTATCCATCAAGTTGGTCAGGAGATGAGACCTCTGACTGTCGGGGGCTGGATGAAATAGCAGGGAATGGATCACTCTGTTATGACTTGTGGTGCACTTCTCTGAAGCAACTGAAGGCAGTCACTGTCTGAAAAAGGATGCTGGGCTGGATGGAGCATAGGCTCTCTCAAGCAGGCATTTGGGCTGTCACACAGCTGCACTGATAAGATACTCAGGGGCCCAGGTGGCACGTGTGCTGCAGTGACAGATGCTGAAGCCCCCTGGTGGTGCACTACACTGATGAGGCGCTATGGGGCCTGGGTGGCACACACACTGCAATGACTGGCACTGAAGCCCCCTGGTGGTGCACGACACTGATGAGGTGCTATGGGGCCTGGGTGGCACACACACTGCAGTGACAGACGCTGAAGCCCCCTGGTGGTGCACTACACTGATGAGGCACGCAGGGGCCTGGGTGGCACACACACTGCAATGACAGGCGCTGAAGCCCCCTGGTGGTGCACTACACTGATGAGGTGCTATGGGGCCTGGGTGGCACACACACTGCAATGACAGGCGCTGAAGCCCCCTGGTGGTGCACTACACTGATGAGGCACGCAGGGGCCTGGGTGGCACACACACTGCAATGACAGGCGCTGAAGCCCCCTGGTGGTGCACTACACTGATGAGGTGCTATGGGGCCTGGGTGGCACACACACTGCAATGACAGGCGCTGAAGCCCCCTGGTGGTGCACTACACTGATGAGGCACGCAGGGGCCTGGGTGGCACACACACTGCAATGACAGGCGCTGAAGCCCCCTGGTGGTGCACTACACTGATGAGGTGCTATGGGGCCTGGGTGGCACACACACTGCAATGACTGGCGCTGAAGCCCCCTGGTGGTGCACTACACTGATGAGGTGCTATGGGGCCTGGGTGGCACACACACTGCAATGACTGGCGCTGAAGCCCCCTGGTGGTGCACTACACTGATGAGGTGCTATGGGGCCTGGGTGGCACACACACTGCAATGACAGGTGCTGAAGCCCCCTGGTGGTGCACTACACTGATGAGGTGCTATGGGGCCTGGGTGGCACACACATTGAAATGACAGATGCTGAAGCCCCCTGGTGGTGCACTACACTAATGAGGCACGCAAGAGCCTGGGTGGTACACATACTGCAATGTCAAGTGCTGAAGCCCCCTGGTGGTGCACTATTCTGGGGAGTGGGGCACCCAGACTCTTCCCTGATGAAAACAGGGGACACTGTGGTGCCCCATAAAGAGCGGGGCCCAGGGTGGTTGCCCCGGGTCACCCTGCAGTAAAGCCGGCCCTGCAAACAGTAAGCTTTCTGAACTGATGTGGTCATTCCTATTTTTGTTGCTTTGTCTATATTGCAGTATGTTGCTTTTGAAAAACCTAATTAGAAATTTAAACAAACCCATCCCACTCTTTTATTTGATGTGGCAGCAGAAAGCTTATATCTATTCAGCACTTCTATTGCTCCCCGCCACTGTCCCCATGTCTCCCGTTCTCCTTCCACAAAGCGGAGCGGAGACTTGATGTGCTTTTCGGTGGTGCTTAGTGCATCTGCCCTGAAAGTGTCTGTAGGGGAAAATCTTCGCCTGGAAGGAAATAAAGGTCAGTTCTGCTGAAATGAAATAGATTTGGAGGCTGCATGTCAATTAGACACATACAAAAGAAACTAATAAAGTTAATCCACTAAACTGGAAAGCTGTGATAAAGCAACCCTGCGGGATATGTAGGAAAGAGGGTGGGGAGGGGGTGGTAAACAGAAAGGGAATTAAAGGGAGGGGGAAAAAACGAGAGTCATAGAAGGAGAAACAACAGAACAAAAAAAGAAGAAGGAGATAAATATGATATTCATTTATGAAAAGGCAAAAGTAAATGAAAAGAAAAGGAGGGGGAGAGGGCATCAAAGGAAGCAAAATGTGTGATGCAGCAATGCACAGAGGCCGAGGGAAGGGGGTGGGGGTTTGCCCTGACAGCACAGCCAGTAGCCCAAAATGCATTGATTTAGAGTAGCAGGAAATGGGGTATGTGTATGTGTCCGTGAGGAGCATGGGGAGGCTTGAGGAAGGGATGAAGCATCATTTGTTTTTTGGTTCCTGATTCCAGACTGGTCTAGATTGGCGGGAACCAATCCATTCTTACCTCATAGTCGTTGGTCTCTAGGTTGAGGGTCTGAGTCCAGGTTCCTAGAGGGTGTCTGGATGGACCTGCTCTCAACATGCTGCTGCATTGGGGCATGAGTTTCTCCACCCTCCATTGAGGCTGGGCACAGGCAGAGGGAGGACAAGCATTAAGCCATAGCCTGAACAGTCATGAGTTGAGGCAAACTGGAAAAAGTGCCAATGCTAGAAATGAGCTAGAAATCTGGGTGAAAAAGCCAGGGGAAATCAGCCCAAGATGGTGACAGGCAAGGTAGAGCATGGGTGGCAGTCCTCCTATTCACATCAAACACCAATCTCTTTGGGTGTGGTCTCCCTGGGTTCTCCTGACCAGGAACCTCGCAGCATTTCCCCTTTGAAACACAGCCATCTGGACTCCCTCAACCCTGCCCTGGCAAAGTTCAGTACTTAACACCCAGTTAAGGTGCACATGCGTTTGCTGTCTTCTTCCAGCAAGGTTTGTGTGAATACGTGGGGGAAATTTGCATGAGTGTCATCTCCCATTTCTAAAATATCCTTCAGGACACACCAATTGCACCGTATCCTTTTCACACGTTAATTCCCCTGCTGTTAATGTTGCTTCCCCATTTTCAATTTTGACCTGGGTATTGTGCTGTTAGCATTCCCAGGATGCTGTGTGGCTGTCCCATGTGTCTATAAAGCATGGGGTGTTCCTTCCTTCTCACATTATGAGAAATACAAAGAGTGCAATAGCACATCAATCTTTGTATGCATCCTGACACTTGTAGGTCATTTGCCAAGGCATCCTGTGACCTAGTCTATTTGCACAATTACAAAAACAGGTTTTTGCAGTATTTGTCTCATGAGACTGTGGCCTTATATTCTGTGTTCCCTTTAGGCAAGGATTCCCAGTTCCCAGGAGTCACATAGAGGTGTGCACCAGGGGCCCATGTCATTTTCGTTTTTGTTTTCATTATTTAAATTTGTTGTTTTCGTTTTCATAAATATCAAATTGTCATTTTCGGTTTTGCTATCATTTTCGTTTTCCATTGGTTTCAATGGAAAATACATTTTTGGCTGTACCTTTTTTGTTTTTCACTATATGTGGCTGAACCATGGTGTGCTTATACCTCCAATGGAAGGCATTATGTATACCGAATTACAAAAATATTTGATAATGGAATCCAATTTTAGAAGCAGTTGAATTAATTTATTTTGCAGAAATCTTCATATACATTCTTTGGTGTAACCTCTTTGTCTCACATTTAATGTAGATGAAACTTGGCATGTTTATACCCCTTCCCATATTTACTATCTCTGCAAACTTTCAGAAGGATTGAATAAAGGGTACTGGTGGTATAACTAATTAACTTATAAATGTATGTCTGACTGTAACATCTTTGTAGTCCTTCCAGTGTACATGGCATTTGGCAGGGAACTATATCACACTTTCACTATCATCTTTGCCAAATATCAGAAAGATGTGATAAAGGGTCCCAGCATATGCAGAGAACGAGCCTATGCCAGGGATTCCTTTATGTGACACTGTGGTATAAGATTGCTTTGTGATGCCAATTGGCCAGCAGAAATGTCAACCAAATAATATCCTCATTCTGTGCTGTGACCATCCCAACATCTCTCCCCCACTTGTTACTGGGAAGTCAGAAGCATCTGTTTAGGAAAGAGCAAATAGAGATTCTCTTACGTCCTCTGTCACAGTGCTGCAAGATATGATTGTAATGATAATTTGCCAGCCTGGATGTGTAAACTATGTCTCCTGATTTCTGGGATGCTATCCCCAAAGTCCCAGTTATGTCCCTCACCCTCCGCGCCCCAGAGAGAACCCTTTGGTCCGCCGGGAGTGCCTTCTTAGAGGTCCCCTGGGTAAAACGGGGAGCCACAATGGAGAAGGAGTTCTCGGTGGCTGGGCCACGACTGTGGAACTCCCTCCCAGAGGCTAGGGATGTGCAAACGCAGTTCGGGGGTTTGGGGTTTGGGACGAACTCAGGGTGTTCAGCCCGTTCGCGAACCCCCCAAACCCGAACTGCCCCCCACCTGAACCACCCAAACAAAGTTCAGGTTCTGAACCCATTCGGGCGGGGGCGGGGTCAGGGGGGAACCTGGTTTCCCCTCCCTCCAGGCTGTGTGGGTGGAAGGGGCGACGGAGCTCACCTCCCCCCCACTCTGC
>QEPC01014667.1:90152-136534 GCA_003113815.1 Sphenodon punctatus
AATCAAATACCATACAACTGGGCTCCCCCCCGGTGTTGTGAATTCTCTGCTGTTTACATAGACTTTCTTTGCCTATAACAGTTTTGAACCTCGCCATGTCCTTTCCACAGCATTACCAGCAGAGCTACTGCTGGTGCCCTCTATCTACTTTGGCCGTTGGAGATGAGCACTGCCTATTGGTTAAAGAGCTTACAGTTAATGACTTAAAAGAGCCCTGCTGATGTGGCTCAGCTGTTCTGCTTTGGGGCAGCTGTGCACTAGGTGCTATGCCACCCCGTGTCTGCCTAAATCCCTTTCTATCAGCTGGCTTATAAAATTAGTGGGCATTCTCTCTCTCTCTCTGGCTGCATTCTCACCAGTGGCAGCAGTGGCAGCAGCAGGAGGGGCAAGGGAGACACTGCAGCGCGGAGGACCCGGTGGCCAGGAAAAAAGCTGGCGCGAATGGGTATCTGCCGTGACTTCTCTCGTGCATGTCAGGGCAGGATTTTGCACATACACACACACACACACACACACACACACACACACACAGGGTCTTTCCCCATTTTAAATCCAAAATCGGTATGCAAGTGCATATTTCCCATTGTGAGTATTGCTCGAGTACTTGCAGGGTTATTCGAAAATTCAAGTAATACCTGAATTCAAGTAATTCAAAACAAATCACTATTCATTTTAGTTCTACTTCCCCAATCTGGATCCCCAGCAGAAGAACACGAACCAGATCGGTCCAGTTCGCATTGTCAAACCCAGATTGAAACAGGAGATTCCGCCAGATACAAAATCCAGTCCAAAACTCCCTTTCAGCTCTCTAGCTCCCATGTCCCTCTAGAGTGGCAGTAGCAGTAACATGAGGTTCCTAGGGCCCCTGCCAGGCTGATGTGACAGTGGGGTTCCGGCAGACATGCTGCCACAGCTCATGCAATACTTGAGCCACGTACTTCCTGAAGGACTGGCTGCCAACCCCCAAACCCAATGCTCATATCTCCTGTCCTGGACCCCACTCCCTCACCTTGACGTGGGCTCTGCCAATCCTTAGGCTGGTCCTGGTGAGGATACTGCCATTCTGGGTGTCCCCGTATGAGTGGCAGAGGCTGAATCCCCAAACAGCCCCGTGGTGGTCAATCACCACAGCCATACAGTGAAGCAAGTGCAAGGAACCAGTCAGATGATTGTGGGGAAGCCAAGCAGGCCAGTCCCTATTGGAGCCGTCACCACAGCTGGGATGGGCTGTGGCACTGCCACTGACTAAACAAACATGTGCCTGGTCCTGCCCCACCTCCCTCTCCCAGCCAGAATAAACCCGGCTTACAGAAGGGGTCCAGCCGCCACACAGCTCGCCCCACCCTGGACAACCGTACCCCAGCTTGGATAAAGCTGCTCCACACGACACATCTACAGAATGTTTCTGAGGACATGTTGCGTAGCAGACAGCTTTGTCGCCCTAACACAGGGCAGGGGAAACATCTGGCTGATGCCGGCCACATGATCATTGATAGCTGCATTGCATGGCCTGGCTGCCCAGAGAGGGGTTAGGCTACCTAAGGCCTCCCCTCCCTGTCTCGTCTGGAGACACCTTTTTATGTAACACTTTGAGAATCAAAGGGAAGAAGTTGTCTGACACCCTCATTTGGGAGTGGTGTTCCTTCTTACCAAGCGATCCATTGAGAAGTCAAGGAGACTCCTTTTCATCGACATCTGTGGATCCTGGCTCAAGGATGGAGTTTTCAACTGAGCAGAAGAGCAACAGACTTTCTGAACCCAGAGTTCAACTTTGATCCCACCAACCTGCTAATGTTCACAAGAGCTTCCAGCCTCTCTAGCCCGAGTGTAAAAAGAGAACCATTTGTCCTGCTACAGCGGTAGCTCCTTGAAGAGTGCTCATGTCAGATTCCACAGGCTAACACCACAGTCTTCAAGTTGTTTATGACTAGAGTCAGCCTTGTGGACCTGTGCAGCATTCACACCAACATGACTTGTGTTGGTGCTGAGGGTTAGCACCTGTCCAAACCACCCAGAGGATTGCACTGGAGCTGAACTGAATGAAACTTAACAAAACTGACCAGGCTACCTTTCACCTGGTCCATTCCACTCTAAGTCAGGAAAGGGAACCTCACGCCTGGGGGGCCAAATGTAGTCCATGTCTAGTTTTTATTTGGCCCTTTTCCAGTTTTTGAATCTGGCCCTTGGATCCCGTTCCTGCCCCCAAACACTAAAATAATGAGTTCAAGGGAAAGGAGCAGAGATGAGGGCATGCCCACAAGAACAGGGGTGGAATCATGGCTCAGAACCAAGATCTTCCTTTCCACCCTCTTCTTCCTTTCCAGCCTTGAGCACCCCACTGCCCCCAATCTTGTATTCATTTCAAAGTGGCCCCTGGGAGGGAGAAGTGTCCCTAACCCTGCTCTAAGTGGTTCACTCCAGGCTCCAGCCCAGGGTGATATTGCTTGATCAGTTCCATCAAGCAAGTCAGTGAGGAGCATGGTGGTGGCCTGGCTGAGTAATGTGACTGTCACATGGCAGGATGGTGGCATTGAAGAAAGGTCAATTGTGTGCCATGTTATTGACTTCTCTGTAGATCTCCAATGAGTTCCCCAGATATGTTCCAAGCCACAAACCTTCATTCACTCCATTGGCAAAACCCAGTTTTGGAATGACCAGCATAATGGAGACCCTAGTGTTAGGCAGCTATAAGGGTGGTAGGCATTATGTGTAGAGGTAGCCTGTAGTGCTGACCATATTAGGGTCTGGGCTTAATCTATTTAAGGCTTCATAATAGTATGTCCTTTGTGTCCACCGTGTAGTTCTCTACAGCACCCTAACACCATTGGTTAGAAGAGCAAGAAAATAGTCAAAATGTAGAGCAGATGTTGCAATGCCCTCTTACCACCAGGGAAAGTGTATTTCTGTATTTGATTGAGCTTGGAAATAGTCTCTTGAAAAGAATGGTGTTTTCCAATCAGGAGAGTCAAGGACGCCATTTTCTAAGTGGAATTTGCCCATCTAAGAAACTCACTCCTTGAGATAACAGCCCTTGAGTGTGAGAGACACTCTATCATTCCTACAGGCCCACGAAGACAATTGTTCTGGGCTTAAGTACCACACACTATCAGCTGTTGCTAGGGATGTATCCTTCCCCCAGTTACAATGCTGAGAAATGACTGTTTCTACGGCCACATTCCACAAACCACTTGCCCCGAAGTAGTCCCATTAAAGCCCTCTGGGCTCTGGAACAAGTGATTTGTAGATCATGGCCTAAGTCTTTTTGCAGGTTCCTGGGTGTTGATTTTTTTTCATTGCAGTGACTAGTCATGATTCCCAGAGCAAGCCGAGAGCAGCACACAGACAAATTACAAAGCAAAAAAAAATTAACTGTGTGCACAGAAAGCAAATGAATTATCCTGGTTCTGGGAAGGGGAAGTGGGTGAATTTATTTCCCCAGGCAATTTAATGGGCAACCCAGGACATAGACTCCACCGTCAGGTGAACAACTAGCAAGTGATGGACTATGTGCCAATTTTAGCCAATTAAGAAATTAAAAGGA
Source organism: Sphenodon punctatus (assembly GCA_003113815.1). Taxonomy (NCBI): domain Eukaryota; kingdom Metazoa; phylum Chordata; class Lepidosauria; order Sphenodontia; family Sphenodontidae; genus Sphenodon; species Sphenodon punctatus. The sequence goes on from QEPC01014667.1 coordinate 93,694, forward strand.
TGGGCAGGAAAGTTTCTGAAGAAGTGAATGGTCTAATTTTAGCAGTGGACCGTACAGGAGGAGGGGTGACTGGAGCAATTGGAGGAAGGCCTGTTAATGCAACCCTAAGGCATTTAATAGCACTGCATGTCATATATTAACAGGAAGGATAATCATCCTATTCTTGGGGGGAAATGCAGATTCCAACTAAATCTACTTCTCTAGAAACTAAACAACATCATAGACTGGATGGATTCACCACACCGATCCATGTGGACTGTTCCTTTGGGTACTGCACCAAAAAGAATTAGAAGGATAAATCCCATTGTTTTTCAATGAGCTCATGCTCCCAAAGCCCCTTCTGCACTATCAAAACCCTTCCCCTAAACACACAAGCTGCAGCTACTGCTATAGCCACTGCGGATTCCTCTTGGAGAATGTAAGACTGACATGAGTCTTTGCTGGGTCAGGACAGGAATCAGGACAGGACACTTCTGCCATACTATGCACCTTAGGGCACTTTCAGACATCACACTGGCACCTACAGAAAGTGCCCCACTCCTTGGGTTAGTTTCTGAGTGTTTTTTTGTGATACCTGAACAACTGCATCACAGGGTTACTCTAAAGTCACCACCACCTCTCCCCCAAAAGACATTACTTGAAATCTGTAGTCAACAATTGGGCCTCAAGCCGACATCCCCAGGTCAGTGGCTAGCTGCAAAGCACCGCTGCTGCATCTTGGCTTTGAAGAGACCTTGCCTTAGACCCCTCTCTGCTGGCAAGGTCACACCCACCCAGCCTTCCAATTAGTCCTTTGTCAGGATAAAAGACAGCTCAGCGACCACAGGGAGCTGGGCAGACAAAACTGTGCTTCCTTCCCTGTCAGATCCTGTTCTTTTCCTACCCTGACTTCTGCATATTCCTAGTCTCTTGGTTGAGGCTAGTTCTCTTCCTGACCTCTCACTTAGGCCTTGTTTACATGAACCACCACTGGGGGTTCCAAGTAAGCAGCCATCCCCCACTCATACCCACCCATGGAGCAACCTGTGTTTTCGCCAGTTATTCCGTGCATGGGGGGTGGATGAGGATGTGTGGGTCATGGGAGCGCACACCCACACATATCCACATTTACACAAGATACTCCTCCATGTGGATGATGGGCATCCATGTGTGGGAGCGTCTCATGCAAAAAGGGTCTTAGAGACTGTTTCCATCTGTTCTTGTCGTGCCTGGTCTCCAATCCTGTTCTTCTCTGCTTCCAACCTTTGCCTCAACTCCCAGTCCATGCCTCTGTCTCCATCCTCAGACTCTGAACTTTGACAAAGCTCTGTCTCACACCTTAGCATTGATATTGGCCTCTGAGCCCTCAGGTATGACCTTTGGCACCAACTCAGCATTGTCATTTATCAGCAGACATCACAGCCCTGATCCTGAAAGACCCCACATCATCCACAACACCAATCCCACTCCTAGACCCAATCCTGATACCCTTGCTCTGTCTGAACCTAATGTTGTGTCTCAGAGTCAAACCAAACCAAATAATTAATAAAATTCAACCTACCAGTATTTGCTTGTGCAAAGTGAATTTGGGAGGTCCAATTCAAAACTACTCACTTCAATTTTTCATTACTTCAGTTACCAGTTTCTTACTTTGATCAATTCACTTATATTGTTCAAAGTGCTTTACAATCCTTATCTAGTTCATCCTCACAACAATCCATTCCACAGATGTGGAACTGATGATGAGAGATAAAAACATACGTGACAACAGAGTGTCACCATCACACCACTGGGAAGGCGCAAGATCGGGTCTGGCCACAGAACAAATGTTCACGCAGCTGGGTGCAGGCAGGGGTGGCCGGATGGCCAGTCCAACCTCCATGCTGCAGCCAGCAGCCTCCCCTCCCCCAATCTGGACCAGGTTGGGAAAAGCAGGCTACCACTACCAGAATTGATAGCCTACTTCAGCACACCAGGTGGGTCATTTCCTGGATGTATTGGAGGCTAGCCCAGGCTGTGAGCCCAGAGGGTTGGCTAGACACCAACACGCCCAGGGAAACTCTGGGTCAAACATCTGGATGGCCCCCCAATGAACGTGACAATGGTCTGCAGGCCAAAGCAGTTTCAAGCAGGCCTAAGTGGGCCACCGTCATGTTTGTTAACATTCAGGGACTTGCCCAAGACCACCCAGAGAGTGTATGACTAAGATGGGATTTTGAACCCTGGTCTCTCAAATCCAAGACCTTTATGCACCAGGCTGCACTGACTTGTTCTTACATTGTCCATTACTTGTTCCTTCCTGTATATATAAAAATATGAATTCGATTGGTCAGTCTGCCTGACATAATAATGGTATTTGCATGAATAACTGTATCAGCTCTAATCACAGCCCTTGTTACTTTATAACATTATCCACTAGGGGTGTGCAGCGGACAGATCATTTTTTTCTTTCTTTTGTCTGTTTACAAAAAAACACCTTGTTTTCAGGGATTTTGTGAACAAAACCATCTTTGGGGTTTTTTAATTTTATTAAAAACAATTTTTAAAAAATCAAATAAAAAAATCACTGCAATGCACAAATTGGCCACATGGTTGCTGGGGCCATTTTTTTTGCATGGGTGCCCTTTCCCAACATGGGACTGGCAGCATTGGAGCCATTTTGGAAATGGGTGTGGCATGCACAGAATGGTCCCAGTGGCCAATTTGCACGCGCACAGTGATCTTTTATTTTTATAATGAAAACATACACTTTTCCCCCTTCATTTTCATCTGGTTTTTTCTTACCTTTTGTCATTCATTGTCATGTTTGTTGGGGCTTCATTCATTTTAGTAATTAAAAAATGAAGACAAATTGCACACCCCTGTTATCCACTGGATCACGCTGGCTCAAGGGTTTATGGGTGAAGGAGACTGGAAGGAAAAGCAGTGGAAGACTAAGCTGCACTAAGGGGTAAGCAATGCATTGTCAGCCCTTGCTCCAGGGGGAATCCAGAAGCTGCACTTAGGTTAGCAGTGGAAGGTCTCATTGTGCAATACCCTTGTTGGCAAAAATGCAAATGAGTGAGTAATATCTGGAGCCGGCACAGCCGTTCTGCCTCTGAGCTGAGATCTTAAGAGCAAGGCTTTTTAATAATGTATTTACCGACACTGTGAAGTTCACCCTTTTAGACTGGATTATGGTAATGACAGCATTGTGCTGCAGATGAAATTAGTTTTTCTACTCAATTTTGTTTCACCCAAATGCTTTGGTGCGGGAATTGCATGGGGCCCTCGGCAGCTTTCTGTGCACCTTCCCGCCATCCCGGGCTCTCCGAAATGCAAAGGTGTTTATCTGTCCACAGGGCATGCAGGCTGTCGAGGGAGGCACTGGAAAGCACTGGGAAGAATAAGGACATTTTAGCTTTACATCCGCTTGCTTCAAGAGGGGCAAGGAGATGTTCCCTAAAGACTGAGAGACTGAATACTGGAACTCCCCACTGCAAGCTTTCTTAGCCATGTTTAAACTGCCTTACTATCTCTAAGCTAGGTGATTATATTGCCTACATTGGAACTAAAGTGGGTACATCCCCTCCACCCCACCCCAGGAAAAGCCCAATGGAAGAGGTAAGTTCTCAGGACAGATCTGAAGGTTGGAAGGGAGGGAGCAGAGCGGATGAGTTCAGGGGCGGCATTCCAAGCATAGGGGACAGAATGGGAGAAGGGTTGAAAACAGCTGAGGGTGCAGGAGAATCTGGGGCGGATGAGGTGGGTGGCAGAGAAAGCGCAAAGCTTCGGGTGGGAATGCAGCAGAAGAGCAGAAGGATAGGGGGGGAGCAAGGTCATGAAGAGTCTTGAAGGTGAATCATTTGTCCAAGAACCCGTGTATTCATTCTTGTCTGTGTGAATATTCACTTGAATACCATTCCATATACATTGTAGTCTGGACTGATGGGCTCCAAACTCTGCCTCCAAATCTTATTTTCCACCAGAATGTCTTGAATGATTGTTCAGAACACATCTACTTAATTTAATTTATTTACATCCACCCTTTCCCACAGACTCAGGGCAGCTCACAATAAAAAGATATAAAAGCCAGTTAAAACCCAATAAATTTCCCATTAAAACCATTCCCACGCCCCAAACACTATTCCCACCCCAAAAAAAGCCTGGCAATATAAAAAATGGTTTGACATTACCTTCTAAAGATGCTCAGTCTTGGGCTTGAAGATGTTTTGGGGGAAGTAAGTTCCAAAGCTGCGAGGCAGCCACCAAGAATGCACCTCTGCATGCACATGTAGTCTGGACCGAATTCAGTGGGGGTATTTGCAAGAGGGTGCCCCCAGATGACCTAGAGGAACATGATGGAACATATGGGGGAAGTCGAAAGATATGCAGGGCCCAAGCTGTTAAGGGCTTTATAGGTCAAAACCGGCACCTTGGATTGTGCCCGGAACACTATTCGCAGCCAGGGCAGACTTTGGATCACCAGAAAGCATGAGTGGAAAGTAGCGTGGAATTGAATAGGATTTATATTTGCAAAGATAATTTGCATATCAATTCCCGTGGATGAATATCCAAATCTGTCCTCATTGCTGTTGTGTGAGGGTATTTTCAGACGTGATGAGATCACGCTCAACCACGGTGGATTCCCACCAGGCGTGAAGGTCTTGTCACGTCTGAAGGGGGAACAGAAGTTCCCCCCCAGATGTTGACCCCCGTCAATCACGGCAGGGAATCACATTCACCACACGATCGGTGAAATGGACGATTCCCCGCCGTGATGAAGGGGCCTGGCCCGTCTGGACGGCTACCACGACCCGGAATCCGCAGCGGGATTCCAGACCGTGGTCAATTCAGGTGGGCGCTGCAGCCATATTGGCCGCGGCACCCGCCCGTCTCCCCAGAGGGTGGGTGGTGAGGGTGCATGGGGGGGCGGGGCCGTGCAGCCGCACGTTGCATCGCATGGTCCCGCCCCTCCCCGATTCCCTTCCGGCGGTATTCCGTGCTGGGGCGACTAGCGCCCCATCACATCTGAAATCACCCTGATTTGCAACTTTGTTTATTTGGTACAGTAGTTTGTTGATACAGTACTTTGGCAGCATCCTTTGGGTGTTAACAAATGAGACGATGGTCCCCTGGAGTCCGGGTTTGGTCCATGCATCTCCCACTCATATGTGCACCAGCTGTTTCTTTCTTCTGAGCTATTATGACTCCAGGGGCAGTGCAGCATCTACTATCCCTGTCCACCCACGGAGATTCAAACTTGGATTTATACCTGCCAGTACCTGGCAGCTGGAAGTAACCATTTGCTATGCACTTAGTGCTGAGTTTATTGAACAAATCACACACCTTATTGAGCACCTATAGTGAAAATTGAAAGCAAAAGTATAAAGTGAAAGCAAAAGCAATTAGTCTGTGCATGTTGTCACCACCCAGTTTCTCGCATCCATGACTCACAGAGATGTACTGGCAGGTAACAGCACACAGTCCTTTTGGGGTCTTGATGGCTCTGGCATTGGAAATACCTCTCGGCTTGCATAAAAATCCCAATCAAACATGGGTCTCTTGTTATGTACCACCTTTCTAGAAACTTCTACATTACCATACAGTGGGGGCAGAAAACATTCCCACTCACCAATGTACTCTTCATTTCTCCAAGTGTCCAAACTTCCTATAGGGCAACAAGCTGTCCAGTTGGTTCACATTACCTGTACTCCAAGTCAGTTGTTTCCCTGAAGTGATTAATCTCTGCCATTCGATCGATGCACTCCTGGTGGCCCCACAGGTATCCTCTCACTGTCATCAGGGCCGTGATGAGGAAAAAAACAGCAGAAAAGGCCCAGCCCATTAGTGACTGCCCTACTTCTGGCAGTGCGCAAACATCCAGAAAAGTCGTGATCTCATTCACATTCCAATCTGTCATCTCATCCAGGGCTCCCACCCTTCCATTCTGCTGAACTTGGAACTGCAGCAGGGTTGTGCTGTGTCTACACTCCATCATGCATACACAGAAACTCATTGTGTGCATGTGTCACCCACTGAGCACATAGGCAGCCCCAGAGGATGGGTTTGACAGTTCTCTATGCACATCAGGCTTCACCCAAACATCAGCAGAAGCCAGGGTATTTATCACCAACCCCCCCAATTCCCAGGGCCCCTTACCCCGGACAGCCACAGCTCCCACAGACAAAAGGCAAAGCCATTTGACTTTCCCAGGCAAACAACCTGCCACAATAGCTTTCTGTAGTGTTATGACCTCTCATGCTCATTGCAAACAAAACCTGTTACTTTCAAAAGATAAGAATATAAGAAAATATATGAGTAGCTTTTAACCAATGACCAACCCTGTTCCCACATACATTCTGAGCACAATGACATTCACTGCCTTGCAGATCCCTCCACTTGGCCATTTCTTAAAAATTTGGTGGGTCCCCCACCCCAATAAAAAAATTCCATGCTTCCATGGTGCTCACATCTGAAACATTTTAGATGAGTTGGTGTGTGAACTGACGTGCTTCTGATAGAAATATCTATGCAATTTAATAACCACCTGGATCGGCAGTGCCAGTGCAGCAACACACACACACACACACACAGCATAAGCTTTGAAAAACCTTTCCCAGCCAATAGCCAGTCTCAATAGCAGCCAATAGCATCCCATACTTGGCACACAGCCAGTCCTGTATGGGCACATGACAAATATTGGCCAACAGCTGCCCATGTGTGGCATGCAGCCAATCCTAACTATGCCGCCACTGAGCTCTTTAAGGCCCTTCTTAAGTCGGGCAACACCCATGCATGAAAACTCGAAAATCTGGGTATTCATGTGTGGGTGAGTCTCATGTAAAATACACGGCAGGTGGGAGGGGTGTGTGTGCATGTGTGCACACTCCCATGAACACGCAGGCACACCGACCTCCACCCATCGCACAAGCAAGGAGCAACTGACGAAAACGGCGATTGCTGCATGCGTATGCTATGGGTGAAGGTGGGTGGAGGTCAATGTGCACTGGTGTGTGCCCGTCTACACCCTCCCCCCAGTCCACCACACATGGACCGGTGCGTAAACCAGCACACACACACACACACACCGCACCGCAGCCCATGTAAAAACATTTGGTGCATAGTCTTCAGAGTTCACAGACACTGGAACTGCAGCCATAGAGACATAAGTCGAGAACTTCCTTGTGCTCATTATTGTGCTCCAGGCCTCCATTACCCTGCTGAGCAGAACCTGTGAGCAATCAGTCCAACAGAGCCAAGCCCTCTGCTGTCACTGGTGTGGTGTAATTTCAAGGCACAGAGAGGCTCTTGTTCAATCTGTGGCTGAGGGAGTGGGGCACATCATGCTGTGGAGGCGGCACCTGCTTTGGTGCCATGCAGTTGCCTATCTCCAGCAACAATGGACCACACTGGGTAGAATCGAAGCTGTGCATGTAGGCCCGAAATGATACATTGTGGTGAATGCTGTTTCCATTGGAAACAGGTCATTTGCCTTTGTTTGTGCAACTTATTGGCTTTCCCACTGTTTTTGCCATTTGTCTTAATTTTCTGCGGGTTGAACAGAAGTTTAAGGGTGTGGGCGATGGGAATAGCCTCACCCCCTCTAATTTTTTTAGGCAACTTGGGCTGCTCCCTGAAATTCTTTTCACACGGCACTCTGCTGACTCTGCCAGACTCCTTGGCCTCAGCACGGCCCGGAATACCCTCAGCCTTCCAGCCTTCCTGCCACCATTGCAGAGAGGGGAGAGCCTGTGATAAGTAAGGGAGTCTTGTCTCCTGCCATCCCCTCAGCATCTCTCACAAAGTTTAGGGGAAAGTTACACCTCTAGTATAGACAGTAGTATTTGGAACTACTAAACAGCACTGCTGTGGTAAATGATGTACTAAACAAAGGAGGTAACCAAATAAATTAACACAAAGTAATCAGGACGAGTATTGGGAAATGCAAATTAAAGTAGGATGTGAATAGTGCTTCATATTTACTTTGTAAATTAATCAATTTCAGTATTCACCCTGGATATTTGTTTCAGCAGGCATGATCCCTTTAAGAACTTAGTAGGGCAAGTCTGGAGGAGTGAGTCAGCATGTGGATGGCTGTGAGTGGGGTAAGACAAGAGCTCTGAGAACCAGGTCAAACCCAACTAGACACAGGGGATCTGATTAGGCTTGGTTCTGTTCAGGAGCCTTCCCGGCCCAAGCCCTGTGGACTCAGACTGGGTAAGGCTCCCTGGGCAAGAGGCAAAGTGGGCCTTAAAGCAGGGACAGTAGGGCCCATGACCCAGACTCTGCAGTCAGAGGGGGCCCTACAGAGAGGCCAGTCCTTGTAGTCTCAGATGAAGTGCTTCTGAGGCGCCAGGATGAGCTATTTCTGTGGGGCCCTCTTCCCAACCATGACTCTCAGCCCCCTCTCCTCCTTTCACTAAATCACTGAGTCATCCCTGCCAGAGGTGGGGGGCAGTGGTGAGAAAGGGAGAATGTGCTAGGGGAGAAGGTTGTGTGTGTAGAAACTTATGAGACATTTATTTTTTTTTGTAAGCAAGCACTAGATTGCCAATTGTTAAAGGGGTGGGGCTATGGAGGTCCCGCATTTTATTTCCCCCCTGGCCCTGCAAATCCGAAGGCTGACCCTGGCAAGAGGCCATGCCCCCACAGAATGACATGACATGACAGCACTCTGTGGGGACAGGGGAGCAGATAAGGAAAAGGGGGCAGGGCTATGCCACTCCCTCACCCTTTTTCTGATGTGTCCCCTGCCCCAAAGTGTGCCATGATATCATGACACTCCATGGGGGGCAGAGTCACCCCTGGAACAGATCAGGCCCAGCCACGGAACTGAGTTGGTCCCAATGCAGTTAGACTCGAGTCAGGCTTGAGCTCACTTCTGGAGCTCATGCAGGGCCCCAGGTAAGACCTCAGACCAGGAGGACGTGCACTAAGAGCTGTCCAAGGTGCTGAGTTGTGAAGCCCAGGAGAAGGACTCTTTGTATTATAGAATTATAGAATCATAGATGAGTTGGAAGGGACCTTGAGGGTCATTCAGTTCGGCCTTTTAAAAAACAAACAAGCAACAACCCTCCAGTGCCGGAGAGACACCAAAGGGAATGATTTAATTTTTTTCTTTGAAGTTTTTCTCTTTTTCTTTTTGTTATTTAAAAAGTTGCCAGTGCATTTCTATTTCAGTTAGCCTCGGGCTTTGTGCAAAGTTGTGTTTCAGGAGAGGAAGTGGGGTTCAGCAGTGAGGTGACTGGCTGGAGGGCACAATCCTCGTTTCTCCAAGTGCACAAGGGAGTTATTTAGAATCTTAGACTCAGAGGATGCAATCCTAGCAGCGGTGTACGCCACCCGCAAAAGCAATGCCCGGCCAGGCAGCAGGCTCACATGTGCACATGCACCCCACATACACAGAAAGCCACTTGGTGCAATGACACACCCTGCCTATGTGAAACACACACACACACGCACATGTGAGCCCACATACCCCGCAGCCCAGGGGACAGAGCAGGCATGGCTCCTGCTCCTTCCCCCCAGCTGCGGGGTGTGTGGGCTCTGGGGGACCCGCATAGGCAGGGGTGTGCCATTGTGCCGAGCAGCTTCCTGTGCATGCAGGGTGCATGTGCACATGTGCACCGGCGAACTTACATTGCACCTCAAGTAGGCGCAGTTTAAAAGGGCCTCCAGAATTGCACCCAGAATCTTGAAGGTGGAAGAGACCTTGAGGGTCATCTAGTCCAACTGCCTGCTTGGTTACAGGATGACTATAACTACAATATCAGCGATAGATCTCTTTCTAGTACCTGTTTGAAAACCTCCAGTGACAGAGAGCTTATGACCTCCATAGGCTATTTATTCCATTGACACACAGCTATGCAGTCTTGGTGGTCACCCAGTGCCTGGCCGTTGTCAGGGACTGGATGAGCCAACTGAAGCTGAAACCAGACAAGACAGGTGATGATGGTTGGCTGGCCTTGTGACCTGGAGGGGATTGGGATTCCTGTTATTGATGTAGTTCAGCCCACTCTGGTTCTCAACCTTGACGTGCTTCTGTGCCCCTTGCTGCACCTGGATTGTCAGGTTGTGGCAGTGGCCAGGAGTGTTTTTTCACCAACTCTATCTGGTGAGGAGGCTGCGACCTTTTCTTTCTGATTTGGATTTGGCCACTGTCATGCATGCTTTGATCACCTCGAGGCTAGATTATTGCAACGTGATCTACATAGGGCTGCCTTTGTGACTGTTTGGAAGCTGAAGCTGGTGCGAAATATGGCGGCTTTTCTTCTTTCAGGGGCGGGGCATCGGGAGCACATTACACCAATGCTCTGAAGTCTGCACTGGCTTCCTACAGCTTTTCAGGCACAATTCAAGGTGCTGGTTTTGACCTTTAAAACCCTAAACAGTCAGGGCCCCACAAATCTGAAAAACCGCCTGTCCTTCCATGCCCCATTGTGGCCTCTGCAGTCAGCCAGGAGTGCCTCTCTGTGGGTGGGTACCATCTGTTATCCTTCTTCATACAACAAGGGCCCACAGGGAGGTGTTCTTGGATTCTGCCTTGTTATTATGGAACTCCCGCCCCACAGAGGTACATTTGAGCGCGGGCCTGGATGTCTTCCAAAGGTTGTATAAGGCCTTTCTGTTTGAAACGGCATTTGGTGGTGTGGGAGCTCACTTGGAGGCAGCTCCGTCGTACCCAAAGTTCCGGGCCCGGCAGTCCCAGTGGAAGGCCCCGGGCTGTCACTGATGTCATCAGCCCATGATGTTGGGAGAACCGGTTGGGGTGTCGTGCCAGCAACTGGGGTGGGGCTCAAGCCAAGCACACCCCTCAAAGATCCTGCAGACAACAGTAGCGGCAGCAGAAATCCAGCACACACTAGCTGCCCATCTCCAAGGGTCAGACAGCACCCAGCAACCCAGACACATCTGCCTGGGGGGCTACAGGCCAGTCTTTGGTCTTGCAGTCCTGCTCACTTCAGAGGAGCCCAATGAGACTTGAGATGCTAATGCAGCCTCTGGATTGGGTCCTCACGTGGAGGAGCTCCATCCCATGCTCCAGAGTCCCAGGGTAAGTGACTACATTTTTGTTAATGGAGGGCTTCGGGGATGGCCTTCTGTGGGGACCAGGGGTATCCGTCCCTTGTGTCTCTTGGGCTAGGAGATATGCAGCCCTCCCATGTATCTCCCAGCATGACACATATAGGAGGGCAACCTGATCGGGGTACTCCCTTCACAGGTGGGTGGGGATAGGGGATGGTTTGGGGGTTGGGCTATGGGTGGTTGGGTTTGGAGAAATGGGGAGAGAGTATTGGGGGCTAGAGGGGTTAGGGGTTTTGTATTGATTTTTAATGTTTTTTACAACATGTGAGCCACCCTGAGTCTCCAGGAAAGGGTGGCATATAAATTTAAATAAGACCTATATGTCTCCTGAGTATCATTGGGAAATTGTACACTGAATATTTGCTGAAGAAACTGAGAGCCTGGCTGGACGAGAATTGTATAATCGAACCAGAACAGGCCGGGTTCCAGGGCGGGAAATCGACAGTTGATCAAATTATTTTTCCTTTCCCATCTCATGGACCAGTATGTTATAGACCAAGGGAAACTATACCTATGCTTTATAGATCTATCCATGGCTTTCGATTCAATTGATAGAGAGAAGCTATGGATTAAGCTGAGTGGTACTAATATTGATCGTCGGTTGCTCTTTCTACTTGTTAAACTGCACAGCAATAACAAAATCTGTATTCGGTCGGGCCATAGGCTCTCAGAGGACGTTCCTGTGGGTAGAGGGGTCAGGCAAGGTTGCCTATTGGCTCCCGCACTGTTTAACCTGTTTTTAAATGATGTGGTTCCCTATTTGAGGAATGTAGACTTCCACGCTCCCCGCATCGGCGTAAGAGAAGTTCCGGCTTTAATGTATGCCGACGATACAGTCCTGCTTTCCCAATCTCTGGTAGGACTGAGACGTCTAATGGAGAGGTTTGGTGATTACTGTAAGAGGGAAGGTTTAAAAATTAACTTTAACAAAACCAAAGTCATGGTAGTGGGGAGACAAGGGAGAAATAAGAAACACCGCTGGTCAATAGGGATTGATTCCACTGAGCAAGTTGGCCAGTTCAAGTATTTAGGAGTGATCTTGTCTTCTAATCGGAGTTGGAAGCCCCACCTTAGCACAATGACAGCACAAGCAAGAAGGACTTCGGCAGCTATTCTAAGCTTCTATTATTCCCAGGGCAGGAGATTAGCGCTACCAGCCTTAAAACTTCTAAGGGCTAAAGTTATCACCCAGGGTCTATACGCTATTCCTGTATGGGGTTTACCCTCCCTTGATTGCCTAGAGCCAATCCAGAACTGGGCTTTATGGTCTATCTTGGGGATGCCTAGTGGCACCCCCTTGGTTATTCTTAGGCAAGAAACTGCGAGTTGTACCATTAGGCACCGGGCACTCACACAAATTATGAGCTATTGGCTGAGGGTGGTCCTCTTTCCCCTTGAGGATGACTCCCTCCTGGCTCAATCTGTGAGGGCAGGGCTCCACAGGACATGGACCGATCAGGTGGAAATTGAAGTTCAATTACTGGGATTCTCTAAAATAGCCCTGGGCCACCTAGGATATAAGGGAGCACTATCCCTCATTAAAAGAAGACTGATAGATCAGGAGATGCAGAATGAGGTAGCCTTGCTAACATGCCAGAGAGTAGCGCCAGATTACCCGTTGGCTAGCCAATCCGATATGGGAGCCAGCTATTTATTTAACTGGCAGAATCACAAACAATGATGGATCTTTACACTCTTCCGTTGCAATGCCCATCCATCTGCGCTGGTGGAGGGTCGATATAAAGGCATCCCCAGAGCTGAGAGGCTATGCCAGCTGTGTAAAGGGTCAGAGATTGATACTGCTAGCCACGTCCTCCTGCGCTGCTTGGCCTTGGATGGTCCTAGGCAATTACTAATGGGCAAATACACTGGTAGGGATGCTGACCCCGGGCGAGTGGTAAGGAAGCTGCTGCATTGTGTTGATACCGAAATGTCCAGAGCAGTTTCAAAGTTTTGCCTGCTCTTTGCACGCCTGAGGGAAGTGCGACTGGGACAGAAGGACGTCTGATGGGACTAACTGGTGTACAATATACATACACAATGTATGGCTGGTTTCAGCTTGTTCCCTGTTTGTGGTATTTGTTTCAGTTATATAGGTATATGTACATATATATAGGTATATTTAGTTTGCCCCAATGCACTGTACCCGATGTATTTATGTTTTTATTTGTATATATATTTATTTGTATGTTTGCGGCAATGACCTTTCGGTCAGCCGAATAAATAAATTTGATTTGATTTGATTTTGAAATTTAAATAAATAAATAAATAAATAAATAAAAAGAGAGCTGCAACCGGGCACCCAAAGATCCAGGCACCCCGGATGAATCTGGGTTGCCAAATTGAACCGGCCCCATTTGGGTACCATCAATGCCCAGCTGATAGACTGCTCGAATGCACCAGCTGGCCTTTGAAAGTGACAGCAGGTCCCACACAGGGCTGCTGCAAAGCCCAGCTCTGCAGCGGTCCCATTAAGTTTCAAAGGCTGCTTCCCTTGCCTCCACCCCCGCCCCACACACAGCACCTCTCACCTGAGAGGTGCTGTAAGAAGGGAAGCTCCATCTGGACTGGCCTTTGAAAGTGACAGGCCCTGACTGGGACAACTGTGGACCTGGACTCTGCAGCGCTCCCGCCTGGTCCATTTCTCTGGGCAATGCTCGCATTTTCGAGCATTGGGCACCCAACTGGTCCTCAAGTAGCCCATTGGGTGACTGATGTGGGGCACCGGTGTTAATTTTATTACTCAATATGGGGAAGGGATGTCAACCCTCAAGATCCCGCCCCCTCAGTCCAAGCCCACCAGCAAGACTGTGCGGAACAGCTCCATCGTGGGCACCTTGGGGACCTGTAGCTCCAGCCCTTCTGTCTTTATGACCCCTAGCCCCTAACCTCCCAGGAGTCTCCTTCCTGCTCTCTCCCACAGATGCCCCCCCTTTCTCTCTAGGGCCTGGAGGTTGGGCCAGTCCTCCATGCCCCAATTCTCCAACTGGCTCACGAGAAGGTGACCCTTTGGCCCCCCTCTGCTGAGGATTGAGCTGGCTACTGTCCCCTGCGCCCTCCAAGATTCCTTGACTTCCACACTGGTCCCACACCCTTGGCCACACCGGTAGCGCATGCAGGTGGAACTTACCAACCTCAACATTGGGGTCCTGCTTCCCTCAGCCCCCACCTTGAGCCTTGCTGCTATACGGCTCAAGCCCTCCTTAGCCAGGTTGCCCCCTAGCTACAGGTGGGCTACCAGCTGTCCTGTGGAACACCCCGGGCGGTGTTCTCCCTTACTTTAGAATCTCCTTGAGTTCCTATTCTATGGCAACACCCTCCAGGGCCTTCCTGCACCCCTTACTCTCTCTCAAGGGCAGGGTCAGGATTTGCACCTACCTCCCCAGCAGGGTGTCTCCAGCCAGCTATGGAGCACCTCACCTTGTTGTCGCCAAACTAGCACTCCTCCTAGGGCTGGGCTAACACCCTCTATATAGCTCCAGCCCTTATCGTGTGACCCACCCACATCCAGTCACATGATCTCTGCTGCATGGACACTGGGCTAACCCTTTCTACCTCATGCCAGGTGAGCAAGTGGTGAAGTGCTCTGTCACTGTGGGCCTGGGCCTTCTCCTGCAGCTACTTGCCCAGCACTTCACCACAAATAGATATGGGTCCCTGCCCCAGAAGACTTACAATATAGGATGGAAGAAAGAGGGGAGACAAGGAGCACATTCCCACATACAGAAACATACTGGTGTTTGTGAATGTAGGCAATTTAAATATGCGCCTACATTCGTTCACACAAGCATGTCACTCACGCATTCAAGCTACTTTACAGAATGCACTAGTGACATTCTGACTAACCTGAATCATGCGGGGAAAGAGGCAGCGGCGGTGGTTCCATGCAGGGAAGGAGGCAGTGGTGGCAGCTCCATAAGCGGCAGCAGGGGAAACCGGAAGTGAAGAGGGGACTTCCGGCCACCATGCTCAAGGGGAATGCAGCAGCAGTGTTCTGACAGCAGGAGCCATGCAGGTCTTTGTACACGCGCCCTCTCATGCATTTAATTAACAAATGCAAGTACAGCAAATTAAGTGCATGGAGATTTTCCCACAGCATTAAATTATGCGGGGGAAAGAAACAAGCGCTGATTTGCTGTATGTGGGAATGTGCTCAAGGAAGAAGGGAACATAGGGAGAGACTGGGATATATTCATGAAATTAAGAAGCTGTAGGTGCATAATCCATATGTTTAGCTTAGGTGCAGAAGAGGAAAGTACAGTAGAGGAGGCATCAGTGAGCAATACAGTAGAGGAAGTAGAGGCATCTGTGAGGGTGAGGAATTAGGGAAAGTCTGATGGAAGAGAATTTTTTAGTAGGGATGAAAAGATTTCACTGAATCGAGAAATCTTGTTGAAATCCCAGTTCCCAATACCATCTCAGTCGAATCGAGAACCTCTCAGTACTCGATAATGTCTTGACCAACATTTTGTTTCTCGATTTACTGACTTTCTGCTTACTGGGATCTTGTTTACCACTTTGCCATCTACTGTTTTGACAATTTCAAATCCTAAGAGGTAATACCGATGCAATGCCGCATTTCTTGCATTCCATTTCCCCTTATATTTGCTTGTCTCTCGTTGACTGGTACACAGATTCCTTTACTAATATGCAATCCAGTTGCAGATGGGTCAAAGCAAAGGGAACAACACAGAACAACAATTCTGACTGGAGGTACCGAAGTGGAGGTCAAGGGCACTGGAGGTTAAGAGGTCAGGTCTCTGCACAGTGATTGGCTCAAAATTGCAGAAACAACAAACCCAGAAGAAAAATGGTACCCTCAGCAATTCAGAAAGCGCCAGTACATGGCAAATGGTAAGCAGAAAGTTGGTAAATCAGGACAGTATCTCACAGAATTGCGAGAACTGAGAAATCACATCAGTATCGGGAAATGGTTGGGAAATCAATCCCGGTTCCTGATATGGTGAGATTTCTCACAAGCAGCAATTTAGCTGTTCATTTCAGCCCTAGTTTTTAGGAAAGATTTGAAGGTTGAGAGGGAGGGAGAAGAGAGTGTATGTGTTCGCTGTTCAGAGATGGAGTTCCAGGCATAGGGAACAGCATGGAAGAATGGGCAAATATGGTTTAGGGGTAAATCATGGTCATGGTAGAGGAGGATTGAGGCTTCATAACAAGAAATGAAGGCAAAGGACATTTCTTTTGTTCTGTTCCCATCTTTCACAATTAGTTTTTGTTCCAGCAGTCCTAAAAGGGCAACGCTATCTACTAAAAGTATGGCACATGTCTAACCAGATGTTTTTCAGTCAAGTGTTTTGATAATAACCCTTTAGCTAAGCGATTGTAACTTTAGATTTGTTCAGGCTGTAGCAGGCCTTTGGACCCATTAGCTAACTTGTAGCTCATGGAACAATCAGGCAAGTGAACAGAGGGATGGGGCCCATTTTTGATTGGTTATCATTTCTGCTGCCCATTCCTAGGGACAGTAACAAGGAATCGACTGGGTGGCTTTTACAAGCAGCATGTAGTTTTGCTACTTGACAGGGAGAAGATTGATTGTTCCTTCCTAATCTTAGTGGGCAGAGAAGATCTTCGAACTACCGACCATGCAAGAATTGACTTTACGTTCGAAGGACAAATGCAAAGTCTCTTTGTTGCTGCCCTTTTATAACACACAGTATATCACACCTAACACAACCAAGCCTGTCAGAGACAGCTACTTAAATAGCTCTGTTTGTATGTGATAAATAGAGGAGTATACTTTGTCTATACCCCCTACGCCCTCAGGAGGGGAGGCCGCTTTTGTCCACGTCAGCTCAGGATTTATCATTCAGACATTTAATACTGTTTTGTTTTTGTCAAAACTGAAGTATTTTGGATGTTCCTGGAGGTGAGTTCTGTAAATCAATAAAGACACTCTTGGTAAATCTTACCCTTTGTGACAGGAAGATCTAAACCATATTGTTTTGTTTTGTGCTGATGTTTCCAAAACACAGTAAAAAATATGAGACAAGAAAAAATGTGTCCAATTTCAGGTACCCAGATAATGGGGAAAATTTGCTTTGGGCTCTGGGAAATGTTAGCTCTTCCCATTAGCCAGGGATGAAGTCAGTTTTTTCCTCCAAAGATACTAAAAATATAATTTCTGATTTCAGTTCAAATTTTTTTTTCTTCAAACTATGTACAATTGACGTGTGGAACTCACTGCCAGGGGATGCTGTGGAGGCCAATAGTAGAACTAGATTTAAAAAGGGATTAGATGAGCTATTAGAAGATAAGGCTATCAATGGCTGTTCATCAAGCTGGAGAGGGGATGAGACCTCTGGCTTCTAGAAACCAGTAGTTACTTAGTAAGAAAAAATAGATCCCTCCATGTTTGTCCTCTTCTTATATGCGTATGGTACAGACCGGATGCTAAGCTAGATAGACCATGGGTCTAACCCGGTACAGCAGTACTTATGTTTTTCTATCATTTTTATTCCCCACCCCCCAATATGAATATTTTGAATTATCAAAACTAGTAAGCAAAAAAAAATTGGTTAAACATTCTCAACGTATTTTCAGTTATTCCTGAAAAAACATGAGATTTTTCAAGTGTCTGCCATATACATATTATGAAAACTAGTTGTCAGGGAAGGGCAACTGCACCCAAAACTGAAGTAGGAAAATTCCAGCATTTCATGTTTTACCACAATATATTTTTACAATTTGGACCAATCACTTTTCACAAATATTTTCCATTCTTTTTTTATATATATATATATATATAATGCTGATTTATTTATTTTTAATCTGGTGGAACGTTTGCTTGAAAAAATTTCAACCAACTTTATCTTTCACCTCTCACCAAGCCTGCAGAATTCAGCTTTGTTTAAAGTAGGACTGAAATGAGGTTTCACCCAATTAAGTAAACTCAACAAAATCCTGGCTCTTGGTTCACCTAGGAATGAACTGAGAACCTCCGGATGCCTGCAATTTTTCACTGACACCCAATTAAAAATAATATATATATATTTTTAAAGTCATTGTGCATGTGCAAAATGGCAGCGATGGTTTTGTTGCCATTTTGATTAAGGGTGGCAGTCATTTTGTGCATGTGAAAAACAGTTCAGTGATCATTTTGCATGTGCACATGATTTCTATTTAATTTAATTTATTTATTTAGTTAGTTAGTTATAATTTCTCACCAAGAATTTGTCCCAGGCTTTATAATTTCTCACCAAGAATTTGTCCCAGGCTTGGGCAATTACCAGGACATCAGTCCTGGTGCCCGAACTCACAAGAATTCTTGCAAGGAAAAAAAAATGGCTGCTCATTCAGCTCCAGTCTAAAGTGGATTCCACTCAGCATAAGATCAATAAGTCATCTTGATGATACCTTATTGGTAGTAATGAGACAAGAACAAGTGTTCCCTTTCCATCAGGAAATACCTTCTTTTGGGGAGTGCTTGTGACTGTTTGTCGATAGTTCCCCACTGGTCAGTGATTCCACCACTGCAAGATCGGTACCAGCAATTTTCTGTCATTCCATCACTTTCCATGACTTTTCAGGACTTTCTGGGACTTACTGTCTGGTATTTTTCAGACTTTCTGGGACTTTGGGGACTGTATGGGATTTTTCAGGCCTTTTTCAGACTGTCCTTTTGTGTCCTTTTGCATCAGTTTTCAGTGCTTTTGTGTTGCTTAGCTGGTATATAAAGCATAGCTGCGAAGCACAGTTGGTAGCAGCTCAGTTCATGTTGCGTTCAAACAGCAAAAAATAGCTGGAAATAGCGGTAAGTTTCCTTGTCATGCAAATGGAGGTGAATGAGGTTTCCAGTGAAAACAGCATTTGCTGCAATTTGTCGTTTCAGGCCTACTTATTGGCATTATGAGCTATAGAAGCACAGTACAGGAATCCTCCTGTAGGTGACATCTCTGACCTGGTGATATCCAGGATGTTAACTAAGGTGACCAGCCTTCTGTGTTTCATAGGACATGGAATGCAAAATGTGGAATGGATGGTCAATCTTATCAAATGCCATACCCAAGACACTCATACATACTAGTACACACACACTCACCCTCTCTACACACTCACTCACAACGTAACTCTCTCTCACACATCATGTCCTCATTGTCAGGCACACGCTATGGTCAAGGCAGAGTAGCAGCAGGATTGGGACCCAGGCAGAGTTTCAGCAGGATCAGGCCAGATTAGCAGCAAATCCAAAGAGGAATCCAGAGGCATAGTCAGAGTCCCAGGTAGAGTCAAAATCGGGAAGGCAGTTTGAAGCAGGTGGGTCAGGCAGAAATTGAAACACTGGGCTAGAAGGCAGGCAACAGGGGTCAGAAGTTTGGGAATAAGAGTCAGGAAGCAGCAGACAAAGGAAGGGGAAGGGGGTCTAAGGTAGTGTCACAGGGGAGGGGTTCAAGGGCAGTGGTATCAGGGTTGTGGGGCCACTCGTTCTTCCCCAGGCGCCCTTCCTTGAGGAACCAACCTAGCTCCAGGTACGAGGCAAGGGAACGAGGGTTAGAAAGCCCATCAGGATAGTGTGTTGGCCTTTTTAATCGACTAGGGATCAGGCCACTATCATCATTGGGCGCCAGGTAACCTGTGCAGGACTTGTTCCCCTGCTCTACCACCCCCCACACACGCACCCTCCGATCACCCACAAGGAGGGAGGCAGGGAAAACAGGTGCCAAGCGTGAGGACAGTGGTTTAGGGTCCCAGGGATACAAGGAGGGCAAGGCAATGCACACAAAATCAAAGGGGCAAGGTACTATTAACCCAGGAGGAGGAAGGGAGGGGGAAGTCAGTTACACCACACTCACCCACACTCTCTCTGGAACTGGATCACAAGGGAAGGGTACTCACTCAGTCACACACACCGTAGAATCCTCAGCCACACAGGAGGGTTAGGGAAGGGAACTTGGACAGAAGCGGGGAAAACAAGGTCACTCTGAAGGCAAGCTCTCTGTGTGTCTCTCTCTCTCCAAACTCCAAGGGGCCAGTCTAAGATCACCGACGCTGTGTGCCTCTCAGTGCCGGCTTTTATGTCCCGGCCACGCCCCCCTGGCATGCCTGAAGCCGCGCCGAGCGGCGAAGCGTCCCTGGCCCCGTCCCCGCGTTCTTTACAGCGCGCGGGGCGGGCAACTCCCCAGCCTGCTGTAGCTGAGGTTGCTGGGCAACGGAAGCGTCAGTTTCTGGTTTGTGAAGCAGGGAGGGCGGTGGCCCTGCCGCTGGGGCCTGTGTGGCTCGTCGAACCCTCTTCCCCGGATAAACGCGAGGCGGGGGGTGCCTCCTGACAGGTAGTTGTTCAGGAAGCAGCAAACCAGACATACACTAGGAGCCAGGTTGTTGCTCTGCCTGGCTCCTGCTTCCTGTCACTCACATGCCTCTTATAGAGAGCATGCTTGATCAAGGGCCCATCAGGGCATGCTGGGTGGGAACCACATCAGGCTGTCCAATGGGTCAACAGGACCAAATCAAGGGCCAAACCTGGCTGCACTGATGGTGCAGGGGCACCAGCCACCAGCAGCAGGGCCCCAAGGGCATCCGTTCAAGACAAGGACCTTATGCTCTTTGATTACAGCACAAGTGGCAGGGCCTGGTGAAAAATGCCTTTTTCTGCACTGAATGGTTTTCACTAGAGCTGACACTAATATCCAGGGTGAACATCTTGTTGAATTCACCTGACTCAAACCATATCTGTAAGGACCCAGGCTTGAACTGGCATCCTTGAGGCCCTGAGTGTGGTGGTGGGTGCCTCCATGCCATCAAGATGCCAGGGCCCAAGGCTCGCACTATTGGCCCTCTCCCATAGCCACATCCCTCCCCAGCTTTGCTCCATGCCTCCAGCTTCCTGGTTGGCTGCTGGTCTGTATGTAAGGCCAGCCAGTAGCCACAGGAAGCTGAGTGGATTATCTGTCTTCACTTCTTGGTTCCCAGTTGTGTGTCTTCACCTTATGTTTCCACAAACTTTGGACTGGCTCTGCACTTCTTGACCATTGTGTGTCTTTAGGGCCAGCAGAAGGCTGGCTCTTCTGATCTTTCCTTGAGAATGCAGTGTAGCAGGGACCAGCATGGTAGGACTACTGCACCTTTAAGAGGAGATCTGAGAGTGCCAGCCTGAGGACTGGACAGACTGGGCACTAGCAGGAGAAAACCGCACTGGGTATGGGCTTTGTAGAGCCAGCCCTACTGTGACATAATAAAAGAGTGAGGAGATGGAAGTGACTGGCCCTTTAAGACTAGAGAGAGTGAAGGGCTAGCACGTCCACTCTGGACTATATAAGATGACCCAGTCAGAGGGAGAGTCAGTCTGTGTCTGGCTCTGAAGAGAAAAACTTTTCTGGGAACCAGAGCTGCTGAGGAGACCTCTCCAAAGTCCGGAAGACCAGGCTGGCAATGTGGAGAAGCCTGGACTGGAGGGACCAGCCATACTGCTCTCCAGAATCCTGGAGAGGGATAACAGTGAGCGGCTATAGAAGGACATTGTAATAAGGCCAACCAAGAGGCAGGGGGCTGGCTGATCTAGCCTTAGGGATGTGGGGTGCCGGAGGGCTGTTCTTGGCGTAGGGCTGTATAATGTGGAAAACTATATTGAGACAATTGTGTGGAGACTGCATGAATAAAAACGTTGTGATACAGCAAATGCATCAACTCACTTAGATCCTGCACTTCAAACCTTGCTTCTGTTTTTCCAGATTGATCCTGACACTTCCATGCACATCTCTTTGAACCTGATACTGCCGTTACTGCCTGTGCACTAGCCCATATTCACGGGTATTTCTGAGGGTCCGAGGACTAGTCCCGAGTGTTTGGGCCAGCCTGAGGACCTCCAGAGAATACTTTCGAATTCCAAGGATGGGGTGAGGAGGGGGCCAGAGGAACCCTGTGTGGGAGGGAATGGACCAGGGAAGAGGGGGTAGGGGCCTAGCAGGAGGTCAGGTATAGAGTACTTGCCCTCTGGAGGGGGTCCGGAGATGCTTGGCTTCCTCTGGGGTCAGGAAAGTTTAAAAAAAGAAAAAACTGGGCATGCTCAGGCCTTTCCAAGAACCCACTGGCATGCTGCAGGTGCCATCTTGGAAAGGTATGAGCATGCTCAGAAGGGGCCATTCAGCCCTTCTGAGCATGCCCCCTTTTTATTCTCCTTTTTTAAAACTTACCCAGCCCCAGAGGAAGCCACGCATTGCTGGACCCCTTCTGTAGGGTGAGTACTCTACCCATGAGCCCATGCTAGGCCCCCACCCCCTTAAACAACCCACCCATGAGCCCTCCCAGCCCCCGGCCCCAATCCCCCACATTCCCTGTCCCCAGCTGGCCTATTCTCTCCCTGGTGCTGGCCTCTAGCCCCCTTCCTTGCACTCAGACAAGGATTTTCCAAGTTCTGAAGCTTTTCAGGAGCCTTTCCTTAGACTTCAGAAGATCTCAGAAAATGGAATCAAATGCCCCGGTCCTCTGTGACTTCCAAGGAAAACAGAGGACCGAGTTTCAGCACTAATTCAGTTATTTCAATACTATTAGCACTATTAAGCATGCATATATTTGTCTCTTATGTACCCTAGTAGATAAGGTGTTGACCTGGACCTAATACACAAACGTCCAAATCCTGTTTTAGTCATGAACTCACCAGTTAGCCTGGGTCAAATCACTATCACCCAGCCTCAGTTTCCCATCTGTAAATGGGAATAACTATGACCAACCTCATGGGGTGGTTGAGAAGCTAAAGTAGATACAGACTGTAAAGCATTTAGAACACTGAAAGTGCTATAGAGATGATTAATAATGTGTATATTTCCGTTGCTCTCACTGCAGCTATCATGAGTTTCAATTTAATGTTTCAGATGGCCCTTGTTATCAGTGCTAATACACTTCAAGATATTTGCTTTTTCAAAGAAATTCATAAAACTCTATTTGGACACTACAAACCTTCAGGCTGAACTGAGGGTGTTTTTACATGTAGCATTTATGCGCCTATTTCAGTTTTTAACACATACATTTCTAGACGTTTAACTACAACCAATGCTGGATTTGTCTTCAAACCCCTGCATTAAGCCCGGATAGCCCAGGCTTCCAGAATTTGCTCCACGTGTGGAAGTAGATGGGCTGCAGAGGAGCTTGCAGCACTGTCCCCAGAAGCTTGTGCTGCTGTGTCCAAGAAATAGCTGATTATGGAGTGAGGAGCCCAGAGGAGGCACGCTGCCCCAAGAAAACAGCTAATGGGAGCCCTGGAGGAGTGCGCGGTCCCTGGACTATGGCCCTCCCTTGCACCACCATTGTTGAGGCAACATGCACACCTCTGAGGTTCCATCAGCTGGTTTCTCATAGCAAAGCTGTCTTGTCTCTCTCTCTCCCCTCTGCCCACTGTCAGACAGCTTTCGGATGCCGCTGTGAAAGAGGGGGAAGGGTGCAGGCTCGCTGAGAGCAGAGCTGGCTCAAGAACAGCCACTGTGAGAGAAGGGGAAAGTGCTGAATGTTTAAACTGCACTCCCGGTATCTTTCAGATCTGGGGGGATGTGGGAGCCTTTTAAACTCCCGTAATCCCCAGCTGTGTTTAAAAACACAGTGGAAACCAGGTTCTCTCACCACAGTCCCATTGCTCTGGGCTGCTTTGCAAAAGTTGCCTTTGGCCTCGGCTCACTCAAGTGGCAAGTTAGTGAACCAAGAGATGGAGGTCCCTTAAAATAAGGGCGAGGTGACCATCCGAGTATGAATGGGTAGAGCTTGTCTGAGATTGGGGAAGAGGGGTAAAGCCTCCTCTCACCAAACTCTTGCTTGCCTCAGAAGAAGCAACAGATACATAGGGTGCTTTTAGACAGACCGCAGCTCTGGTTCTGCCTGCGCCAACCTGCTTCACCCCTGGGCTGGTCAGTCCATTTAAAAATGCCTTGTCAAGTGTGGACAGGACTATGCCTGCTCCAGGCCAGCCCCACTTGCGTGGAGCACCACCTGTGGAGTGGGTTGGCAAACCCGGAGCACCAGTCCAAAGCGGAGCTGCTGTCCATCTGCTTGGCGGACCCACCTTGGAGCTCTGCTTCCAACAGGCCATTGCCCCAGGCAGGAGCATAGAGTTGTGGGTGCCAACCTACAGCATAGGGTGATCCACGCACAACTCTATGGTGGGGGGCGGTCACCGCACAGGGGGACCGGGAAAACCACCAGGTCTGTCTAAAATGGACTCAGGTGGGGCTACAGGCATGCAAACGTGGAGGTGCACTCTGGAGCAGTTCTGGGGGTAGGCATCCTCCACGCAGGGGCATAACTACTATGGAGCAAGGGGCCCAGTGAGGGGGCCCTTGGCAAGTGATCTGAGAGCACCACTAGGAAATTTTCAGACTGGGCAGGGGAGCCCTTGCCAGCTCTGAAAATTTCTCAGTGGTACTTTGAACACTTGTAAAGGACTCCACCAAGAAAGAGTTGTTGAGACCGGGTAAGAGTGCAGTGCTGCCCCCACTCCCACCCACCTTTGTGGTAAGATTGCTGCTGCTCCAGAGGGCCTGCTGAGAGCTTTCATGGGAAAGCCCTGCCTCCCACCCTGGAGGTCCCATCCTCCCTCCCTCTGAATCTTAGGGGCCCTTTGCCCACAGGGGGTCCATGATTGGAACTTGATCCCAGGCCCACTACGCTACACCACTGCCTCCACCCATTGTGGGGCTAGACCTCTGGTACCGGACATGGGAGATGGAGATGTTCTGTGACCTTTTTTTGATGCTGGAGAGACGTAGGTAGGTGGGTGTCCCCATTTGCCTCCTGACCTCAGGCAACAGTCCCTCACCTAGGACACCAGAGGTCACAAGCCTAGAATCTTTGCTTCACCAACTGTTCATCCTACATACATCCTCTGCTTTTCAACACCCAAGATCCTGCTTTGTAAGGGAAAGACACAGGACCTGCTACCCACCTCATTTCCTACAAATAATAGGCTAAGAAGGAGGTGGCCCAAGGCCAAAAAGGGAGGCATAGCACCCAGGTTGCATCATGGAAAGTCTCAAATCTCAGCTACCGAACCACACTGCAACAGCCTCCTAGCAAATTGCTGTCTTGAGTCATGGGACACGAGTGACTATTTTTTAGTTTCACTTTGCTTGGTTCCGGATAGTCTCATTTAGGACACAATCAGAATTTTTTCTTTTTAAACCTTTACCTGTGATCTTGGGGTCAGACCGACCCCACCGAGCACAAAAAACATTAAAATATGTTAATTAGTAGCTCTTCAAGTTTGAGATTTTAGGACATTGTCACCGGCACCTCTGGACATAACATACTAAAATTTCAGCCTAATACCTCTTACCGTTTGTCTCCTATAAACAAAAAAGTGGCATTTTTCAAACGGACTCCAAGTTTCCATAGAGTTTTCCTACTGGGGTCAGATGGACCCCAAGCCACTATTTCAACAGGGGTCAAATTGACCCCAGCTTAAAATAAATCAAAATAAACAGTTTTCAAGAACCATTCAGATAGCAAGGGGACATGGAACTCAAGGCCACTTTAGACTGGCAGCAGCAATGAAAATTAACCCCTTCACTGCTATTATTTTGTGCCTTTGTATCGTGGTTGGAAAGAATCATGAAAATATGCTAAGCATTGGGTCTACAACTTTGAGCTTTGAGCACATTGTCACTGGTACCTCTGGTCATAACATACTCAAATTTCAGCAAGATATCTTTTATCATTTGTCTCCAATGACCAAAAAAGTGCCAGGGTTCAAACACACACAAGGTGTCCATTGAGTTTTCCTATTTGGTTTTACACAAACCTTTTCTGTGTCATTTCTCATTTGTTCAGGTAATGTTAGGTTTCATTTCTTCAGCCTAAGTTTAAGTTTCCTTTCTGGGATCAGTTTGTGGAGACAAGAAGTCAGGGAATGTTAGATTTCATTTCTTCAGCCTAGGTTTAAGTTTCCCTTCTGGGGTCAGTTTGTGGAGACAAGAATCCTAGGCAATCAAAGAAATGCAAACAAGCCCTGAAGCATCCTAGGCAACAGCAAAAGAAATGCAAATAGCAGGCTATAAAGGTGCTGAGTGTACTCCACTGTCCTTAGAAAAGCTTAACTATAAGGCAGAGCCAGTAATTTGCAGGAGAGAATTTACATTTGGGGTGAATTTGGGGAGTGAAAACAATCCCCATAAAACAGACTCTTTTGTGTGTGTGTGTGTGTGTGTGTGTGTGCTCCCAGGGCTTAGTTTGAAAGTGTGGGACACAGACTATGCTTTGGGGATAAAATAGACCCCACTTATAATGGGGTTTTTTCCCATAGGGGTCATATGTACCCCAAGACCTGGCGAGTGCAATTTTTTTTTAAGTCTGATGGTAAAGGTTTAAACAGGCGGGGCAATGGGGCAAAATCCTACCCTCTTGGTACTTCATCTCCCCCACTCCAGCGTATCAGCATTCGGACAGCTCCTCCTTCACCAACGGCCAGTACTAAAGCAGGAGGTCAAGTTGTAAGCAACAGAGGGGAACTTTAAGGTCAAACACAGGAGGACCCAATTTCCTGTAGCTGTGACCCTGCTCTCACTTTGTCCCACATGCCTAGCTGTCAAATGAGGATAATAATTAGAGTTGAAACAGGTAGTGCATTTGTTATTTGCAGTGCAGATGTTATTCTTATTTTGGGTGCTCCTCTGAGTATCCAAATAATACCCATAACTGAAATGAGTATTCATATATCCATTTTTTTCCCCAGGTATCTTGGGGTTTGGGGGTTTGTTTTTGTTTTTTTCAGGATTGTTGATCCTTTCAGTATTTCTGTTACATCATTTTGGCAATTGTGCATGTGCAGTAGTGATAATATTGCCAAAATGCTAAAACTGAAATAACCAAACTGGGGGGGGGGGGACACAAAAAAACAAAAATACCCAACACCCCCACCCACCCCACCCCACCCCACCCCCGAAACAGATACCTGATGGAATGAACCCTGGCACTGGCTTTATCATAGCCACCCCAGAGTGTGTCAGGGAGGGTGTCAACTTGCAGAGATCAACCTGGGGGGCAGGAGAAATGTGTGTGAGAGAGAGACATTCAGGCATCAGCAAGAGGCAGGCAGAGAGAAGCAGCAGGCAGGCACTGGCTTTGGCATTGGCACCCCAAAGTGTATCTGGGTGTCCACTTGCAGAGATCATCCCAGCAGGACAGCATCAGCACCCCAAAGTGTGTCAAAGTGCTAGCTTGCAGAGGGTACTCTGGGGGGCAGGAGATGGGTGACACACACACATTTGGGTAGCAGCAGAAGCAAGAGGAGGGCAGAGAGGAGAAGCAGGCAGGCACTGGCTTTGGCATTCACACCCCAAAGTGTGGCAGGGTGTCAACTTGCCGAGATCACCCTGGCAGGGCAGCATTGGCACCCCAAAGTGTGTCAGGGTGTTAGCTTGCTGAGAGTACCTTGGGGGTCAGGAGATAGGTGAGAGAAACACATTCGGGCAACAACAGAAGCAAGAAGAGGGCAGAGAGGAGCAGCAGACAGGCACTGGCTTTGGCATTCGCACCTCAAAGTGTGGCAGGGTGCCAACTTGCCGAGATCACCCCGGCAGGGCAGCGCATCTGAGAGAGAGAGAGAGTTGTCAGCATGAGTAATAAAGATCCAAAGCCAAAGCAGTACACAAATATCTCTGCGAAGCGTCAAGAGGAATTGTGGCAAAGTGGCCTGGCAGGGGAGGAGTGCAAGAAGCTTTTACTGCATTTTCCTCCCCCAGTCCCCCTGATTTGTTGGAAGCATAGGCAAGGAAAGACCTATCCAAGGGGATCTTCTGTGTGTGCCACGGTGATGTGAGATCACGGAGATGTATTTGTGATGCCAACCGGACAACGGAGATGTCAATCGTATCTCCTGACTGTATTGTGACTGGGCTCCCCCTCCCTTTTGTTGTTTTATTTCCAGCCTCATCAGGCTTAGGGAAATGAAAACAAAGTGAATGAAACAAAAATGAATGAAAATTATTTTTCTCCCTAAAATCATTCATTTTCATTCCCTAGTTACTAAAACGAATGGGGCTTCATTTGTTTGGGTAACTATGTATTTTATTTATTTTATTGCTTTATTTATATTTTTATCCAGTCCTTCCTTTAAAAAGGCCTAAGGCAACTCACAACATATATAAAAACATATAAAAAACAATCCATAAAAACAGTAAAATACAAAAAACTCCAACCCTCACAAAACCCTGTCGGCAGAAAAGCGCGGGCAATTCCGAAATGGTGGAATGGAATCGCGGTATGGTAAAAGCTGCTGCCGCTTCAGTCCTACCCAATACCACCTCCCCATTTCCCACATCCAAACCCACCCCCACAGCCCTACCCCAAACCCTCCCACCAAACCTCACATCCCCTATTCCTACCCGCCAAATGCCGTTACAAACAGAAAAGCCTTACACTGTCTCTGGAAGACCTTCAAGCTTGGGCTCAAATGAACCTCTGGGGAAAAGGAGGTCCACAGCATCAGGGCATCAACTGAGAACACCTCCCTGCGAGCTCTCATCAAACTAACAAGACTTACAGACGATACCCACAAGGAGGCGCTACCGGCTGATCACAGGGGTCGCAATGGGGCATGGAAGGACAGGCTGTCTCTGGGATATGTAAGGCCCAGACTGTTTAGGGCTTTAAAGTAGTGCTGAAACTCGCTCCTCAGTTTTCCCCAGAAAACCTCAAGGAACGAGGTACTCGTACCCAAGGATTGAAGCATTCAGCACTTCTGAGCATGACCAGCTTCCCCCCCCCCCCTCCTCAGTCCGGAGGAAGTCATGCATTGCCAGAGCCCCTCAGGAAGATGAGTACTCTACCCTCTCATCCCCTGCTAGGCCTCCACCTCATCTTCCCTGGCCCATTCCCTCCCACCCCACACCCATCTTACTCTGGCCCCCTCCTCGGCACCCGCCCTTTGGAAACTACTTGCGAGTATTTGCCAAGGGTCCTCAAAACTCAAGCGAATACTTGAAAGTAGTTTTTTTACTACTCGATTCAGCCGTACTTTAAAGGTAAAAAACAGCACCTTGAATTGTGCCCAGAAATCTATAGAGAGCCAGTGCAGACTACGGAGCACTGGTGTAATCTGCTCCTGGTGCCTCAACCCTGACAGAAGGCGGGTCACTGCATTCTTCACCAACTGCAGCCTCCAAACAGTCATCAAGGGCAGCTCCACGTAGAGCATGTTGCAGTAATCTAGTCTCGAGGTGATGAAAGCATGGATGACAGTGGTCAGATTCAAATCAGAAAGGAAAGGCCGCAGTCTCGTGACCAGATGGAGTTGACAAAAAGCGCTCCTAGTTACCGCCACAACCTGACAATCCAGGCGCAGCAAGGCATCCAGAGCACTCCAAGACTGCAAACCTGATTCAGCAGAGGGGGCCAGACTCCAATCAATAAGAGGAATCCCAATTCCCCCAAGCCACAATGCCCGCCCGGTCAACCATCATCACCTCAGTCTAAACAAAATTAAAACGAATTGCACATCCCTACCATCAAGAGCATGATACTAAACACACTCATGAGTAACCCCCATTGGGATCAAGTTTGTTTAGGATCATGGCCTTAACCTATCAAATTGTTGGGGTAGAGACTTTTTTCTTATTCTGTGTCTGTTCCTAAGGCAATAAGACCCTGGTCTCAGTCACAATGACTGTCTGCCATTATGAAGAAACCAATAAGGTGCAAAGAAAATGCTCAGATATAGAACCAAAAAATAATTTCTGTACCAAGTACCGAATCCACCTACTACAGGCTATTCTTTTCATTTGGAATGAGGCAGATATGAAGCCCTATTCACCCCCTGCTTCATTCACCAAAATTAATATCCATTTTGAACATTGTGTTTCATGTATTTTATTTTATTTGATTATTCAGTTGGGGTATTTTGGTGGCTTTGGTTTTGTTTATAGCACTAAGTAACACTACCAAAGTAATCTCAAATACATATGACTACCCAAAACAAATAATGGAATAAACCAAAGTACCCAGAACAAAATACCAAAGTGGATGGAATCCAACATAAAGATACACAAATTTCAGTTCAGTGGACAAATGTGATTCAAGTATTTGGAGGACTACTGTATTTTCAAATATAACAAAAATCATCATATATTGTATAGTCAGAGGACTGTCATATCGCAAATTTAAAAATTACTATTTGTTTGAGATCGACTCAGAAATGTGTAGCTCTTGCTCTTGTCTAGAAAGTCTATTCGGCTCCTCTTGGAATATATTTTGTAAGTCCTGAGGAGATCTAAACACAGTCAACCAAGTTCAAAGTCATTCTGAATTCCCCCTTCTCTTCAGATCTTCCAGGTAATTTCATGCAGCTGAGACCCAGTGGCCAGAAGCTGAAGAGAGAGAGGGAAAGAAATTAAACAGGAAGTAAGATGGAAATGTTTAACAGGAGGGTGAGTGGGCCATTGTAGAAGACCGCCAAGTATTAGCTTATCAACACCCGTTTGTACTGAGGCCCAGACTGTTGTATAATCATATGCTCAGCCTAACAGTTGGTTTCCCAGCATGCTCTTTGCTCATGTTAAGCTGCTGTGATTTCAGCTCCTGGCAGAGGCAGATATAAACACCATAAAAGGGAAGTGGCTATATGTTTGCTTTGTTCCATAGAGCTAGAGAATGTCTCGGTGGTTGGTTGGTACCAGGATGCCATGTACTCAAGATAAGAGATGGAACAGGGGGAGGTACAGAACAGGGCAGAGAAACAGATAAGAGTTAGCATGAAGTAACAAGTGTGTTAAAAAAGAAACATTTATTTTCAAATATCACAAACCAGAATTGAAACAAATAGTGGATTTGTTATTCATGAGTATTGTTCACATTTTCCAGTAGCCCCCCAAATATTCACATAATATTAAAATCCAAAACAGATATTTGCATATCCATGTATTTGGGTATCCAGTTCAGTTACCTCATTTATTTTCTCATATTTTGGCTTGGTCAGTTACTTTGTTTGACTACTAGTAGCACATGCAAAATAGCACTAATTGGGAAGAAGCAAAGTAACTGAAATACCAAAGTGACCGACCTGAAATAAATGAAATAACCAAACTGGAGATCCAACAAAGTGAGAATGAATAGTGATTTGTATCTACTTCATTAGACCCAGACTGAAGCAGATAAATTTGTCCAATGTGATATTTGCTGCAGATATTTGTTTCAGCTCTAACACGGACAGTATAAAAGTCAGTATTTAAAGGAGACCCTGCTCTGGCTAGAAAATCTGGCTGGAGCAGTGCCCGAAACTGGTCCCATCAGGGCCAACCCAAGACCAACATGGTCAGGTTCAAGAACCCAACATGACCCAGCTATTCTTGAAAGGCCCTGGGATGGGCGCTACACACAGAGGGATCTGAAACTCAAATACCTCTTGATACTTTGCTCCCAGTGACTCCCACATCTCGAGCAGATTGGCTACGGGGAAAGATGGGTGTTACGGGTTAATGTCAAAACCCATGAGAGCTTGATCATGGATGTTGATAGGAGTCTGCAAGATTCTTAACCTCTGTCTCATGCTGTCATGCCAGATGTACAGCTTCTAGGGTGAGCCATAGAGGGTGTCTGCAGCTTTCACTGGCTTGTCACGTAATATCTTTAAGGGCCAGAGGCCACCCCACCAGTTCTATCAATCCAGCTGGGCGCCTTGCCGTGCTGCATTAGTCCCTTCCATTTCTGTCAGACTCCCAGAGCGAGGCGGGGATGTTTACTGATACAGTCAATTTTTCAGCGATCCTGACATCCACGACCCCTCTCTGCTGGTTGAAGGCTATAATTATGGGATATAATTAGGAGTGGAATTTCATTGAGTGAAGACATCAATGTGTCAAGATCCCCAAGAGTCCACTGAGCTGCAGGCATGTTTTTTTGGGTAGTTTTTTGTCAGCTGTTTTGGAGCACTCTGAGGTGTCCAGATACTTTCTGCTAAATGTCTGATGCACTCAGAATGAACTAGAATAATGATGACCTCACCCCCAATCATGCTGGCTTCAGATTAGGGCTGAATCATATCAGTCCTTTCCTCTTTGTGGAGATTTTCCACAATTTCAGAACAATGCTGCTCCACGGCAGAATTTAAACCACGACAGAATTCCAGGCACAGAAACAAAATAAGGGTGCCACCATCTTGCACATGCATGAACTGATGGCATTGTCTACTGTGTCACCATTTTGTGAATGCACAGTACAGAGCACAGCCGATCCAGATCTTCTGGCAAAGCAGACTGGATGGATCAGTCTCTCACAACAGCTGGACACGTCCCCGACAGTTCATTCTATAGTGGAAACAGGTTTATTTTAGGGGGTGGGGGATACTATTTGCATTCTCAGGTAGCCCTCTGAGTAACCAAATTAGGGCTGAAACTAAGTTTCAAAACAGATTCTATTTCCAACAGATCTTGCTAATCCGAACTAAGTCCATCAGAGCAAGGACTCGCGACGATTCCATTCCCATTCTGATGGCGATCCTGTCCAGAAGCCCTGCTCCACCTCCTCAAAATAGGAATGAATCAGCAGAGATTTGACAGATAGCATTGGCCACATTGAATCTCCACCAGCTGCTCTGTCTCCACGGAGACAGAACTCCACAGAGACAGTCCAGCTGATTTGTTTCAGTTATAACCTGAATATTGGCAGGCAAAATGGGTACCATATATCCAGTATTTGGGGGTATTCCATTCTGGGTTTTCAGGGTTTGGGGGGTGGGGGCAGTGTTCAGTTTGGTTATTTCAATAATGTAATTTTCAGCAATTGCACATATGGAAATGCACATCGTCAAAACAATATAACTCAAAATATCAAAATAACCAAAACAAAACAAAAAATGCATTAAAACCAACTCTAAATAATGATTTCCCAACCACATTGCTTGGTAAAGTGAAATTATTGTTCCTCATTCCAGACTGGATATTTTTTTCTGAAATCGTTGTGAAAACTAGTTAGTTGATATTTGTATTCAAGTGTGCACTTTGTTGCCAGAAGTATATCATGTATCAGGTAGAAAGGATTTTTAAAAAAGGAAAATAAAATATTTTATAAATAGCAAAACGTATAACATTAGCTGATTTTATCAACTTTGATTTTTTTTTTAAAAAAGTATAGGCCTCAAAACCCACCTCTTCCGCTCCACCCTTAATTCCTGCTAACCATCGCCCCACCCCACCCACCCCCCGGATTATCCCCCACCTGTTATCTGTAAACTCCCAACTTACTGCAACCAAGCCAAGAACGTGTACCTGAGCTCTCACATCCTCATGAATGTTGCATCCCTTGTCTCTCCCTCTGTTCCCCCTTCCCTGTCTCCCCTCCCCCTGTCTTTAGATTGCAAGCTCTCGGACAGGGACCGTGTCTATCTTATTCTTTGTAAAACGCCAGGTACATCGCGGGCGTTATATAAATGCTTATAATAAATTAATAATATAATAATAAATAATTGAAATGAATACTTGATTGAACATAAATGGATATCAGTTATTACCTGAACTGACTCAAATATGGGTTTAGTTTACCCATTTTTTCCCTGGTATTCATTTTAGCTCTAGCTCATTCATACAACACTCAGAGTGGGTAACAAGCCCACATTCTGGGTGCTTTCAAACATGACAGTGCCCCACATTGCTGTGGTTTCCCCCATTTTGGCATGGGGACCACTATCACGTTAGAAAGCAGCACCAGATGTTTGTTTGGGATTGATCCTGACCGTGGTGGGGGATAGCCGCCACCAGGCCGGGATCAGCCGCCCTGAGATCCAGAGAGTACAGTGGGCTTTCATATTTGAAATCCTACTTTACCTAACCCGGTTGGGGTCCCCCCCCCGCTCTCCAGTGCCAGGTGTCATGGCAACCATCATTAGCCACCATGGCGCAAGTTTTCTGGGCTTTATGTTTGAATATTTCATACCTGTTTATTTATAGCTTACATTTTTCCAGGCTTTACATTTGAATATTTTATACCTGTTTATAAAGGTATAAAAGGTGTGCGGCGGGGGGGGCAGCCAGTGTAAACAGCTGCCGGTAGGTGGGGTGATGGGTGTGCACCCATGTAAATGCCATGGGCGGCGGGTGTTTGTGCGTGCGCACTCCCGTCGCACACCCATCCACACCCATCTCCACCCACGGAGCCCTTCGCCAGAATGGAGGATGCTCCATGGGTGGAAATGGGTGTTGGTAGGTGTAGGTGGGTGGGTGTCTGTGTAAGTGGACACACACACACCTACACCCGCCACGCTGACACACACACACACTCACCCACCCAGCTCCATGTAAAAGGCCAGTGTCTGCTCCACAGCTTTGGAACACCCTTCCCCTGGAAGCTCGCCAAAGCCCAGACCTGAGCTTTTTCCATAGGTAATGGAAGACCAATTTGTTTTGCCAGGCCTTTAGCAGGCAGGGATAGGGTTCAGGGATGCTTTTTTGTATGAATTTTATATAGCTTACATTTTTCTGGACTTTATGTTTGAATATTTTATACCTGTTTATTTATAGCTTACATTTTTCCAGGCTTTACATTTGAATATTTTATACCTGTTTATTTCTACATATTTTATGTTGTAAACCACCCTACATTTTGGGGTAAGGATAAGTTAAAAATCCAAACAAATAAAAAGGAATAGTGTGGGTAGCAGACACAAAGATGGTCATCCAGGACACTGACGGCAAGATGCAGATGTGTGTTTCAATCAAGGGCTTATCGGGAACATTGGCAGGCGTTGCGTCTAAGTACTGCAATGTATTAAGCACGGTGAAAAAAGAGTGGCTAGTAGCTACAAAACACACAAACAGCCACCCCTTTCTGTTGCATCTAAAGGTGACCTGTTCCTACCAGAGAGACCAGTGCTCAGTCAGCTTCACCAGTGTTGTCAGAATTTCAGTGCAGCCACCAGGCAGGTATATGAAAGTCTACCAAGCACCAAAAGAGATGGTATCACACACGTTTCTGATGTCTGAATACCTGCTGCCTGTGCTGTCAGTCAGGATCCCAGAGACAGAAAAGAGGAGAGGGCACTTAAATGCCAACCTAGATCTGAGGAGATTGAGGCTTTCTTTCCAGCTGCTTTTTTGTGCCCGTGGCAGATGTGTGTGACGCAGTCAGTGCTTCAGGAGTATACATGAGCCTGCAACATTTCCACTTCCCCATCTCTGATAAAGAGAGGAGCAAATCCTGGAAATACCTGTGAATTCAGGAAGCATAACACATGAAACCGAGACAGAAAGTGGCGGAAAATATTCCCACAAGCTGGGCTAGTGCAAGGCAGGAA
This sequence comes from Sphenodon punctatus, assembly GCA_003113815.1. Taxonomy (NCBI): domain Eukaryota; kingdom Metazoa; phylum Chordata; class Lepidosauria; order Sphenodontia; family Sphenodontidae; genus Sphenodon; species Sphenodon punctatus. The sequence continues at coordinate 128,954 of QEPC01014667.1, forward strand.
AAGAGCAACATGGAGGGGTACCAATTAGTCAAGGCCACCCGTCTCCATGAAAGCCACAGTGTAATCCTTATTTTTGAATATAAAAGCATTGCACATGTACACACAGAGTGGCACGCACAGACATGCTTGCATGCATACCCACACACACATACACAGACTTAGGCTAAGGGTGATACGGATTGACCATTGAGGTTCTTTAGTAATTTTCTGTGAAATTAAAATGGCAATCGGAATTTCAATCAGAAATGGGACCCAAAAAATTTCAATCAATTCCAGCAAAACAGAATTGGATTTATATATTTATTTTCACCTTTCACTGGAATGAATCAAACTACCAGATTCTGTCAGAGATGGAATCTGGTCAAAAACAAAACTTCACCTCTAATGTACGCATGCACAGAAACTTATATACACCTGCACACACACATATGCACAGACATGCACAGAGGCCTGATGAGGAGGGGGGGGGGGCAATGGGATACAAAACTGTACAAGGCCCCCGACCCCAGGGGAGGCCTTGAAAAACTACAACGATTTTCTTTAACATACATTACAATATGATGAATAAAATAATAATTGCAAGTAACATATATTTAAATTCTTAGATAAAAAAAAACTTTGGCTTAAGAGAGGTGTTAAGGCTCATAAAAATTTAGCTATGCTCCAAAAAGCATGGAACTTGTAAGTCAAGGCTCCTGCCTTAACTTGTGCACCACGTAAGCAGTAAAAACTAGGGCTGAAACTTGATACTCAGATTTTCCTCGATTTTACTGCCCCACCACTCAGGTCTCAGAAAAGCCTCAGCCAAGTGCAGTAGGGAGGCGGGAAAGAAAGCGGGCCTGTTGTCTCTATTGTTTCCAATTGGCATTCCTTGTGCCTTGTCAGTTTCACCTGCTGGAGGGTGACACCCCGCAAAAAAAAAAAAAAAAAAAAAGGAGCCTTCTTGGGTACATGCAAATACAATAATGATTTCAAGCCTGGACCTCTCCTGCTGACTCCTGGCTCTGGGGCAACTCAGCCACTGGTCTCAGGAATGGAGAGAAGGAACTCCTCTTAGGCCCTTTTCACACAGACACTCTAGCACTGATAAAATAGGTGTTACATTTTATTATACATGTTTCAGGGCTGCAGGTGTGCTCTATGGGTGCCCTGCAACATGTATAATCAAATGTAACACCCATTTTATCAGTGCTAGAGTGTCTGTGTGAAAAGGGTCTTAGGGATTGCCTTCCTTGCCACTCTGGAGGAGCTCGCCTAAACACTCTCCTTCCTGGAGACACTCCCTGGGGCACTGGTCCCACTCTCATCCCCAGGAGCAATCTCTATGGGGCTGGTCCCCCTCACCACATCATGACTGACTTGTGTCTAACACTGGATTGCACTCTACCTCTTCGCTGCTCCTGCACTAGAGCGGTCTCCTTTGTGGAATGGAAATATGGAAAAACCACATGGAAAACAAGAGCCAAGGCTTTATTTTAAGGGACATTTTAAGGGAACACAACTGCCCTCACCATGGCGAACATTTTACTCTCAAGCGTACTCTGGCTTACAATTAAATGATCCCAAGCTTTAATTTCCTGCTTGAAACAGCACCTGTTATCCGTGTTAATACATTTCAATACACCTTTGTTGTTGTTTTTTAAACCAATTCATTAAACTTTTTATGTGCGCCAGTACAATTAGCTTTAATTGGACACTCAATCTTTACAGTGTTGTTGTGGTTAGGTTCTTGTTTAAAGACTAGGTTTCTTTGAGATAAATTTGACTCAGAACCAGGTTTAATCAGCAGTTCAGTGGCTCACAGCTGATCTACAAAGGCTCAGTTCAGTCTCCCCTTCCTCATGTGACTAATCAATGGAATAAGGGATGCCCCTTGAAATACGCAATCGGGGGTCACCCTAACACACACACTCCAGTCTATAGTTTACTCAACACGCACGTGTGCATATTCACAGTGCAACCTGTACAAAGACCCAATATGCTCAAACCATCCAAGAAAAAGCCTAGTTGGGCCCCAAAAGGAGGCCAAGGGAATTTGCTAAGTTGTTTCCCCATCATCTGAGTGTGTATCTTAGCTCATATTCCATCCTCCCTGGCAAAGAAAGCAGGGACCGGGGGAAATGAAGAGGTTTTTATAGCTCTCTGTGGTAAGCAGTTAATAACTCTCTGAAGCTATAGATCTGGGCTGCACTGTGGGGCTGGAATAATTCACAGTAAAATATGACTTTTCATTTATCACGCTGACATGTAATAAATACTTTCCCTGGTGAAGCTGGGGATAGGGAGAGAAGAGATGAGAACACATGCTGGTGGTCACCGCGTGCTTGGAGATGAGTGAGATTGTGGGGGATGAGAGAGAGAGAGAGCGCTGACAGAGGCAGCCACCTGCCGGGTTGCAGGGAGAGTTCGGAGGGCATCTTAGCGAAGGGGTGTTTGAACTAAGGCTGAAGTGGATAGTGCTGTCCTCCCCGGCCAATCCATTTTGAGTATCCTTAATATTCCAATTCAAATCTGCATGGCCATGAACATTCATTCAGTCTGTAATCCACAAATCACTTACTTCAAAATAGTCCTATTAAAGCTTGGAGGGCTTCAATGGGATTTCTTCAGAGTATGGCTGAAACAGGTACGATTACAAAAAAACAGGTGTACCCGTTACAAATGTAGTACCTGAACCATCCTGGCTGGATCGGCCATTAAACAATACCCATCTGTTGCCCAGCGAGTTACCCAAATTACCGAGTTGCCATTTTCCATTACTGGGTTACCAAGTTTTCTGTTTGCAAGTTACTGGTTTTCCATTTTGCACCATTTACCTGTTTTTTTCAGCCATTTCTCTTCCTCCCCTGATAGTTCCATGGCTCCTCTTGTTGTGTGTCTTCACAAGGATAAAAATGACAAAATGCAGAAATTCAGACAAATGCTAAAAGAGTAAAACGGTATGTTGGAATGGGTTGTTACTCGGTACCTATAATTCCTGCTATTTCACATAGTCTATTGCCCATTTCAGTATGTGGATGACAAATCGATTAATAGGCTACCTGAAACTGAAGGTATTACCCAGGGGTGCATAATTTGCTACACATTACAGCGCTATTTCACAGTAAATGATTTGTGGGTGGTGGCCAGAGTTCAGCTTCTTCACATTGAGCAGAGCTTTGTAAGATTATCCCAGAGTAAGTGTTTGCAGGGTTCATTCCTTTCCAATTGGTCTCCTGGCTGCACATATGTCTTTTGCAGCCCAGAAGGATGTAATACAGTGTGTGTACTGTATAAAATATACAAAAATAAAAACCTATAAAAACTAAGATTCCAATTAAAATTCAGTTCACATGCTCTATCCTCGCTGGTGCTGAAAGGAAAAGCAAAAGAATTATCCGTAGTTAATATCCAGTATTTCCAGCTAGTTCAGCAGGTATTTGGTAACAATCCAGTTTACCACATTACTTTTACCATAGTAATGCCTAACGGAATATTACCGTTACTGCTTTAAAATCAAATTCAGAGTTCAGGGAGGAAGTAAATAGGAAAGGAAATATGGGCAAACGGGAATGCTGTAAATAGTAGTGTAATAAACAGGAATATGCAGTATTGTGCAAGGTGCTGGGTTTGACCTTTAAAGCCCCAAATGGTCTGGGCCCCACATATCTGAGAAACTGCCTCTCCTTCCATGCCCCATTGCGGCGTGGCCCCTGTGATCAGGCGGGAGCGCCTCCTTGTGGGTGCCACCTGTTAGACTTGTTTGTACAGTGAGGGCTCACAGGAGGACATTTTCGGTATCTGCCGCAGGGTTATCGAACTCCCTTCCCCCAGAGGTTCATTTGAGCCTGAGTGTCTTCCGGAGGCAGCGGTGTAAGACCTTTCTTCTTGTTAAGGCATTTTGTGGGCAGGGATAGGGAATGGGTGTTTTGGTGGGAGTTTGGGGTAGGGGGTATGAGGGGGTGGTAGGGGAGGAGGGTTGTGGGGTTTGTGGTGGGGTTGGGGAGAGGGGGAAGGGAGAGGTTGGGGTTTTTATGATGTTTTATATATAAATTGGTAATCTAATTAACTGGATAATCCACCAAACACTAACCAGATACCATTCGGTATCTAGGTCTTTCCAGATACTGGTGGAATGGATACCGCAGATCTGTGCCAGATATTAACCAGTGGCTTTTTTTTAGTCATTTCAGTTCTAATCTGCTGAAAGTCTGACCAGACACATCACTGTTTATGGCCTCCAGCAAATGTTCCAGCAATAGAACCTGCAAATAATGAACCCTCAACCCACTATCCATTTCAGTTCTAAAACTCAACAAATACCCCAATCAAAGAGTGATTTTAGAGAAACGCCTCCCCACTCATCATGCACGTTGCAGGGCCACATTGGCATCCTAGCCAGCCCTGCAACATGCATGATGGGTGGGGAGGCGCTTCTCTAAAAACACCTAAAGCAAAGACTTTGGATACTTGGCATGTGGCGGCTTCAAGCAGTAAAGTCCCTGGAAAGAACCACTTGGTAGGACTGACATGAATCTGCCATTTCATATTCACAAGGATTATGTAGATACTCATTTAAATGAATGAATATTCAAATAAATTTGCTATCGATGTAATATTCAATAATCTAGTGATTTCATTTGGGTAATTTCTGTAACTTCATTTATTCAGTAATGTTGTCCCTTTGACCTACCCCCTTTCCACCATGGTCCCATCCCTTACAGAGAAACTAAAAAGAATGAGGTTATGTTGGGAAAGGGACAGAGTCCCTTCACCCTGCCTCCTCTTGAGATAACCTTTCCGGGTCTAAGCATCTGGAGAGATGGCAATCATAGAAGGGGCCTGTTGACTGATTTTCTTTCCCTACCACCTCTGAATTTCCCTGAAATTGTGTTCCTGTTGGTATCTCAAGGAATGTGGCATTGCTGTAGCTCCTGACAGAAAACTCTGCTCTACCTCAACAGAGATAAGACCAGGTCTGATGGGTTTTTTGTCCTGGGTGTATACACACATTGGGTGTAAACAAAGGGACAGCAGCTCTGGGAGTGGCCGCACTGCACAAGCCCGAATCACCCTTGCTCTGCCTAAGGCAGCCCACCAGCTGTTGAAGTGGAGCAGACTGTGAATCCTCTGTGGCAGCCCAGCTAGTGGCACTCCAGAACATCCCAGAGGATTGCCAGCGAAGCAAGCTGGCCAAACCCAATGCACCGGCCCATGCTGCAGCTCCACTCCCTGCTAGGGGTGTGCATGTCATTTTTGTTATTACAATAACAATAAGGAAAATTGTTGTTTTCATTTTCATTATTGCAATAACGAAAACAACAACCGAGAATAACAATAACAATAATGAAAAGAACAACCAAGATACCGATAATGAAAATGATAATGATACCTAAAACAATAACAAAAACGGTACTGATACCAACAACAGTACTGATAAGGATAACGACAATGACATTATCGTTGTCATTATTAGTGCTATGGCAGTTGGGTTTTGGAGGGAAAATATGGAGAGAGGAGGAGAGAGCAGACATCTCAGAACACTAAACAGGGTTGAACTCTTGAACTGTGCCTGTGTTGGGAGGGGAGAGCAGCTAAGCAGTATCTGATGTCTGTATCACTGGCCAATGAGCAGTGCAAGCAGGCCCCGGAAGTCTGTGATTGCTCAATGCCTGCTGCCTCACACAACCAATCAGGGGGGCTCTGAGGGAGGGCACTGCAACCCTTTATAATGGGAGGGCCAGGCTTTTTTTCACCGTTCTGTAAGAGCTCTGCTTGTCAGGTTGCATTTACAGAATGGTGGTATTTGCACACAAAATAACCTCCCTAACCCTCATTGTATTACCACCAATACCTTTCCTTGCTCATACCCTACATTTTGTCTTCTCCCTTTCCCTGCCCTTCTCCCCCTGTACATTATATATAGATAGGTAGTAGAACACCAGGGAGAATACCGGATACCCGATGTACAGCTATCAGATCTCCCTGGTACCGGATTTACCAGTATCGGCAGACCGGATTTTTAACACTGGCCGTGTTACTGGATTTTTTACATTGTGGCTATTGACTTCAGTGGCCGCAATGTAAAAAATCCGGTATAGCGGCCAGTGTAAATCCAGTATGCCGGTACAGGTAAATATCAGATTTATCGGCTTCAGCCAATACACCCAAATAGCAGCAATATTGGATCTCAGGGGAACCGGAATTCCCACCCCTAACAGGTAGTATAGATTAGCTATATATATAATATTATAGATATATAGATTAGATTAGAATATTTATATAGATAACTGATTAGATAATAGATAGTTTTCCTTTTCCCTTCCCATCTCCCTTAGATTTAGATAGAGATTAGTTACGCAGGGAAGTCGATATCGATACCGATACCAAAAATAAAATCTTCATTTGAAACTGTACAGATATCTATACTGATATAGATCCCGATAACAGTAAAAAAAAAAGATAACGAACACGGTAACAAATACGACATTGTTGTTAATAACGATAATGAAAATGACATTTTTTAATAACAAAAATAAAAACAAAAAATGAAAACATTGGGGGCCTGGTGCACACCCCTACTCTCTGCTGACTGTTGGTGATGACACCATGGAGTTGTGGGCACCTGCCCAGAGCATCGGGCAATTCTATAGCATGGGCCACCATTCTGGTGAACTGCAGCCAGGGGAATTGACTGGGTCCATCTAAAGCAGACTCAAGTGGAGCTGGATGTGTTCAGATGTGGGGGTGCACACTCGGAGCAGGTCTGGAGGTGGTCTGCCTCCACGTCCATCTAAAAACACCCATTTTGAGTCCTAGCTAGGGTTACCACCTCCCTCCAGACTTTCATCCAGAGGGGACCAGGCCACATCAGTGGCATCAAGGTAAAAAGACTGTCACACCCCTTCCTGACGTAACTCCACCCCTTACAGAACATTGTGACATCACAATTCCCCTCAGAGGGTGGAGCCACATCAGAAAGGGGGCAGAGCAAAAGGGGCTGTCATGCCCCTTTGTAAAGTAATTCAACCCTTTACCAAGTGCCATGACACTCCAAAAGGGTATGCTGTGCAGCATCAGCCCCACATGGGCGGCCGGGGAAGTGGTGTAGCTATTGTTTTTAGGGAGGACTGGCCTGTTAGGAGGTATCCAGTTTGGGAGATTATGGGTATAGAGGTCCTCCACGTGGTGTTTAATTTGGCTGGGGTCAAGCTAGGGTTGCTGCTGGTGTACCGGGCCCCTTCTTGCCTGGTGGCATCCCTTGCCGCTCTAGCAGAGCTGGCCTCGGAGGTGGTGTTGGGCTCCCCCAGGACTTTGGTTCTGGGGGACTTCAACATTCACGCCGATGCTGGTCTTGTTGGGGTGGAGCGAGAGTTCATGGCCGCCATGGCAACCATGAACTTGTCCCAGGAAGTTGTCTGCCTGACCCACGTGGGGGGACATATCCTCGACCTGATCTTCGGTTCTGGCCTTGAGGCGGGGGGTCCAGTTGTGGGGGAGGTTACAGCGTGCCCTTGTCGTGGACGGACCATTATCTCCTTCAGGCCGGTCTTCTAGTGCACCCCCTCCAGAAGGGGAAGGGACCACTTAGGATGGTCCGCC